>WIPJ01067829.1:0-13228 GCA_018155075.1 Cassiopea andromeda
ATCAGTAGGGCATGAAAAGACGCATAAAATGGTCCCATTAATCGAATAGAAGCGATTGCCATCCAGCCATCAGGCCTTGAGTTAAACACATGCGTTCTAGGTAGATATTTCTACAGTTGAGAGAAACAGTTCTCCCTCAGTATTGGACGAAGCCTAGAATAACCACCGTGCAGTGTATTGAAATGTTGCTCTGTCGATTTAGCACCTCCTGACACTATCTTCATGGACATGTATAAGAAGATTAAGCTTGACGTCACACAACTGGACATCGAAACTGCGAGAACATTTTCAAATTTTAAGCTCATTTGAATAATATTCACAAATTGTACACATCTTTTATGGTCATATTTTCATCTAAATGACTCGTTGATCCTAATTCTAAGAAAGAGGTTAAGGAAGAAAAGAATTCTGTCTTTGGGAGAATTGCCAAAAATATTATATTGAAATTCTTAGAGTGTGCCATCATGGTGCTAACTCAACCTCTCCCCCTTCCCTCCTGGAAAGCTGTCACAATCTGTCATGCTCTGCACATCCCCTCCCTAAGGCAAATATCAAAGAGTCTTACCCCTGGACTCCTGGAAAAGTTCCATTTTTGAGAATCTTTCAATGCAAACCGCACAAAGTGGATGAGGCTATCTGAGATTGCCTCAAGTCAACTTAACGTCGTCACGTGAGTTACATCCTAGGTTAGTTAGTTTTTTAATTTCGTTACTGTTCTACGAATGACGTGTTGTCTCTCGCCTTTGTAATTTATCTTATTTTTAGAGAAGAATGTCTCATTATCTCTAATCTTTTTCCTAAAATGATAAGCAACCGAGTATAAAGCAGACATAGCGACATATTTAGCTCACATGTTTTTCTCATCTCGTCCCATAGTCCGATTTTGTTCATTTACGGTCATGCATATCCATAAAAGCTTGATAAGCTTGCAGACGAATGACGAAACTGAACTAATATAGCATGTTCTTTCTGGATGCAAGAAACTGCAATAACCACTTTTCTTAAGCCAGAAAGTTCACCCAACCATGCTATGAACGGTGACCAAATGGAATCAACATGATGCACTGTATCTTCTTGAATAAAAGCTGCGGCTTTTAGTTTTTCTATGAAAAAATCTGCGGCTTATGCCTTAGGACGGCTTATATTCAAAGGCACTTCTTTTAAGAACGAAGGACAACTTTTTTTGTATTCGTATGAACTACTGCTCTGCATGACAACTTCAAATTTAATATTGCAATTCCAACGCTTGACGATGATGTAGAATTTGATGTAGATGATATAAATAATCTAAATTATTTGAAAGAGGATGAAATGCACATGTGTTAGTAAAAACACGTTGCTTTTATTACATTTGAACCTTCAACTTCTCCAAGGAATAACAAATGCGATCTTTTGAAGAGAATTTGGGTGGCTTATATTCAATGCGGCTTTTATTCAATGCGGCTTTTATTCAAGGTTGATTTTATCCTAGGCGGCTTTTATTCAAGGCAGCTTTTATTATGGGTGGCTTCTATTCAAGAAAATACAGTGTGCAGGTTGTCCAGCTGACACAGGGGCCACGCCCAAAAATTACCACGCTATTTGATTGCCATGCCCATTTCATTGCAAGGAAATGACTAGCTTACTGTTTTCACACAATAGCAAACAGCAAGAGACTTGTAAAAACGTATTGAAGAGCAATAGTATGACATAAATAAGAACAACACAGTGCTGCAGGTCCATCCTAAACATTTTCACGTCTATTATAAACTTTCTGCCCATCAATGCTTTGCGAGTTTCATCAACCATCAGTGCTTTGCGAGTTTCATCAACCATCAGTGCTTTGCGAGTTTCATCAACCATCAGTGCTTTGTGAGTTTCATCAACCATCAATGCTTTGCGAGTTTCATCAACCATCAGTGCTTTGCGAGTTTCATCAACCATCAATGCTTTGCGAGTTTCATCAACCATCAGTGCTTTGCGAGTTTCAACAACCATCAGTGCTTTGCGAGTTTCATCAACCCTCAGTGCTTTGCGAGTTTCATCAACCATCAGTGCTTTGCGAGTTTCATCAGTTTGCATTTGTGTGGAATAAGCGGTTTGATTTTGCTTTGATCACCAGTAGTGCCTAAAGTGGGACAAACTGCTTTCCGAACAAGGTTAGTGCGGAATGTGGGACAATCTAAAGCAGGGAGGTACTGATATTTTCAAAATTGCAAGAAAGTTGGTCAAAAGTCAGCCATGCTGCAAGTGAAGTGGGCACGGTATTTTCCATGATTTATTTTTTTACTAACAGTAGTTGGTCAAATGGTCAACCCTCCCTTTCCCCTGAATGGAAAGTACCTCGGCAAATCTCTGCTCCAAAAATGCAAATGTGTAGCTCGTAGATACACATTTGAGATGAACAATACAGTTTCAATGTCTCCTTTTGTAAATGCATATGCAAGGGTGATTTCTAGGGGGGCTCAGGGGGACGGAGCCCCTTGTTAAATTTCTGCTCATTTTGGAGGGTTTCAGTCCCCTAAACTCTTGCATTGGCTTGGCTTTTCAGAGTTTATTGGCCTTGCTTCCAAAGTGCTATGATCAACTGTGCACTGCTATATAGTTAATCAAGGCATTTCTTATTGTTGATTATACTATATCAGTATTAAACTAAATTATCATGTTTCCATCTTTGGAAATATGGGCGTGGCTGTAGCTGGGCCACACCCAAAATATAGGCGTGGTTGTGAGTAGAGCCTTCCTTGTTAATTTTTATAGAAATCACCATTGTACATATGTCATAGCGATTTCAGGGCACTTAGAACAGTTTGCAAAGGGTCGAAATATTTGCAATGTGGGCATAAGAGGGCTTAGGGTTGAAGGCCCTAAGTTTAAGTTGCACATGTCCTTCAAGTTCTATGAAGAAACGATTTTTGGAGAGGCAAACAATTGCAAGGGAAATTCCATAAAATCAACAGGAAGATAAATTCCAATTTAAACTGCAAAAGTAATCCTAGGCCAGCACATTCCCTCCTGAATGTTGCATTAAACTTAAAGATAATCACCAATCAGTTAAAGATTTGAAAGCAAAACCTGATGATGGACCTGGGAGCATAGACACTTTTTATATGAATAGAGTTTATATGAACATCAAGGCTCAGAATCGTTGACATCTAAGAATAATTTAAGAATAATGCAAAACTCAAGATTCATTAAGACTTTGAATTTTTACGTATTTGAGCTATAGTACTGCGTGTAGATGAACTCTCAATATAGATGCAATATTTGTTTGTCTGCTCCGCTTTTATTTTGCTTTATGATAAAGTAAGACATCAACAAAGGTCTGAATACAATCCTTAGACTTTAAGGTGAAACTGCATCTTTGGCATTTAAGAGTAGTTTAGGAATAATCGAAGGCTCGAAACCAGAAAAAGTTAAGAATATTGAAGCTTGTTGAAATGTTAGGTACATGTTTTTTATAAGAAAAAAGTTTAGAAGAAAATGAGGCTCAAATCGTCGAAATCTTAAGAAAATCGTAAGAAAATCACGAGGCTCAATTTCCAAAATTAAGTGTTTTATAGGCCAACAATCGGTATTTCACCGTTATTGCATTCAAAATGTTAAAGGTGGAATTCAAATCCAAGTATTCAATATTATTAACGAAAGTGTAAACCACTCTAGCCAGTTTATTTCAGAAAATATTAAGAAAAATTTAAGAAAATCTCAGGCTCAATTTCGGGAAATGTTAAGAAAATTGAGGCTCAGGCAAAATAATGATGTTCTTATAAAAAAAGAAACGTGTATTTGAATAGAAAATGAATGTAATTGAGGAATAGCTTCATTAGGATTTCTTCAGATTTGTATCATAAAGCGAACTGTTAAAGAAATGGAATTCTACACATACCGTAAATTCTTGAATTAGCCCCCTCAAACAAGTCCCTCCCTAGAGCTACAATTTGTTAATAAACCCCCACTAGAATTAGCTCCCCGCACCCAAGCATGTGACTGTACTTATCTGAGAGTCTGTTAGTACTTTACAGAGCAAGGAAAGAAAAAGCAGCTATTAATTAACGAAAAGTTGCCTGTCTTTAGAAAAATATCCTATTGCTTGTATGTGTAGCATCGAAGAAATAGTTTACTAGTAGAACAATTTCGACTGGAATATGACCAACTACCAGGAAAATTCAGTTGGAATAAGCCCCAATTCGGATAAGCCCTCATGCAACAATTAAAAAAAAATGAGCCCTCAGTGGGCTAATTTGAGGATTTATGGCATTTTAGAAAAGTTTTTAATACTTATTTGCTTCAAACAATATTTTTCACTGTGAGCATCACATGTAAAGTATTCAATATTGTTATATGCTTATGTGAAAGTTAAATTGGAAGCAAATTTGCTTTGGAAATTGTGCCTGATTCTATTAGCCAAGAAGTTAGTATAGTTAGTGATTTTCTATTGCAGGATTAATTTTAAGATCTCCAATTGGTGTTTCAGTTGCAACTTCTGAGTCAGGACCTCAGATCTTTGTCTCATTTCTCCCTCTAAGCAATTCTAAGTCTTAGATCAGAATGTAACTTTCCTATTTCAGATTTGAAGAAATATTAGGTCCACTAGAGGAACACAATGAAGAGAACGCTTCTTATTGGATAACGAAGATGAAGAAATGCGATCAGTGGGAGAGTTTGTTTAAACTGAGTTGTAAACCCAACAATCTCAAGCTTCATTAGAAATCTGAATCAAGGAAGACTCTCTAAACATTTTGAAGAACAAATTCCTAGTGGTTTTTACCAGATGAAGAACTTTTTTCTGCAAAAGGAGTGCACTTCACATTTGCTAAATGCTGTTTCATGACCTCTGAGAAGGGAAGCCCTGCACGGAAGATTGGGACTGAAACAGGTATGTAAGTTGAGCACTTCCTACCTCTAGAAGATGTCACCTGATTAGATGCGAATTTCCTTATTGCTCATTTGATGTCCTTGATGTATTGATTGAATGATACTTGTTCACCAGAACTTAGTTAAAAAAAGGCCCACACGAAACGACAATGAAGCAGAAACTCCATCCTTAATTTCACCAAAAACCAACTTACGTCATGTCGTAAACAACTTAAAACTTTTTACACCTCCTTTCTTTAACAAACAATAACGAGAAGAATGTCCTGTTACTTAACAAAGAAAAAACGACAGCCAATGAGACTCTTGTTTCCATAAATAACAATAACTGCATTGTTCCACCAGCACAATGCTTTTGACTGATTCGAGTGATTTGGAGAGTGATTGTGTAGCTGAATGATAGATGATTCTTGTTGCAAGAGATTGTTTGAAGCAAATCATTTCATTTTGAAATTCTTTACGGAGGGGAGCTCTATAGCAAAGATGCAAAAACCTAAATTACAATCTTTAATCATAAGAGAATAAATACGATTCGATAAATGTATTAGAAACTTAATAATAACTGAATTAGGTTGCCTTATTTAGGCTGCGTTTACACGGGACTTTGGAACGATTCTGTATGTCCG
Source organism: Cassiopea andromeda (assembly GCA_018155075.1). NCBI lineage: Eukaryota > Metazoa > Cnidaria > Scyphozoa > Rhizostomeae > Cassiopeidae > Cassiopea > Cassiopea andromeda. The sequence continues at coordinate 5,478 of WIPJ01067829.1, forward strand.
TGTAGTTACAGATAGGCTTCCCGTTTACACGATGTCTTGGCACTATTTTGTGTAGAAACATTCATTTGAATGTTTCACGTATGAACAGCTCCAGACGAAAGCCTCTCTTTCCATTCATCAGAAACAAAAAAATTTCTTGAAAAAATTTTCCCGCCATACACTTGTTCTTCGAAGCCTTACCCAAAAGTTTTTTCGAGAGCAAATTTTTCAGTTATCGTCAGCTATCGTCAGTCGAATGTCTCCTTGCCTCGTTTCTAATAGTACCTGATGAGAACGGTTCTGGGTGTTTACACGAGAACTTTTTGGTTCGTTTCCACGCAGGACCTACTTTCTAGATGGACAAGTTCTGGTACCGCTAGCGGTTCTGTCTGGAACGGTTCCACCAGTTCCTGTGTAAACGCGAGGCCTATCCGTACGGTACTGGTGCGGTTCCACTCGGAGCCGTTCCCTTGTAAACGGGGCGTTAGTTTTTATTTCTTAATTCCTCTTTTAAAAGCAAAAAGAGAGAGTGCATTTTTAAATATAGGTTTGAACCCATGCCACAAATGGGCTCGAGGGCAAGAAAAACGATTTTTGACCGTTCAGTGAGCATTTAGTAGCAAATGCTAACTTCAATATCAGCTAGAGTTGTAGAACGGTTACACCGTTTGTTTCTTGTGCGGAAGGTCAAAGGTTCGAGTCCGACTCGAGGCCTTGGCTGGATGCTCACTCACTGCTCACCCAGCAGCGAATTTTTTCACAAAAAATCACTTCTCTTCGGTACCAATCCCCCGGTAAGTAATGAACTGTACCTAATGCTTTAAATCTTTGGGGGTTTCTCTTCAAATAAAGTTGGTTACCAGCTAGAAAGTTACCAATGGCTCTTGATAAAACGCAAATGATAACAAAATTGGGTTGCAACATTAGGATGTTTTTCAAATCTGGCCCTACTCGGAAGGCAGCATCAGGCCAATTGACAGAATATTCAAAATTTTGAATTCCTTTGGAACATAGGCATGCTGGTACTCGTTTTAAAGATAATTTAATGTTGGCTCAGATTTTCTATGGTAAATTGCTCAGAAATGAAGTAGGAAGTGTATTTGCTTAGCTTGACATAGCGCAAAGTTGACCGAAAGGTGTAAAATGAAAGAAAACGAGAGAGTATTTATACCCAGCGATCCTAAAGTATTTGAAAAGAAAGTGTATTGTGAATAGTTCTCCCCTTTCGTGCATTTAATTACTCTCTCAACATTGAATAATGTACAGAACAGAGAACAAATAAGCATTAGTGGCCACTCCCGCCTCCAAAGCGCCACTGCTGCACCATAATGATAATGTTATAGACATATGTCCACAGGTTTACGTCTTCAGCAATACCATTACTGTTATCAATGAAGGACCTGCTTTCTAGCCACTTAAAAGCAGTGGTGATTTCTAAAAATTTTAACAAGGGTGCTCTAGGCACAACCACGCCATCGCTTGGGCGTGGCCCAACTACAACCACGCCCATATTTCCAAAGTTATCAATGAAGGGCCTGCTTTCTAGCAACTGAAAAGGATGTCTTTAATAGCAGAACCTAATTTATTACTCTTCATAAATTAAATATAGTTAAAAGTCAAAGTCCTTGCATCTGGACTTGAAGAAAAGTAGTCTGACTGTCCTGTATTTCGTTTGGTACCTTGGATTTGGTACCAAAGACTTTGGCACCTTGGAGCATAAAGAGTTTTTAGTATGTCATTACCTTCATCCTGTGAAAGCATGTCGATGCGACAGCCACAGAATCTTGATTGACACAGGAACTGAGAGAGATATTGATATTTATAGGCAAAATAAACTACCCTAGCAAATTCTAGAAGTGTTCAGTTATAAGTGCACGTGTTTTAATAACCAAACAACTTTCTCCCTTCAGTTTGGATGTTTCTTAATACTCCTTCAAATCCAGCCTTCAGCTAATTCTTAAGACGTCACTACAGCACGAAAAAGTGACAGCATTTTTTTGACAAACTTAAAGCTTTTTTCGTCAGTCACTCGTCAAAGTATGAAACGTCGGATAGTGACCGAAAGGTTCACCGAAATATATAGCCAGATGCGGATAAATGTGATAGGATGCGTCTAATTGGCTACAAGAGTGGTTATTTAGGACCTAATCCACTCTGAGCAATTTACCATAGAAAATCTGAACCAGCAATAAATTATCTCTAAAACGAGTACAAGCATGCCTATGTTCTATAGTACTTTAAAATTGTGAATATTCTGCCATTTGGCCTGACGCGACTTTTCCGGGTAGGGCCCGGTTGGAAAGGTGTCCCAGTCTTGCAACCCAATTTTTTTATCATTTCTGCTCAATTAAGAACCATTGGCAACTTTTTAGCTGGTAACCAACTTAATTTGAAGACAAGCCCCGAAGTAGTTTCTCCTCCTATCAACTGTTTCTCACAAGTTTTTGATAAAGAATTTTATCTTCAAAAAAGCACCTCGTCTACAAATACCTTTTACTTCGAAGACAGCTAACGGTTTTGCCGCTTTGAGCCAGAGCTAGGGGAGTTTCTCCTCCACCTCCGCGCCCCCGCATCTACACCACTGCCCATACGTACGAAGGTATACAGTCCTACCCGAACCTTTTACTAGCGTTAATACGTTTTTTTGTACGACGTTTGGATGTCAATCTCAATGAGAAAATATGCTATCTATGCAGATATTGGGGAATGGACCCTAGGAAGATTGGCGATTACTTGATACTAAAGTACGTTTAGCGGTTAATTTCAAGACATTTATTACTAACTGTTATAGACAGTTGATTCTTATCATTATCTAATTCAATGATCATGTGATTTGTTGCAGTCATAGAATGGCTTGTTTGTTTCATTTTCAATGCCATTGCATCATCGGCCTAATTCTATTCAATTCAATTTTTGCGCCTGATAGCCATTTAGGTACAACGATCTGTATTCAAGGGCGACGGAATAAAATCTGGACAAGGGGGGGGGGTAAGGTTTACTGCAGAATAGGAAAAGCATCATAACCATACCATGTAAACATCTTTTGTAGTGATAATGAATCAGTTAAAGGCACAGTTCTTACCCTTCTGTCCCTTCTGTTGAGGGAAGGGGAAGATTGCCACTTAAACAATTCACAAGAAAAATTTGTAAAACCTTATGATGGAAATATATAAGACGGTTAACCACGTAAATCCTCCATATATGTGCGGTCTTTTCACCAAAACAATTGTGGACTATGATTTTAGAATTAAGATATTCTGCGGGTTCCCACCTGCCAGATCACAGAGATTTGGTATAAATTCATTACAGTTTCAGGCAGTCTCCTTTGGAATAGCCTCAGAATTAAATCAAGAAACTGCAAAGAGCTTAGCCATATTCAAACAAAAAGTTAAATATTGGAATGGCACTCATTGCACGTGCAACATCTGCAGATAATAGTTACTAGTTGTTGGTATACTTATTTTAATTTACTCATTTTGTCTTATGTAAAATAAGTTGTTAATTTGTATTTAGTGTTCTGTTTTCATTTCATTTTCACTTTAATATAGTTAACGGAGGGTGGCGCTTCAGCATAGTGCTGGTTTCCAAGGGGCCCTCCTTCTAGTATGTTGGTTTTAATTAGTTCATATAACTATCCTAGTCTACATAAACAATTAATAGATTTATGACATGAAGATCAAATCAAATTAATGGCGCAGTTCTTGCCCTTCGGTCCATTTTGCTGAGGAAAGGGGACGATCGCCCCCCATAGCTCTTGTGTCCCTGGATTCCTAGCCTGTTATGCAGTGAGCCTTGCTCATTAGAGAATTGAATATGTACTATACATTTAATTCCATTACTGAGCAGCATAAATGCAAGCTATATAAATGAATGAATAAATTAGTATGTAATCAAATGCATGAATGAAGAAATCAATGAACTAACGCTGCAGCTAAACGCCGATATCCTTAAGGAAAGTTTGACCATAACGCATCAGGATTAGAGGGCTGGTTTTGACCGAAAGGCTAGTGAACAAATAATTTCAGTATCAGAACAAAAGTCCTTGAAGAGAAGCATGCTCGGCAGAAGTATGGGCTAATATTTTATCAAATTTTAATCTAAACAGAATTAACTGATTTAGGTACAGTGTGCATGTACTTAATTAAAAATGCCATTGTAAATGTTATAGGATATATCGCGACGTAGATTATCCCTTGCTTGCTCCATAGTTTGTATCAAACTTACTCCTTTAGGGCCTTCCTCTCCGATTGTTGGTTTTCGTAATCCGTTAGGCAAACATTCGCGCGAGATCAGAGAGTCGATAAGACAAGAAATAACAACAGTAATACTGAATAAAGGCCTAGGCGTGATTTCTATCACAATTTTGCACGTCTTTAGCCCAAGTGGGATTTGGTGATATTTGGTTTCGTAAGCCATTCTCGTGCCTTTTCTATGCTAAAACATTCTGATAATTTAGCAGCTGAAACTGCGATGGAGCTTAAGTACATACTTCCTACATTCACGAGTAATTGTTGTCCTATTTGGTAATCCAATTCATGAAATCAATGAGCACGCAATACGTAACAGCCTGTAGAAGTTTGAAGGTGATGACGATAAATATCAGAGAGTTCCCGTCACATCCTAATGTACTGACTCTTTTTGTCGTTAAATTCTACAAAACCTTCTCTTCCTGGTAATAACCTGTTAATTATTCTTAGTTGAATTGCTTGAGGCAGACCTTGCAAAGGACTTAAAAGTAACAAAATTTAAAGCGTTGCTATCCTACCTGTTATATCAGGGACTTATATGTTAGTTCAGGTTTGGCTCCCGGCCTTCTATCTATATGGACAAGTAGCCTACACGCTGGGGGCCAAACACCTCAAGGCTTTTGGTTACGATGCATAGCACATCAGTGATGTTCGATCATACGACGAGCTTTAAGTTATCGCTCAAAAGCGACCACAGCGATCAAGTGTGAATATGAGAGTGAGAGCCCTTGCAACTAATTATTTTGGTCGCCGAATACAGTGATCGCAATGGAGTCGGCCTTGAAATATAACATCAAAGATAATATCCACAAGAAAGTTTCAACTGCGAATATTTCTTCACAACGAACAACTGAGAATGAGGAAAATATGAATGGGATCAGCATGATACTTCTAGACTGACATCGTGTATTCACACAAATGAAACATCATCATTGCCTTCTTTCCTTTTCTTAAAATGCACTTTTTCTCTATGGACTGTTATGAATACAACATCGTAGATAAATACTAAAGTTCTGCAAAACACTGTTATAAAGCATTATGTATCTACATCATAACCTGTCGTCATTACATATATTGAGGCTTTCACAGCTTTCTTTCTGTCCTTTGGCCTTATTCTGTGCAACGATTTACAGCTAGATTCTGAATAATATTGCCCTTCTTGCTTCTGTAGCATTTTCAGGGAACTAGACATGTAGTTAAAATTAGTGAACTATGAAAGGAAACTTAGTACTGCAATGTGATCAACTGGGGTCCAGAAACAAGAAGCTTTGAGAATTAGATCTTGAACTAGGTTCAATATAAAATACCTTTGCAACGTTAGCACTCTTATGTGTCGCTTTTGCGTCCATATTCCTCCCATTACTTACAATGTTTCTCATTGGTGCACCACAGGGATGCCTCTCTGGTCCTTTGATAAATGGAAACGATCACCTTCTTGCAAAAAAATTATCTACATATGAATTATCCTAACTTATATAGTGCTTTAGATTGAACTTTATTTGTTGCACTGTTTGGTTGGCTTTTCTCTTTATCATCTTTATTAAGCAATTACCTTCAGGACATCCTCTAATGATGCTAAGAAAGTAAACTTGATTAGGGATCAACACGAATATACATCGACATAAATTACCATACTACATCGATAGAGGAAGGGCTTTCGGACTTTTGTGTTTTTTGTGATTTTGTGATTTTGACCTTTATGTGATTTTCGTTACTTCTTGGGATATTTGCTATTTTTCTGTTCTCTAACAAGTAAGAGGTGGCTGTTCTGTTCTCAGACAGAATAAAAACAGCATGTCCCCGCGAGCATTAGGAAGAAGAGTAGTACCGTAAGAGAACACCCACCTTGTACATGTACAACAACAAGTCTAAAATTAATTGTGAGTCGGCCATAGGACAACACCTTACTGCAAATCCACAATGCGCCAAAACATATACAGACGACAATTTTCAGATCATTGGGCAAGCAAGATCTTCTTTTCATTTAGGTGTTTTGGAATCTGTTTACATCAAGACTCAAAACCTAGTCTTGTTTAGAAAAAAAGAGTTCGTTTTCTCATTGGGATTCTTCAAGTAAACAATAGTAATAGGTCCTAATTGGTCACACTTGGGGCCAATTAGACGCATCCTATCACATTAGCCGCATCTGGATATATATTTCGGTTAACCTTTAGGTCACTATCCGACGTTTTCATACTCTGATGAGTGTCGGACGAAAAAATCTGTTAGTATGTGAAAAGAATGTGGCCGCATTTTCGTGCTGTGGTAAAGTTCTGTAGTACCAACAGACTAATTATTCCTCAAGTTCAGCGATTCTGAACTTTAATATTCTTATATACTTCATGATTATAAAATTATCTGCATATCTCTAGTTTATTTGGATGTTGTAGGCATTGTAGATACACCATTCAATGTTCTCGTCATAATTAAATCCCGGCCTTCTTCTATAGCTTAGTGTCAGTTTTAGTCATAAATCTGCGAAAATTTTTGCCCTGATCAACCACGGCCTCTAAAGACGAACAGGATAGCATCTTTAGGCCCAAAATCTCCATACTTAATGGAAAGTTAAGCCGGGAATTAACTAAATTGGTTTTCCGATTAAGTTTTACGTATCAGGAAGTTTGCAAAGGAAATCCTAAATCAAATATTTTTATCGAAAGGGCCACTCGATGCTTACAAGTTATACAGAAAGAAGTTCATTAACTTCACGTCAGTTAATAGATTTTTGAAGCTAAAGGTTATGACATACTTATATAATTGATATCGCTCACTACGGCCTCGGGTGCTTTTCTTTCTAATATAATTTGAATCTAATAAACCTTATTAACTAATAATACATTGTTTTCATACAGGACACGAAAAGATAAGGTGACTTTCCTCAAGTTACAGGAAAGAACTACAGGAACTACACTTCTTATTACACACCATTTACAAAAAAAGTTGTTTTGGCGCAGTACGCTCTGTTATTTCAAAAGAAAGTTGATCGGCCTAGTACTCAAAATCTCTTACCTTTTCACAATTCTGTTATCAAAACTTTCTCGAGACATTCTTAGCAACGATTTGTAATGTTTTGCGCATTTAAATTAGTGGAAAACGAAGAAGTCCCATGTACACTTAAAGACATGATGATAAATCTTCGTAAATAGCAGAAGTTAAACTGTTAAAGTGCAGCCAACGGAACCGAAATAAGACTTTGTACTGAAATAAATAGACTTTTAAGTACATATCCACTCACCAACTTTCTAAGGCTTCAAAGTCCAGTACTAAACATTCTTAACTTTTTGAGCAGTTGGGTACTATTTTCTTACAAACCATTCCAGTATCAAAACATTATTGTGACTTTCTTAGTAAAATCCTTTTATTTTTCTGAAGTTTTTACGCTTGCATATAAGAAAATACTGGCATACCTGAAACAATGAAAAGTCTTAGTACCCGAAAGTGAATTGTTGAAGAGAAGCGATAACAGCATCTAGAGTATTTTATATTAAATGTACATATATATATATATATATATGCATATATATA
>WIPJ01067829.1:14859-27803 GCA_018155075.1 Cassiopea andromeda
TCACTATCTGATGTTTTCATACTCCGATGAATGTCGGACTGAAAAAGTTTTTAGGTATGTCAAAAGAATGTTGCCGCTTTTTCATGTCGTAGTAAAGTTGTGTAGTATCAACAGACTATTTAAGAATATTAAGACTCAAAGCCGCTCAAATTTAAGAATAATGCGAGGCTCACGCTGCATCAAGACACTGATAAAGTTTATAAGAAGATTGAGGATAAAGTTTTAAGAATAATTTTGAAATAATGCAAGGCTCAAGCTTCTTTAAGACATTAGAATTGTTTTGCACCCTAGTTATAATACTGCTTTCAAATACACTTTTGCAGTATTCATGCCCAATATAAACTCTTGCTTAGTTTTATGATGTATTAAAACACCAATAAAGATTGGATTGTATTTTTTAAATATGTCGGCGAGGCTAATAAAGTTACACCTTTGGTATTTAAGAAAAATTTTAAAATGATTCTAGGCTGAAAATTAGAAGAATTTAAGAATATTGAGGCTAGGAACAAATGCGGTTTTCTTAGAAGAAAATGGAGTGCAGCCTTTGCATTATCGATTAAATTGTTCTGTTCCGCCCTTCCTTTGTTTTATGATAAAGGAAAGTATTAACAAGCATTTAAATATATTCTTTTGATTTTCAGGCCAAATTATACCTCTGGTGCTAAAGAAAAATTGAAGAATGATCCAAGGCTCAAATTCAGAACAAAATTAAGACTCAAAGGAAATTGGATACTCGAATAAAAAATATAGAAGTTGAGCTCCAAACTTTGTTCTCCATATTTTTAGATGGGCTACGAATATTCAGGGTAGTTTGTCTTTCAGAAGCAAAATTAAAGAATGCTAGATTTAATTCAACATTTATACTATCAATGAGAAAGAAATATTTACAAGTCGTAACTATTGCAAGGTTATAGAAGATAATGGGGCATCCCTTTTCCCCCATTACACAAGTGTAAGGTCACTGGGGTATCAGCATTCCCTCACCTATTTCCCCCAAGCATTTGCTACTGATGAGCTTGTCTATAAGAAGATTGAGGCTTATATTCAATGCAATTTAAGAATAATTTTAAAATGGTTCATCAGCAGCTCATGAAATTCCTTGTTGAAAACAGGTTGTTGTCTGAGTTCCAGTTTGGCTTCAGACCAAAAATGTCTACGGAGCTGGCAGCAATACTTTTTCTCGATAATATCCGCAAAAATGTTGATCAAGGACATATGGTTGGTGCTGCTTTCATTGACCTCAGTAAGGCTTTTGATACGATAAGCCATCCAAAGCTAATAGCGAAGCTCCGTAGCTATGGTCTAAATGGAATTGAGCTTGAGTGGTTTGCAAATTATTTGTTCAATAGAAATGCCCAAGTATCGTTCAATGGTTCTCTCTCCAATCCACAAAAGATGATAAGTGGGGTGCCGCAGAGATCAATCCTAGGCCCTCTCTTATTTATTCTCTATTTCAACGATATTGCTTCTTCCACCAAAGGTACCCGCATAATAAAATATGCAGATGACACCGTTATCTACGTAGCTGGTAAAGAGATCAAAGAAATAAATGCAAAATTATCGAATGCCATGACAGAACTTTTTGCCTGGTTCAGTGAAAATGAAGTAATCTTCAACCTAAACAAAGGAAAAACCGAAGCTCTATTATTTGGAACAGCACAGAGAATACAGAAATGTACAGGACCTTTATGCATATCACACGAAAATGGTCAAATCAGCATCACTTCAACATATAAGTATCTTGGTGTGCAGCTAGACTCTTCACTGAATCTTAACAGTGATTTCGATGCCAAATATAAAAAGGCCGCAGGTCGTCTACGATTCCTAGCAAAGATCAGAAATCATCTGGACATAGAGTCAACTAAATCCATCTACCGCTCAATGGTATTACCAGTACTCACCTAATGCGGCATATTGAATCTGAAATTGACTAGGACACAAGAAAATAACCTCAACTCATTGCACAATCGTACATTGCAAATTAATCACACAAGGGCAAACATGTGAAGTTATATCACCATTAAATGCCATCAAAAGGAGGGCCATCAAAAGCGGGGGCAGGGGGCTGCAAGTTGGGCAGAAATCCATTTCACTCAGGCAAATTTTCTGAAAGAACAATAAGATACTCGGACAGAAAGTTTATAAAAAGCTTACATCTCCCCCCTTAAATTTGACGCCCTCCTGCATCCATGGTGATAGTACTGCTTTCAGATGTACTTTTGCATTATCGATGCGGAGTATGAACTTAGTTTTGTGATGTGGTAAAATATCAACAAAGATTGATCTTCCTTAAACTTTTAGGTGAAGTTACACCTTTGGTATTTAAGAATAATTCTACAATAATTCTAGGTACCCCAATTTGCCATCCAAGAAAAATTTTGTAGGCCTTTAAAATTTTCATGAAAATATTGAATCCTTTCTGTTGTGGTCAGTTCCATGTTGCCTGGTATTTTCCTGAAATAGTAGAAGCAATAAGTGGAATGGAGTGTATACACTCTTTGTTCTATAGGCATTATTTGATAAGAACGGTTGATCTCTCGTGTATAATTATTCAATTTGGTAGCTCAAAGCGGATGCAAGATGTTCTATTTTATAGCTAAATTAGGACTTTTTCATTCGGTCTCAAAGAGCTTATTACATACCGTGATAGTTATGGAAACTAAGAAAACCAAAGACTCTGATGTGCTTCTAGAAGTTCAGGCTAACAACTAAAAACAGTCTGTAATAAATTGTTGTTGTTTCTGTGTGAGCAAAGAAATTTCGTAGAGTTTCTTAATAAATATTCAAAAAGATTTTAAAGGCAGCAATAAGAGATTGCTGCCACTTTATCTACATCGTCTGCACAGTGTCATCTTGATAAAAACATGAAAACAATTTGCGTAAAAAATGATGCTAACACTACCAACACATTAAGTCTTATATGCTGCAGACCAAGGGTGGTCAACCAATGAGAAGCTGGGAGCAATATTCTTTACTGTGACATCACATCGAGCCACATCAAACTCATAGGGACAAATGAGCATCAGCCAGGGCAAATCGGGACAAATCGATAGCTAGGGGGGCTCTTTTGATAGTTGGGGGCTTTCTTTTCTGCATTTTCATAAGAAACTTTGAAGTTAATTCACGCAGCTATATAAGACAATGATAATGTCATCCAAAAGACAACGTATTTTTAATACCCTATATCTTGTAAACTAACAACTTTTCGACAGCTCTTTGAATGTAAAATAACTTTTTGCAGCAGAATATTGATTCTTCTATGTTTCTACTTCGATAAAATCTACAGAACTAGGGGGCTGAACCCCTTTAACTCACAGCTAGGGGGCTACACCCCCGCATCTTCCCTCTTGTACACCACTGGCATCACCCCTATCCTTTCCCCCCACAAGAAAACATCTTATTGAACTCATGTGAAGTAAACATATACATGAAACATACACTTCAATAAGAGTGAAAAGCTGCATGAAGCCAAGCAGAGAGCCGGGGGGTTGGCTATTCCTGCTCTTGGCTTTACTTTGACTTCAAATTACGACGCTCGAAAATTATATTGTACACCATTTGAGCTTTGATACATTCTTTATTTTGCAAAAAGAATTGCAAGAAAATAAGCTTGAAATCTTTCGGAGAATTAAGAACAAACTAATAACAAGACTGAAGCACTGTCACAAAATATACTTTTAGACAAAGACGCATAAGCTGTCCATAAATACATGGACATAAAACGTCCTTTCCTTCCTAGCCTGAGGAGAATTGACAGCCTTTTCATTTCCCCTCTTTGATTTTTGCAAATTAGTTGCCCCAAGGGAAACTAGATTCTATGCTAATATTGTCTATTTATAATTACTTATAAACTTTTCAATTTAATTCATTGATATGCAAGAGAGACCGTCTCGGATAAAATATTTTGCTAATGGGCTCTCAATCAAAACAGACAGTATTGCATTGTATTTTGTCTTTCTATATATTGCTGAATCGCTTAGGCCGTGCGGATTTACGAACAAATGAAGAGCAATTCCGCTTCAAAATTTGGAAAAATTAAGAACTGCTAGTGTGAACCTCAATTTTACTTGCTCATATAAAGCGGAGTGTACTATCACTATAAAGGAGACTCGCATACAAAGCATCGCCATTATGATTCTAGTTATCCTAAAGCAATTTTGTACGTTTGGGGGGCTGCCGAGCCTTCCCCCTAATAAACATACCACCATCGCCAATGAACATCACTGAGCCTGACCCCCTAACTCAATTTTGTTTACAGGATCGAGGACAGACAACGGAAACGAGGCATCAAATAAACCTCGCCTAAAATTTCTTGAGAAATGTTCAACAATCGAAGCTCAAATTCCTGCAATATCCGCCTTGACTCCAAGTTTCGTCGATAAAGCTGCACATAAGGATTTAGTGGATGACATTTTCCAGTCAATTTGGCATTGGATTCTCCTTATTGATCAACCATGAGGACGAAATGTGACTGGTAGGCTGTGTCATAAATTCAGGTTTTGACAACTTGTTTTCAAACAAGAGAATGGTTATTTAAGTCCATGATTGTTTTAGCATATTTAAGAACAACGCCCAACTAATTGTTTTCAAACCCTGAATTTAGTGTGTGTCTGCAAGCTTTAAAAGGCGTGGATTTGTTTTCATCTAGCTGTGCACGGTTATGGCAGAGGAGGGCCTCAGACAAGCTGCAAAAGAAGGTGATGTTTCTACCGTTCGCAAGTTGCTCCTGTCTGGCACAAAGCAGACGGAAAATGAAGTATTAAAACATATAATTCTATCTTCGTTTTTATCTATAGTTATCAACCCTTCCTTGGCATTTCCTTTAGTGTTGACGATTTTATCTTCCCCTTCGACGTTACCCAAAGTTCCGGAATTGCCTCAGAAACATTAGTACAAAAACGTTGTTTGGATTTTCCAAGTCATTTCAAGAAAGTGTATTTGTATTTTGTAGGTACTACTTTAAAAATATAAATGCAAGTTTTTGTGACCTCGAGAATTTTGCAAAACCTTGATGGTTCTTTTTGTTATTGGAAATGTTCACAAATTACTTATTCATCAGAGTTCTCCTTTCAAATTATCATAGTGTAGATCTACTGCAGTCCAAGATATTGCAAAACAAAAGCATTGATACGTGCATATGTTTGATCACACTCCAGCTTGACTGATGCAGTGCTATAATCTCTCTAAACCTTACCACTCGTTTGAAAGTTTTTTTGCTAGGTTCTCAATGGCTTAGAGTCTCATTTTGAATTACCAGAAAATCACAATATCAAACAGTATTGTCCATTATGGTTGGAATTTTTTGAAAAATAGACTTTAAAAGGAAGTGGTATGATTGGAATGTTATCAGAGGTAATTGCCTCTCTAACTATTTATAGTTAATCTAAGCAATAGCTGGGGTGTAATATGCACCTATTTTAGGATGGAGAAACACCACTTTTCCTGGCAACTACCTGCTACGTGACAGAGCCAAAGTATGTTGAGGTTGTAAGAGAATTGCTTGATAATGGTGCAGATGTAAACAAAACTAACAAGGTATGAATTTAATTTGATTTTTAGCTATTTATTGGAGAAGAATTCTTGTGATTTCTTTAGACTTCTGCATGCTGAGCTCAAAAGACATCTGTGATAACATAAGTGTTAGTTTTGTAAATATTTTGACTATATAAGTCATATTTTGTCTTTGCACTGCTATGGAATGCCTGTTTATCTTTGTTATGATGGCTAATTCAATTCAATCAATTGATTCAATTCAATAAAGATTTGATTCATTCATGGGCCATGCACTATTCTTTCTTAAATAATGTTTACAATTTTGAGCAAAAACTAGTGCATTTTTTGCTTGTGAACAAAATTACCTAACTGAAGCTGAATCAGTTTTTGCCAATGTAGGAAAGTATTGGCTGTTGTTTGGGAAGTGGTCCCCAGCTTCCCCTTGAATCACAACACATTTCTCACTTGCTGGATTTAAAAGGATGCAAACAATGAGAAATTCTTGCCACCAGAAGTGACCAGTTTTGTGATTTGCCAATATAATTTTTGCTAAGGGTAGTAGCAGTACTCAGGGGACAAGAAAGCAAAAAGTTCCCAGGTGGTATCAAGTCACCAAATTCCTAAAAAAATTATGAATGTGTTTTTAGGAACACAGCTTCTTTTCTATGACTCAATTTTTTATTTTTTGTGTTTTCACATAAAAACATGTAAATAAACTTACATTCAGAAAATGCCCTGATACTTCTAAACTTTTTGGCAAATTCAGCGCTGCTACTCTTGGGCATAGGAGGATGTCAAATTTAGGGGGGGGCTTTAAATTTTCTGCCTGAAATATCAAATAGAGCTGGAGAGCAGGCAGAAAAGTTGCCCAAACTTCCTATTATCCTTAGGCTATAGACCCTTACTTCTAGTCGACTCCCTAGTTACCCTCCAGGGTCCCCACCCTTTTTGCCCCTCAAAGATGTGACCCTGGCTATGTGAGTTTCTAGGGGCCAAATTAGTTATAATATGACATTACCAGAACTTTTAAGTTATCTATAAGCCGAATTTTAACTTGAATGCACAGAAATTCCAAGTCCTAATCTAGCTTGAGCCTTGCATTATTCTTCAGCTATTCTTAATTTTCAGTAATTCTGAGCCTCATTATTCTAATAAGCTTTATTGTTCTAAAAAAGGAATGTAATTTAGTTGTTATTGGTGCTCTATTAAATCTCCTTCTAGAAATTGAAAAAACGCATTCTAGGGTCAGATAAAATGATTAGGCTAACTTTGAAATTTAAATTTGAAGCAGGTTTTGCACAACAGCCATTCAAAGTATAACCTTGACAAAAATTTTGTTTGAAGGACTTCTGACATTAGATGGTGGTGTAGCTCTTCATTTAGATCTTTATTGACATATTTCTCATATGAAATTGAGTTAATGCGAGGCTCATCATCAACTTCAGATTTACCAGAATGGAAATCTGAGAATACAGTACTGTTTGCCCAAAAATTTAAGATTGCAATGGCCCATCTTAAATCACAGAACCCCTTTATGGCAAGGAAACATTTGCAAATTAGAAAACGACACATTAGGGCATGCTTTTGTAGTATAGTTGAACATGTTGAAGCAATAAGAGAACTTCACTTGACTGCCCCTTTAAGCTTTACCTTTTAGCTTGAAGAAATTCTACTTTACGTGGCAGTTATCTTGGTATTAATATTCCAAGGACTTGATATATATTTTCATTTCTTTTAGTCTGGTGATGCAGCGATTCACAACACAACTTCTTTAGGAAACTTTGAAACTACAGAGTTACTAATAGCATATGGTGCAGATCTTGACATTGAAGGAGAGGTAAGAAACTAATGATGTTGACTTCAGAATCTTCTCTTTCATTTTGATGTCTCATTCATTTTCTACTAAGATAGACAGTAGCTAATAAATAGTTATATTTTCTTAATAATGTATTTCATGGTCTTGGGAATTTGCAGTCCATGCCTGGAGGCACGTACAACATGCTTTTCAAAGTTTATTGACCTTGCTTTCAAAGTTTTTTTCCGTTGCTATGGTCAATTTTGGTTATTGAAACATTTGTAATTGCTGATTATACTATATCAGTATTTAACTAAATTATCATGTCTGCACTTTGAAAATATGGACCTGGCTATAACTAGGCCACACCCAAAATGTGGGTGTGGTTGCACCTAGAGCCTACATTGTTAAAATTTTTAGAAATTACCACTGTCCCTTACCCCAAGCACATTTTTGGGGAGCAGAGCCACATACACTTGGGTATGTTTATGTCTTACCCACCCACTGATCATTAGAGTGACTTAGGGGCCATTCATATATTACGTCACACTAATTTTGGCACTTTTAGACACCCACCCATCCCCTGTCACACTGTGTCACAAATTCAAAACTACGCACCCTCCCCTATTGTGTGATGTCACATTATGAATTTCAATAGGATATTTTCTGCTTTCATAATAATGTTTACTATGTCATTTTTGGTCTTAAAATAGCATCAAAACAGGAGTACCAGATTATTTTTCGACGTGAAGCCATATTTCTTCTAGAAAAGGACCAAACTTGCTATTAATAACCAAAATGTGCTAAATATCGAGTTGCTTAGAAATGTGACGTTACACTGCAAATACATCCCACCCACCCCTTGTCACACCTCTGTCAATGACCTAAATATGAAAATGGCCCTCCGAGAAAAAAGGTTGGACAACCCTGGTTTAGAGGAACTTTTCATGGCAACTGTCACTGCTTGAAAATTGATTGACGCTCGAAAACAAAGCTGACGACAGCTCAAAGAGAGCTTCCGGAGGGACGATGTATTGGATTCATGCACTCATACTAGCTCAAAAGTGATCCGATATCGAAAGTAATCCGATACATACCACTTTCACAGCGGAGTAATTTCACTCCGCAAAAGCGATACGGAGCATATCGGATTCATCCGGTATAGTGTGGATGGAAGGCCTATCTGATATAGGAATTAATCCGATATGTGATAAATCCGGTATGGTGTGAATGGGCCTTAGTTAGCTTCATCTCTAAGATAGTCGCCAACTTTTAATAAATGAATTATATGATTATTAAAAATTATTTCATAAACCAGCTATCATCTGCATTTTCCTACGACTAGCACTACACTCTCTTTTTTTATAAGGAACAGAAAAATTGAGGTTCAGGCTGGCTGTTCTTAGTTTTTTCCAAATTTTGAGGGTGAATCGTTCTTGATTTGTTCTTAAATTAGTAGCGTATAGGTCACTCGGAGATACATAGAAAGACAATATACAAGACAACATTGGATATTTTGATTGATTGAGAACCAAATGTCAGTACCAAGATGACATATGAATGATTTTGTTTAAAAAAGTTTATAAACAACTACAAACAGAAAATATTAGCACAGTATCTATTTTCGCTAGGAGCAACTAATCTGCAACAATTCAAAGAAAAAAGTCTCAAAGCTGTCAATTCTCCTCAGGTTAACAAGGAACGGACCTTTCATGTCCATTTGTTAATGGAAAGCTTCTGCATCGTTTTCCAAAAATACATTTTAGAAAGCTTCAAGCCTAGCCTTGTTCATAATTTGTTTTTAATTTTCCACCAAGTTTCAGGCTCGTGTTCTGATAAAATTGTTCTAATGAAAAAAGGTGTAATTCTGACGTACAGGAATAAAATTTAGATAGGAGTTATGAGTTTATATTTTTAAGTGCTGAATTTTTATTGCAGTGTTTCCTTTCTTGTAGGCAAAGACGGTTCCTCTCGGACTAGCAGCTATGAAAAAGCACCTTGCCATCGTGACAATAATTGTCAACAACCTGCTGGAGGGTAACAAATTTACAGCCAAACAATTCAAGGTAGATTTGTTAGTCGCAATTTCTACATGGTAATGGCGTTGCTGTATGAAATTCTACTTTGTAGTCTAGAGGCCGTTGTCTTTGCTCTTTTATGTCAAAATGCTTGAATAATGAATATTTTTTAATCTTATCTGCTTTTCTACATTTAGTTGTCCTTGTCCATAAACACTTAGAGAGTTATCAGAAGGGAAGGGGAGAGAAAGCCTTTTCAAAATGTCAATTCTTGGACCTACTCTCAATTGCCAAATAAGCAGGAGGAGGGGTTGGAAAGATTCTAAAATCTGATAAACGGGGGTTCAAAATAAACCGGGGGTCGAAATTTGAGAAATGGCTATAAGGGAGTGTAATGCGATGGAAAGAACAAAAACAGGTTGTCATAAAGCATAGAGCTAAAATATATGCAGAAGCACTCTATTTTGCCTTGAATATTGGGTGTTAATAGTACTAACAAAGAAATAGAATGAAATCAGGGGTTCGTAAAACAGTCAATCTCCGTAAAATTAATAATAGGGGGTCCTAATATGGTCCGGGGGTTGGAAAAAAGTCAAGAAATGAATCAGCAGGGTGGCGCTTACTTGGCACTTGAGAGTATGAACAACTAATAGCAACTATTCAAAAATATGTGCTCTCTGAAAGGTAAGTGGGGGTACCCAGAAAAGCGTACAAATGTATAAAATGGGGAAGGGGCTCCTTCGTAGGCACATTTAGTTAGGTAGTTGCTTGCAACACAGTCCAATAAATGACTATCTCTTAAAGATTATACACGGAAATTCCAATTGGTTTTTATACAATGCCGTGATAATGTTAGATTTCTTGGATATTCATTGAATTTTTCAGACTTTGAAAATAGTCAGATTAACAATAAACAATTATCCAAGCAAAGGGGGATGACTTTGAAGCCAAAAGGGGATGACTTAGAAGCCAAAGGGGGATGACTTTGAAGCCAAAAGGGGATAACTTAGAAGCCAAAGGGGGATGACTTAGAAGCCAAAAGGGGATGACTTAGAAGCCAAAGGGGGATGACTTAGGAGCCAATTCCAAAACGTTCAAAAGCGTGCAAATGGTGCCAAGTATCTAATGTGATCCGTGCCTTAAAAGAATTTTGACACAATTCCCCTATGTCTGAAATTCTTGGGAGGGTGAGCAACCCTTTGTCCCCAAGTGTATCCCACAGTTT
This sequence comes from Cassiopea andromeda, assembly GCA_018155075.1. Classification (NCBI taxonomy): domain Eukaryota; kingdom Metazoa; phylum Cnidaria; class Scyphozoa; order Rhizostomeae; family Cassiopeidae; genus Cassiopea; species Cassiopea andromeda. Next base: position 25,391 of record WIPJ01067829.1, read on the forward strand.
TTTTCTTCCCAGTTAATGCGTCGTACTGATTGCCTTTAGTGGATGTTTGATGCAGCGGATGATAACCAGCAACTGACAATCTACCGTGCTCTGTCATCAATTATACAGAACAAGAAAGCACTTAGTAAACTTATAGATTTGAACCTGATAGATGCAGCATGCAGAGGCCTCCATTCTGGTAGCAAGAAGGGCATCATCACCCATGCATTGAAGCTGCTCTTGGAAATTCTAAAGATCCCAGAAGGTGTTAAATCTGCTCAAGAGAAATCAGTTGGTGACCTTGTGAAGGAGAGTATATCCTCAAACAGTAATGATCCTGTATTGAAACATTTGGGAGAGCAAGTTTTAGATAAAATAAAGTAAGAGTGATATTTTGCAGGTTTTTTATCAGTGAAAACATTTTCAGGCATTATTTTATATATAGTTGAAATCACGACAAACATTTTTGATTACATATTCTAACTTTTTTATGTTCTCCAGTTTATTTTAATTAATTTTTGGCTAAAATTTATTTCGCGTTTTAAGTTGTATTATATACAACTCATAGTTTGGATTATTGAGCATTATATGATAATGAAGCATGAAAAAATAAGCAAATAATTGCCTCACTTCAACTCCTACTTCATTTTCTGCCTCCTTTTCTCAGCTAAAACGTCTTGTGGTTTTAGTCAATCCTTTAATGGGCGAGATGGCATAATAGTTAGAACGCATGCCTCCCATGCAGAAGGTCTACGGTTCGAGCCCGACTCGATGCCCTGACTAAACGCTCGCTCACTGCTCACCCAGCAGCAAATGGGTACCCAATGGGAACACTGGGAGATAAAGTCGGCGAAGAAAGGAACTGGCCACCCTACCTCACATGCCGATGGCTCATGATAAGTGTCCTCTCTAACAGGCACTCCCCTACGTATACAGGACTACCTTTACTTTACCTTTACTGATGTTCTGCTTTATACATTGACCACATCTTTATATCATTTTGCTGTGCAAATTACAGCAAATGCAAGAGAAACAGAATCCCTTTGCTAAAGCGTTGTTTCATGGGAAAATCTTCTTTACAGTTGAGTAGACAATTAAATGGCAATGAATTAGATTTAGGCCTAGAAGGTCTAGGACAGTGCCAATATTATAGCCTTTTTTAGTTAATAAACAGTGACATGTTCATAATGGATTGATTTTCAAATAAACAGAGAATGCACCTCACAAACTATACTGCAACGTTTTAGCTAGAATGTCCGTTGTTTATTTTAAGATATCTTGCAGTAAATACTGGGTCGATAGAGCTTTAGAAGTTACAAAACACTCTCTAGGATATTCACACTGCTAATTATTAAGCGTTAAATTTTTCAATATGGAAGTTTCTGGAACAAATAGCAACTTAACTCTGGTAGTCTTGATATTTGATTTTATGTTTTATCGATATTTTGGAACAAGAAATAAATTACTTTATTCTCAAATTCTAGACACTTTAGGGAAATTTCCACAATTAAATCCTCGTTGCTTGTTAAAAAGTCATATTTTTAACTTCCAAGGTACTTTGGAAAGAACAATAGTTTTAACGTCCAGCTCTAAACATAATTAGATGTTTGATCTCAGCCATAGAAAGACTACAGTATTTGTATTTGATAGAACATGCAGTCATGCGTAGCTTAACTGATTTTATACTCAAGCTTAGGCCGACAACCTTTGTAGCCGCAATTAAAACGCCCAACGTTAGGCCAGAAAGTACTATTGTGTTCTTTAAACTTCATAGAAACTAACCAAAAGAATAGAAACCAAAGAATAGTCCTTGAATTTCATACAAATAAATTTACGGACAGTAAATTCCTTGCTATGGACTTTCCATTTTATGGAAAATACAACCGGAAAACGTGCTTAATTTCTTACTCAAAATGTAGTCCGAAGGGAAATGCTTAATTTTCTGCTTAAAGGTAAAGCTATTTTTATTGGATTTTATAGAAAATACAAACAAAATGAAAGTGCTTAACTTTCTACTCAAACAGAAAGATATAGTCTTTGGATTTTATAGAAAATGGAGTCCGAAAGAAAGAGCTTAATGTTCTACCAAAAAGTAAGGCTTTAGTTTCGGATTTCATAGAAAATACAGCCAAGAAAATTGCTTGATTTTCTACTCAAAAGTAAGGCTATAGTATATGGATTTTATAGAAAATGGAGTCCGCAGAAAAGTGCGTGATTTTCTACTCTAAAGCAAGGCTATAGTCTATGGATTTTATAGAACATGGAGTCCGAAGAAAAGTTCTTGATTTTCTACTCAAAAGTAAGGCTATAGTCTATGGATTTTATAGAAAATGGAGTCCGCAGAAAAGTTCTTGATTTTCTACTCAAAAGTAAGGCTATAGTCTATGGATTTTATCGACAATGGAGTCTGCACAATAGTGCTTGATTTTCTACT
>WIPJ01067830.1:10126-67059 GCA_018155075.1 Cassiopea andromeda
TATATATACATTTATATATATGTATGTGTATATATGTATGTAATTATATATTTATATTTACATTATGTATGTGTATATATGTATGTATTATATATTTATATATACATATACACTAGAGTATACGAATATAGAAAAACTAAATGCATACACCTAAATCCCAATAGACTACCTTGCACCATCACTATAATACTAATATGCAATTAAATGATATCGGTGTTCGATTAAGAACAATGAAGACAAAAGGCAATGGTGTTGCTTTGATCAGTAGCACCATGAAAATCGGTTTTTCATATCAGGATCTGGAGGGGCTGCTTGGTGGCACTGGGGTCCGTTCGCAAGGGTGCCGCTTGTAAAATACCTTGAGAAGTTGCTATATTTCGTGGCTATTTTGTGCCTTTTCGCTGAGAGAATCGAGTTTTTTCCACGCGATTTGTGACTGACGGTTCTGGCTGGGATGAAGTGACAGATTTCAATGCTGGAGCTGATGGAGTTTATTGATAGAGCTGACAGATTCCTATGTCCAGTCTTGTCAAGGCAATCTTGAGTACACAATCGCCGTAGAATTGGCCGCCAATTTTGTGTTTCTGTAACAGTTAAGGGTTGGTTTTTTGCCAGGTAAGTGTTCTTTTTCATTTTCATTCAGCAATTGCTGATCGGAATTATCAAGAAGTTTCCATGAAAGTCTGGTATATGTAACGCTGCATACCCACTACAGCCTCAGGACTGAGCCCGGCTGCTATCAAGAAACTTTATTTTCAACTCAATATATCAAAATTAAAATATCAAAACAACTATGTAGCTTTGTCCAGTTCAATAAGCAGAGCATCAACAGAAGAGAAAGTACAAATTTACCGTCCGTTACCTTTGCAGCTAGATTGCAGTTAATGTCTGCAAAGGCATAGTCCAATTCAGCTCTATTCAATTTTCTAACAGCTTAAAGTATAGCCAGACCTCTCTTCATTAAATCCAGACGGATTCGAGCTCCTTTTTCCGATTCTTAAAGACAGTAGTACGATCCTTGAACAACTGCAATCTTACTATAATCTGTTGGAATCTTTCCCTTTCCTTGTCCTCTGTAACTTGGCCAATTCTGTGTGCCCTGTCAATAGCATCTCCATCCACCCCACAACTTAATTTTTCAATGACTTCCTTCGTTTTCTGAATGTAATTCTCTTTTGACCCAACTGGGGGCAGTTCCATACCGTGAAAGCGTAGACAGTTTCTATGACTATACTGTTCTCCGTCATCTATCCGACTCTCAAGTCTATCCAAAACTGCCACTTTGCTTTCCAACACTTCCATCATTTCTTTCACATTATTAATTTCCGTTTCTTGCTCATCCAACCTTTTGTCAAACGATACAGACACATGATTAATAAGACCCTGAATAAAATCTTTGCTAGGCAAGTCTACAATTTGCCTACTCAACGATGAAAGAGCATCTTCTATCAGTTACTTCACGTCGTTTTGGACTAGCGCCATAGTCTACGATTGAGTTTTTGCACCTCCTTCACCTAGAGTCGTCATGATTTTGAAACAATACCCAGTCAATCATTCATGAGCATTTCAGGCTACAGCAGATACTCATTTCATTAACTCATTAACTTTCCCCGTCAACTCTGTCCAAAACACTCAGCAGTGGAGAAGCACACGTAAGTCCGCCATTATCCCAGACACTCAAATTCCTCTTCAGTTTATTTTTGGTAGTCTCTCGCTTAGGATATATTTCTGCCTAAAGGCTATAGGCATAGGCGTAAGGCTATAAATTTACAGTGGCTGTAGAAATTTCTAAACAAAAGATAATTTGTGATTCTTCTTTCAGAAAGAAGCTCCCAAATGAAATTACCTTCTGCCTAACTAACGATAGCAGTAGATTCCCAGCTCTCCAAATTCCTACGCCTTTGGTTATAGAGGCAGACGTGTTCTTGCAAAATCTATGACAAGGACTCATGAGCTAAGAATCTGCTGACTTCTCGCTATTTTTGAGTAATTTCTAGGTACATTCACAGTTTCACCAAAAGTCAGGAAAGGCGGAACTAGACATTTAGTTGTACAAAAAGCTGCATTAGTAAGGAATCGCATAGTAATAAAAATAGGTAAGAATATAAACAAAGGAGAAACTTTGAAGAAAGGTAAAAATACCAAAATGCCGAAGAATGAAATAATCATCAGATAAACAATCCTCATTATTCCCTGTCATAGGCTTTGGAAAATTACATCTAACCCTATAGCTCATAAGCAGCGACATCTCCTGGGCGAGAGACTACCAATAATAAACTGGCAAGGACTCCATTAATCACATTATTGAAGAAATTTGAGTTCTCGAAAAACTTGTTTTTCTTTAGCAGTACTTAGAAAACATGGAATAATGGGAGAAGGAACCGACTAAAACAGTACTTAACTTAGGCATGGCCATGCCTAGGCCATACCTTCTCGAGAATCAGGAGGCCATTTGTTGGCGAAACATCAATCATGAAACATGAAATTGAGATAAATTGTTGCGATACTATGCACGATCAAATCCAAAGGGTACTTAAAACGCTAAATAGTTACTGAAATATGGGAAAACCAGTTGCGAACTTCTGATCAACACAAAATAGGACTTAACTGTTTACATGAGGTGACTGAAGTGCTTGCTCTCCAGTATGGCGATTCGAATCACGTGAGCCTTAGCTGCAAAAGGCCTATTGCTGACAACAAAAAGATTCATACCAAAACAACAGAGAAGAACAACAGCTCCTTGAAACGACCCATACAAGCAAAGCCAAAAGAAGCCAAGGGAAACAGCATGGTCGATCAAAACAACATAGTCAATACGAAAAAGTCTGAAGAAGTCAATAATAATGCTCCAAAAGAAGGAAAAAAATCAATCACAGCTGGATGCAAGAAAATGCCTGGCTGAAAAAATGAACGACTATCCAAATCCAAAAGTAAACAGAAATTCCAGCAGAAGGGAAATGATGGAAAGCAAGCCAAGGAAAGTATTCATAATTGGAAATTCTCAACTTAGGAAAATCAATGGCGAGACACTATCCAGGGATTGCTATAGCATAACTGTAAAGCCAATACCAGGTGCAATACTCGTGAGTATGAAAAACGCTAAGATCAAAGAGGATACAAAATGTACTGCTTGTTCATGCAGGAACCTGTACCATACAGAAGCAAAAACATCCAGAGAACCTGGCAGAAGAAATTGTGTCTACAGTATGTGATATGAAGGTAAATCTGCCAAAGGCATAAGTTGCAATTTCAACTATCCATAAACGGAATAACGACCTAGAATTCAATGCCAAAGTGCTTAAAATGAATAAGCTCCTAGAACAAAAACTTTTTCACAGTTGGATGGACTTTATAGATAATAGCAACATGCGGTAGGGGATGTTTCATTTGACGGTCTTCATGTTAACGAGGGGGTGTAAAAATGATAGCATCCAATTATACTAGATATATAAGATATTGCTAGAAGCTTCAGGGAAGTGTTAATTACTCCGCTACTGTAGAGAAGAAAACGTAAAAAGGGAGGAAAACATCACTGGTGAACGTAGTGCCACTAAGAAAACACAAAATTGAAGAAGCCAAATTAATGTATGAGCATCAACTAGATATTTTAGGTTCCAATGAAACCAGGCTATCTAAAGACATATGCGATAGTGATGTTTCAGTTGAGGGATTTGATATTCAGGGATACGATAGGGACACCTTAGGGGGAGGCGTAGCTATTTATGTTAAAGACACTATTCCCCAACAAAAGAAAGAGGATATTTATGACTCAAATTTAGAGCTTATAGGGATTGAAGTGACCCAAGCATGCAAAGAGTTACATTGTGATTTGTGGGTATCGACCACCAACCGACACTACTGACAATTCCACCTTTGAAGCTTTGACAAAAATTGTAAAATGCAGAAGGCAAGGAGATAATACTTGTAGGGGATACAAATTTTGATTATAAGAATCCAAAAAACTGTTACACAAGGAAATTAAAACGCATCTATTCAGAATTTCAATTTGATCAGCTAATCACAGATTTTACAAGAATAGCATCTACTACTAGCTCCAGTGGAGACATTAGTACAACCAAAACAGTAATTGATCACTTCTCCACGAACAGACCAAATTTTATCTCATACTCTGACGTCATAAAAATTGGCATGACAGATCATTATATGATTCTAAGCATAAAAAAACTTAATACCAATTCTCAAGCAGAAAGGGAATCGAATACAAACTAAAATTCACAACATGAAAAGCTATGATAGGGAAGCTTTCTGTTTGACTTGCAAAGTGTCGATTGGGACATGGCCGCGTCTACCACCTGTGATGACATCAGCAACATGGCATATAACTTTTGCCATCTTTCCATTTCACCTTGGATGTGCATGCACCATTAAAAACGCGAAAAGGTATCTCTTCACATATACCCTCCCCTTGGACTTCTCCCAGTATCACGAATTTGATACACAGGAGAGACAGGGTTAAGAAAAGATCAGAAAAAAACCGCTTAATATGGCCAGAACATGAACGACTCAGGAACAGGGTAACCAGTGAACTCCGAAGAGGAGTCAAAAGCTACTATCACAAGGCGATTGATGAGAATTCCAATAACTCCAGGGAGATGTGGAAAACGATAAACAAAGTTCTAAACAAGACTCACAGTCCACAACCCCTAACTCCATTATGTTTGAGAATCATCTACTTGAAAAACCGACTGAACATCTACAACCCCTGCTTCGAATTTCAGCCAGTTGACCCAAATATGATAGAGAATGAAATAAAAAAGATAAATTTCTCAGAATCTACTGGCTATGATAAAGTTTCTGTAAAGCTATTGAAAGATCCAGCAGGAACCGTAAGCAAGCCACTAGCAGCAATATTCAACTCTTATTTCAAAATGGGTACTTTTCCAGATATATGGAAGATCGCTAGAGTGACTTCATATTCAAGTCAGGTCAGAAATATATGAATAATTATAGGCCCATTTCTGCACTATCTTTATTCTCAAGAGTACAAGAAAAACTCGGACATGATCAAGTCTCAAACTACCTAAAAGAACAAAACAAATTTTCTAAATGCCAACATGCATTCTTAAAGATGAATAACACCTTGACAGCGCTTTTGATTATTGCAAATTCATGGTTTTCCAATTTTGATAAGCGCAAAATTGAAATAAACATATTTCTTGATCCTAAGAACACATTCGATATAGTAGACCAAGGAATCGCCCTGTAAGAACTAACCAACTACAGAATAGCAGGGACTCCTCTACGGTAGTTCACGTTCTTCATGACTAATAGAACGCAATACTGTCAAGTTAATGGCCAAAATGTGGTATTCCTGAGGGCTCTTGCTTAGGGCCTCTCCTCTCGTCCTGTACATCAATGACTTCGAGCATTGGCTCAAGAAATGCGCCTCAATTAGGTACGTGGATGATAACACTGTAACTTGTTCTGCAGAGGATATTGATAAGCTCTTCAATGGCCTTAAAACTGAGCTTGAAAGTACTGCAAATTGAGTACGGCAGAATGAGCTGAGTTTAAACACTGAAAAAACGGAGTGCATGGTAGTAGGTCACAAACGGTAAACCAACAATATCCTAAGCCAATCGTGATAAGTATAAATCGAGAATAAATCAACCAAGTTAGCAAAGTCACTATGGATGAAACCTAACATGGAATAAGCATAATAAAAAGCTCAAATGGAAAATTAAAGTTGCCCTCTCGTCCCTCCAGAAACTGAAGAATATACTAACGAAGTCTAAACTTGATCAGGTGTATAATGCACTGTTTCAAAGCCATCTGAGATGCAGCGATAGAATATGGAGCAAGTTATCAAATACAAAACTCCAACTTCTTCAACGTCTAAAAACTAGAGCAAAAAATTAAATAGAGAACTCTAGGTCAAAGTATGGGAGGAGATGTAACTGGCTGTCAGTTTCAAATATAATACAATTTGATAGAGGAGCAATGATCTATAAGATAGTGAATGGTCTCTGCCCGGAAAGTCTAAAAGGGAGACTTGCTCCCTGATCTCAGCTATCGAGCTACTCGACAAGAAATCAGTTAGATCTGGACATTCCGCGGTGGAGTCAAGAATCTCGAAAAATAATTTTTTTATTCTGGAGTAAACACTTGGAATAACATCTCATTGGAAATTAGAGCAAGTCCGACAATTAATACGCTTAAAATGAAACTGAAGAAGTTCCTACAAAATTACCATCCTTCCTGCAGCACAATCTGTAGGAGGACCAGTAAATCCATGCCTTTCTATTTTCTTTTAGATGTAAACGGGTTAAAGATTTTCATTTCCTTTATCATTTAGTATCAGTTGATAGAGCTTCGTAGGTAAATTTTATATGACATAATATAATATGATATGATATGATAAAAGTACCCCAAAATCACTATGTCTAAATATGCCCTGTGGTCAGAGGGATTGGTCCCATGGAATATTTCCGGAGCTGCATGCTTTATATCTTGGAGAAAAGCCTCTGTTGAACAGACAAAGTTATTAATGCGTATGTGAGAACCTTTAATGCACCATTCATCCATGTACTAAAGCATCAAAAAAATGGGACCTTCTACTGGGGTCAAAACATTGTAAAATATTGTAATTGGAGGGAGGGGGTAAGCAAGACAACTAGGTGGGAAATTGCTCCCCAGTTCATATGTTATTCGCTTCCTCCGAGATACTCTTCTTGAAAAACGTGCTATTTCCGAATCTGTGTATGGTAATCGATGTCCTCAAGGTAGTAAGCCTGGTATTCTGTATGGTCTTCCTAAAGTTCATAAGGTTAATTGCCCCACAAGGCCCATTATGTTAGCCATTGGCACGTGTAATTATGCTCCAGCTAAATTTCTGGTTCCTATCTTACAGCCTCTTGCCAGTAATCAGTATATGGTTCACAAATCTTTTTCTTTTGTTGATGAAATTGCTCAACTTACTCTTTCTCATGATGCTGTCATGGTTAGTTTTGATGTTTCTAGCCTTCTTACTAATACACCTTTGGATGAGACTGTCAATATCATTCTTGACACCCTATTTGCTGAAACTGACGAGATTCGGGTTGATAGCTGTGTTTTCACTTCTTCTCAGTTTAAGAAATATTTTGAGTTTGCAGTCAAAGGTAATCACTTCATTTTCAAAAATTACTTATATGAACAGGTCGATGGAGTTGCTATGGGTTCTCCGCTAGGGCCCAGTTTTGCCAATATATTTATGTGTGCTCTAGAACAAAATTTTCTTTCAAACTTTCCGTCTTTTTATAAACTTTTATTTCATCAAAGATTTGTTGATGATACCTTTTGTATTTTGGAAAACAGAAACAAGTGATAATCAAGTCGAATTTTTTCTTAATTATTCGAATTGCCAACATCCTAATATCAAATTTACTCATGAACTTCAAGAAAATAATTCGTTGCCATTTTTGGATATTCTGGTTACATATTCTGGTAATGGCTTTTCTACTAACTTATATCGGAAGAAAACCTTTACTGGTTTATAAACTCATTTTGAAAGCCTTTCATAGGATCCCTACAAGATAAATCTCGTTTCTGTTCTCCTTTATCGTGTGATTCACATCTGTTCGTCATACATTGTCTTGCATGATCAAGCATATAACATCAAACGTTTTTTACAAAAAAATCGTTTTCCATTACAACTTATCTATTGTGTTATTAAGAGCTTCCTCAACAAGCAATGTTCAGTCGATATTAAGCCCAGCAGTGTCCCCAAACACCCAATATTTCTATTTCTTCCCTATTTAGGTGCCTATAGTACACATCTTAAGAAACGGCCTATTAATTTTCATGGTAAAATTTACCCACATATTTAATTTAGAATTATTTTTTCTGACTAAAAAACCTATTTCTAGCCTTTTTACCTTTAAGGATCGTGTGCCTAGTCATGTTTGCTCTTCTGTTGTTTACAAGTTTACATGTAGTAGCTGCCAGGCTACTTACTGCGGCAAAACACCACGCAAACTCATTGTTCAGTGTAGAAAGCATTTAGGGATTAATAAAAAGGGTAACAGCATATGAGGCGTCTCATCAGCCATTAGGAATCATATCAACCACACTGGTCATAGTGCCTGCTTAGACAACTTTGTGTTATTGATAGAACTAACAGTGAAATTGATTTACTTATACATGAGAGAGCCTCCTTTTCCTTAGAGATCGCCACATGCCCAATTTCCAGAGTTCCTTGATTCCTCTTTGTTTATTCTGGTCCCCTAGGGTTTCGTAGTTACGTATTCTTTACCTATGTAGATTTAGCCTGCTTACCATAATTCCCTTGTTTCGATAGCATATATTTTCCCTTATATGGGCCTATACTAGTTATCTCCTCAGTTTATACATACTTCCAAATTTATTCATTTACTTGATATTAATTTTCCCCTTAGATTATCTCCTCATGATTCCCATATATTTTCCCTTAATTTCCCACTTGTTTTTCCCATTTCTAATTCTCTATAGAAACCCCTATTGCCTTTCTATTAACAGCTGATGATGGGACATGTTGTCTCGAAATGTCCTACGTTGCGTGTTTAGGAAATGCCTTTAACGGTTATGTCTTAAGTTGATAAATCAAAGGTGATGTCTTCAATAGTTATGTCCTAAAATTGGTATGTCATCTTGACTCTGAAATGTCGCATCAAATAGACAGAAAAGATCTCATATTTCTTTTGTAGTGGGCCTTCTATTTAAGTTTATAATCCTTAGACATCGTAATAAAACAAATGGAAGTTTATGGATGTTAACACTGATCCGCCAGTATATGTTTCTAATTAATTTAGGGTGCTTTGATAAATTTATAACTATAAAATGCGTCAACGCTAGCCCAAAATAGCTGAAATAGCCCCAACTCTCATTGGACAAATAAAAGTTTTTCAACAGATACATTTGGCATACTTGATATTACTAATAACATTTTAACGCTTTGACAGAATACAGATGACACTGAAGCCACATTGATTGCTTTTCATGGTTCCAATGGACAAGCCATCATTCAACTGGTGGGGGTCTGGGTAATTTACCATTCAAAGGTGAAACTTTTGCCAAAGTCCCCTTACTTCAAAAGAACTGCAGGTGATCCCATTCTTCATTAAAATTTTACAATGTGCCCCCTTCAAAGAGGGCACCTATAAGAATTACCTAAAACAACATCAACTATGTCTGGAAACGGACTGGAAACGCTTTTTGTGATTTGCGCTATAGATGAAATACAAAATCCCCTCCTCCATAAACAATGTTGTTTACAGGGCGAATAAGTAGCATACAGGTATGTATACAAATGACTAGCAGCATCTATGTATACATAAAGCTGCAATGAGCTGAATGCGATTGTTAAGTGTGAAAGACTAACTTTTAAAAAAATGACTGCTTATGTCATCATGCCACCTTCCCCTTCCTCCCCAATTAAAATTAAGCATTTTCAATGAACCCTCTCCCCTTCTTTGAGACATAATATGTGAAAAGGTCCCGTGTGTCAGTCCACTGTATCTCAGTGTATGCTATCATACTAACTGACAGTTCTGCAAGAATCCAAGCTCTACCTAACTTAAAATTGCAAAGAGAAATACTATGTGAAACTGCTAAACTGTGAAAATATTTTGTCGACCTTTCACCTCTCCACTGCACAGTGGCACTCTAGAACTATTTTACTTTTGGAAACTGATGACTATTTATGGAGCTTAGAAATTTTAAAGCTAAAAATACGATTCTGTATCTGAAAGCTTATGGACTGAAAAAATTGCAAACAGTTAAAAGGCATGCATCCTTTAATGGCATCATTACATGACCTTTTGGCATGTCCTGTGTGACTGCATTTCTAATGGAAGAGCATCATCAAAGAATTTTCTACAATGGTGGAATGAAGTAACTAGGTCAAAATGAAGGTCCATCATTGTGTTTTTGTAACAAAATCTGCTGATTGGTCAATTAGAAACAATTGTCTCTGTTAAGTTAAGTTGCTCCAAAAATAGTTAAGTGCTGTAGTGGTGAGTGCTTAACCTATCCATGTCCTGCATACGACATACACTTGACTTTAGCATCAAATCCATCAAGCATCTATATTCAAGAGAGAAACAATGATAAATAACTACCTTCCTTTTCGCAAATGCCAAATCAGATCTGCAATCATTTTCAATGTGTTCGTTCACCTGAAGAAGCAGAGAAAGTGTAATCACGAGAGCTACAAACTGTGACTAACATTGGAGTGCATTTCGACATCATTCTAGAAATCTTAATTTCTTTGCTTACAAATAGTGCAGAAAAATACAAAAATCATTATACATTTGAAAGCATTATATACAACATCTAGAAAATTTAAGGAATTGTTTGCTTCTTCTCTACTGTGAAGTTATGAATGGTTCTTCCCAATACGAACTTGCTAAATGGTTAGCAGAAAATTTGGTATAGGTAATAAAACTATACTCCTCACATTGCATACAAGATTCCTTTACGATTCCCAACTTTATCCAAAACTGTAATGTTGAACCTGCCAAGACATTTCAATATTCTTTTGACATTAGCAGTCTGTTCACAAGCATCCCCTTGGATGAGACCATGGAGATTTGTGCTGATGCTTTGTATCGAGGTCACCTTGCTTGACTGCCATTCGCTGAGTACACACTCAGCGAATTGATGCTAATTGCATCAAGAGGAGTTTAACTTAGTTTCCACAACCAGGTGTATAAGCAGTTAGATGGTGTGGCAATGGGTAGCCTCTTGGGACCGACATTAGCAAACATCATTGTTGGATTTCATGAAAGTAGACTTTTTGACAACAACGTAAAACCAGGTGTCTACTTTCGATATGTGCACGATACTTTTGTCATTTTTGGTTCCGAGCTGGATTGTGACCATTTTCAAGACAAATTTAACTTGCTACATCCAGCTCTAAAATTTACAGTACATAAGGAGGAAAACAACTCCTTGCATTTTCTAAATGTATTGGTGGAGAAAGAGGGCACTGGATTTCTTACCAGCATTTACAGGAAACCAACGTTTACTGGGCAATACATCTGTTGGAATTCCTTTAGCCCGAAGACAAGAAAGATTAGCCTTATTAAAACTTTAGTTCCCAGGGCACTTATGATTTGCTCTAAAGCTAAATTAGGCTCAAAGCTCGACAAAATAAAACAACTGCTCAACGAAACTGGATATCCAGCAGATGTGCTACTTTCTCGTATCAATCAAAAACTAGCCAACTTTGCAGCAGAAATAAAAATGTTTCATCGAAAGAAGTGCTAAGTATACCTAAAATTACCCTGGATTGGTAATGTTTCATCAAAGTTTGAAAATCAAATTAATAAAGTCATTACACTTGCTTCCGTGCCGCGAAGTTCTGTGTGGCTTACAACACTAGAGTTATGCTACCATCTGCTAAAAAAGATAGCGTTCCTACCACTCACAAAAGTTGTTTAGTTTATGAATTTCTGTGCCAATGTGAAGCTCGGTACGTAAGATGCACTACGCAGAGGATTGCAGACAGCATAAAACAACAGGCATCAGGAATAAAAGTAATAACGCAAGAAAACAGCCACCTTGTATGTGCAAAAACAACAATTCTAATATTGCTTGTGAACTGGCCATAGGACAATATCATACTACAAATCCAGAATGCACCAAAGCATATACAGACCATAATTTTCAGATTGTTGGGCAAGCACGATCGTCATTTCATTTAAGTTTTTTGGAAACTGTTTACATCAAGACTCAATACCCAGTCTTGTGTAGACAAACAGAGTTCATTTTTTTACTAGGACTATTCACATCGAAAATGGTTATAGGCCCTAATTGGTCACACTTGCGATTAATTAGACGCATTCTATCACGTGTAATGGCATCTGGTTATATATTTCGGTAAGCCTGTGGGTATGACATGCAACACTTAAAACTTTAATTGTAGTTTTACCTCAAGTTGCAGCTTGTTTTAGCTATATCAGATTTGAATAAGGGTAGAGTTGGTGATGTGTCAATAACTAACTGTAAAATCTAGAGTACTTGATGACATAGATCCTGGTTTTGCAATATTCGTCGACAGAGAGTTTCATATTCAAAATTTAATAGCACCTAAACAAGTCTAGAAGTGCACATAACGTCAAAATGAAAACCCTGCTACTTCAACAACTTTGGTGTAATAAATTCGAATTGGAAAATGATATTTGTATTTGGATTTAGTAAAATGGTCAAACCCACAGCTGCGATCCAAATTTAAACCACTTTTTGCCAAAAAAGCACAGAGGCAAAAGAGGCTGGAATGAGGTATTTTGTGACAGAGATTGCGACATACCAGAGAGTCAAGTATCTAAAAGTATGTAGTTTCCATACCAAGCGCAATGCTTGATGTTGAAGAAAATTGTCCCCGTGGTGAGTAACAAAGACAATTTTTATCTAGTGTTGTATTCGGATATTTGGAATCCGCTTGTGCTTTGGTGGGAGATTCAGTCTATTAAGCCCACCTCTATAAAGCCACACCCTTTTCACGCAAAAATGTCAAACAAGCCCCCTTCTCTAATAAGGTTTCCCTCTCTCGTAGAAGTATATGATTGAAAGGGCTCTTAGGGCATGGAGAATACTGCCAGACGAGATAAATTTTATAACATAAGGCCCATGTACAGAATTACTTGTGTGCCCTAGAAACCCATAGGATATTGATCCCTTTGAAGGAAACAACAAGAAATAGTTTGCTTGGACAATATTCCTGGATTACCAACTGACTCTAATGATTGGCATGAAGATGGAGATCCTCTATCCCCCCCCCCCACCACTTGCCTGCATGGATTGATGACATCACATGCTGCTGCAAAGGACAACGCGAGCCCGTGAAGGGGGTGGCTGGATTGCAAAGCAACATTGTTTGCAAAATTTGCGACAAATAATTGGGAAAAAGTGATCGCAAGCCTAGGCTATACGGTTCAATAAAGGAAGGAAATGTGAAACCTATGCTAAGCTATATGGTTCAATAAAGGAAGGAACTGTGGAAATAGCCTAGCATAGGTTTGCGATCAATTTTCACAATCATTTGTTGCAAATTTTGCAAGCAATGTTGCTTTTGCAATCCAGCAACACCCCTCAGGTGGTCACGGGACAAGCAGAGTGCAAAAGGGTTGAATTGTTACCTAGTAATCTCTAGGTCATAGATGCCAAACAATTAACTAAATGAGAAAAACATCAGATTTGATTCCCATTGGGACTTTTGAATAAGTAAAACTTTGTATATTCTTGGTTCATGGTCCGTCCGATGCAGTTTTACACAACAGGCTGACAGTAGCTTGTATTGCTATGTCTAGCCTCTGTCTCGAATTCATTTCACCTTTTATTTAACACTTTTAAATCCTCTTTCAAGGTTCTATCCCATCTTCTCCTCGATCTTAAACTCCCTCTTTGTGTCTCCAACCATTCTCATCTTAAGCGCTGCTCTGGGATGTTTCTTCTCCTGTAACTAGAACATTCTACTGCCCACACTCCCTTCAGTTGCCCATCACACGGGGGCCTGATCAATCGCATACAATATAGATACTGTTCCAAAATGAGAGAATGGCAAAGAGAATATAAAAATTAGACTAAAGCTACTGGTTTTCTCAAGGAAAATCCGGAATGTTCATGGGGCTAATTTAAACAGTTTTTGCTGCCATAAAGGTTTGACTTTTTCTCCATTTTTCATGCATTATTTGCACGAAATAAGGAGGGTTCATCATCAGAAAATGAGGGTCATGCTGAGACGTAGCCATATGATTAGGGGGAGGAGGTCAAAAGCAGGAAACAATTTGATGATGTCATACATGTATGGTCCCAATAACTAAAAATCAGGGGGGGAGGGGATTACTTGATCCTCACGATTAGAAGCATAGTACTACATGTAAGTAGATAATCTGAGTCCACATTTGTATTTCACAATACATGTCATTTCCGAAGAGTGTCACTATTTGCATTACCAAGCTTTTGAAAAGAATTAACAAGGGTTTACTCTCATCACTTACTCTGTGATCAGGAACTTCACCAGGACTGACAGAAATTGGATTATTACATAATGGACAAACTGGCACTCTTCTGTCCTGTAAACCAAAATATTGTACAAAATATAAAAATGCATAAAAGAAGTCACTTTAAAGTGCTTAGCATACACACCTCAAATCCGCAGATAAAAAAATTTCGAAATGTTTTAATTTCGATACAAATCAATGATGCTCCTGTCTTACAATGCAGTAAAAGGAGATTGAAAACCGTGTGCTGATCCTCAAGAAAAGCAACACTTAAACGAATGGAACTTTTCAACCGAGGCAGCCCATGTTGGTGCATCCTTCGTAGGTTCAAATGTTCAAATATAATGTTTCCCCTTCAGCTGCCCTTGGCCAAATCGGCTAAATGAGAAATTCAACATACTACACGGCCCCTGTATGTGTGTGAAAAAGTTGACAGACTATACCTCAGCAAACAAGGTTGCATGGAAATGAACATTCTTCCAAAATGCTACCCCAGACCAATGGTTCCCATTCCAGAAGCCAATCATTTAGCTACTGAGGCTCCTAAGTAACGGCCAGCAACACCAACCAAACCAACTCAGCTACCATTTCCAGGAACACCTGAAAACATTACTAAGCTAGAAACATACATTCGAGAAAAATTTTCCGCAACTGCCTTCAGTAATTCAGCACCTTTTCCATCACTTACAGGACCACCTGCAAAGATCCATTTAAAACCTGGCGCTATCCCTTATGATGGCACAGTCCACTTCCTATTCCACACCATTGGAAAGCCAAAGTAAAGGAAAGTCTTGACCATGACATTGAGTGTGGTATTATTATTCCAGTTCCCATAGGTACTCCAGTCAAATGGTGCAGTCCCATGGAAGTAGTCTCCAAAGAGGATGGATCTCCAAGGTGAACAATCAATTTCCAATACTTGAATGCCCAATGTCATAGAGAGAAACACTACACCTCCCCACCATTTCAACTTGCTTCACAAATTCCACCAAACACAAAGAAGTCAATCACTGATGCGGTAGACAGTTTCCATTCTATCGAATTAGATGAAAGTAGCCAACCTGTCACGACCTTCATTAATGAATGGGGCTGGTACATGTACCATCGAATGCCACAGGGTTTCTTTGTGTCTGGTGATGTGTTCACCCACCGCCTAGGTGGGATTATTGAACAGATCCCAAGAAAAGTGAAGATAGTGGACAATACACTGCTATATGATAAATCCATCAAAGAGGCATTCTTCCACGTCTGGGACTGTCTCACAGTATGTGCAGAGAACAGAGTTGTTGCTAATTCGAAAAAAATTCAGTTCTGCAAGGATACTGTCAAATTTGCCAGTTTGCCTATCATCCCAACCAGAGTTACATCTTCAGATAGAATGCTATCCTTGAATACAGATTTTCAAAAGCCTACCAATTTGACGAGTGCTCATTTGTGGTTTGGCCTGGTCAATCAGGTTGTGTGGGCCTATGCCATCAGTCCGGCTATGCAACCATTCAGAGACTTGATTAAGCCTAACCAAGCATTCTATTGGGATGACACTTTGGATCATCTGTTTGAGTCATCAAAAAACATCATCATCAATCTTGTGAAGGTGTCAAGTCTTTCAACATCAGTTTGAAGACATGTGTACAGCCTGATTGGAGTAAGGAGGGCATCAGCTATCTCCTCCTACAAAAGCATTGCAGCTGCACCAAACACACACCTGTTTGCTGTCCAGATGGCTGGAAACTTATTTATGCAGGTTTGCGGTTCACAAATGTAGCAGAGAGTAATTACGCTCCCATTGAAGGTGAAACCCTGGCCCTTTCCTGGAGTCTTCAGCATTCTTGCTTATTCACACTTGGTTGTCCAGATTTGTTAGTTGCAACTGATCACAAACCGTTGCTGGGCATCTTCAATGATAGGGACTTGGACAGGATTATGAATCCACGCATCCAGTCATTCAAAGAGTCTACATTACCATGGAGATTCTCTGTTACCCACTGCCCAGGTAAATGGATATGAGGCCGGGATGCCCTATCTTGCTACCCTTGCAGTTTGGCTGTATCATCATCTCCGAGCCTGAACCTGAAATGGATTCAGAATTAAGTGATCAAGTACAAGCTGCAAATGAAACATCAGTCATTCTCGCCTTTCAAGCAAATTCTCTAACAATTGATGATGTCATCAATGCCGCTCATTCTGACCACCAGTACCAAGATCTATTGAAAATTGTTTCCGAGGATTTCCCAGCTAAGCACAGTCTGACTGAACTGACACATCTATGAGAATTCTGGGAAGTAAGGGTCAGATTGCCTACATACAATGGAGTGATACTAATGGACAAGCGTATTGTTACTCCTCACTCACTGAGAAAAACTGTCCTCCGCAACCTGCATTCTGCGAATCAGGGCACAACCAGGATGACGGTTCTAGCAAATCAGTGTGTTTACTGGCCTGGCATGGGAGCAGCCATTCTCAATCACCATAATACATGCTTCAATTGCATGAAAAACTCTCCATCACAACCTCAGAACTGATGATTCTCACACGATCACCTTCATATCCATTCAAAAAGTTTTGTGCTGATTACTTTCAGATCCAAGGTTACAGCTATTTAAGTGTAGTGGATTGCTTCAGTGGCTGGTTATGCAGGTACTCGTTTAAAGATTCTGAGGTCCATTCTCATAAGCTTCCGCAAGTTCTTCACGACCTCCTCATCGCATATGGAGTACCCAAAGAGTTTGGCTCAGACGGTGGTCCTCACTTCATGTCAAAGGACTTCCAGGAATTCCTCAAGCTTTGGGTAGTAAGGAATCAATTATTGTCAGTTGCATACCCACAGTCAAATGGCAGAGCTGAGCTTGGAGTAAAAGCGGCGAAACGAATCATCCACAACAATTTGTCTTATGATGGTAGCTTAAACAACAATGCACCCACATGTGCTATTTTGCAGTACAGAAAAAAGCCACCACCAGACATAAATTTGAGTCCTGCAGAAATATTATTGCACAGGCAACTACGTGATACCATTCCATTCCTGCCCATCCAGCACATGACAAACCTCACACAGAATGGACTCTCACAGCTGAGCAGCGAGAAAGTGCACTGAGCAAAAGAAATAAGACACTGGTGGAAAAGTACAACACCATAGCAAGAAATTTGCCACCCCTATTGTTGGGGATGAATTTTGCAGTGCAAGGGGATGACAAAAAATGGTCCCATACAGGTCGAATCGTGGAAGTGCTTCCTAACAGCCAGTACCGAGTCTGCATTTTCCACTCGGGAAGAGTCACACTCCACAACAGAGGTTTCCTTTGACCATACGCATCAATATTGCCAGAGTACAAAACAGTGTTATCATCACCACCACTGGATACATCAAGCAATGAGAGCTCCATGTGGTACTGCTCACCTGTGTCAACAGAAACACCAAAGTTGCTAACTGCCCCAGATTTGGAGAGGGCGAATTCATTGATGCGTTCAGATCTATTCCTAGTTCCAGACTCCACAACTGTGATACCACCAACCGACAGTGATGTTGCTTCTCCTGTGTTGCCTCCAGTTACCAAATCCCTTGAGCTCTAGAAAACTTGCTGCCTTATAATAAACCTGGTCTACAGGAGCAATAGTGTTGTGCTGATGGATGGGAGGAAGGAGATGAACAATAAACTAACATTTATGCATAACAATTTAGAATAACTTATTGTATTCTGTTTATTTAGCTAATTGACTGACTAGCCTTTGCCTTCAATATATTTACTGTTTCTTCCAAATGGATCTATCTTTATTACTTTAGAGCAATCCATACCCCTCAAAGTTCTCCAGGGAAAGTCATACTCCCAATTTTTTTACTCAATTTTACCTCTGTTTCCCCCAATTCCTTGGGGCTTGGAGGGTACCTCTAAGAGGACTTTAGTTCTGGCACAAGCATTGAAGACCAGATGCCCTTCCCGATGTCACAAAAGGCCTGTGACCGGCCTTGAACCCAGGACCATGTCCGTCTGAGTCAAGTGCATTAACGCTACATCGCAGCTGCTTGGAAGCTTCATACTCCCAATTGTCCCTTGAAAAGTGCTCACATCCTACCAACTGTATCCTGGCTCAGTACCCAGGGTTGTAAATGATTGACACCTTAATATTTGGCAAAAAAGAGTTCAATAAATATGTTTCATTTCTTGGTCTCCTCCTTTTCTGTCCTTCTTCTGTACAATTTCATAGCAGAATTATTGTCTAGCCATCTAAGGCGTCGCAGGAAGTCACATGCCATTCAATGGAGGATACCCAGTCAGTGCACTCGCTTATTTGACATCTACCTACCCACTCAGCTAAGAGAGCCTAATCGGTTGAATCAGTTCATTCGTTTATGTGGAAACCGCCCTTTACTTCTACATTATAAAATACATTACAGCTTTCTCTTTGTATGTCATCACATATCCACTAGAGCTATGTATCATTATGAAACAAATTGCATCCTGAACAACGTCAATTGATTATACCTTCTTAAATACTTCTGTGCAATTATGCTGCTCATAACCAATATGATCTTTGCTAAGAAAAATAGAAATTTATTTATTAGAAAGTAGAAAGGACCCACAGCTTTATTATGGATTTCAAAATCACTGCAGAAAAAAATCAGAGAGAACGGCCAAGCTAATAAGTCATCATTTCCACTGTTACTAATTGTTTTCTGATAACATAGGCTGTGTCAAATTGTATGTATGTGTTGGATACACTTGCTGATAAATGAAAACTCTGAAGCATGGTTGTTTTTCTTGACTTGGTCCTACAATTAATTACATTGATTATTCCATTTGCAAGCCAGCGGTCATAAGTTACATAACCCAAGTTATGGCAAGTTTAAGGCACCCACTGAACATATATTACCAGATGCAACCATTGACTATACACCTGCCTTAAAGTTACAAAGCATTTCAACATATAGATACCATCAATAATAACGACCCATCTATGAAACCTACATCCTGACTTCTTCCCTCACTCACCCTCGGTGAGTTTGCCCATTCAATTCATTGGATTTTTTGTAAAGGTTGTGGAAATTTTGAGATGATTTAACAAAGCAACAGTATACTTAGCATTTACCTGCTAGAATAAATTGATTAAATCTGAACTAAGATTTAATCAATTTATTCTACCAGGTAAATGCTAAGTCGTCAGGTAAATGTAAAGCAATTCTAAATGCCCGCTGAACGCAGATATGATCTGCAAATTAGCCTTGGAAGGACAAGATATGCCCCCACCTACCTGTATAGATTGATGACATCACATGTTGCTGCGAAGGACCACGTGACCCCCTGAGGGGCGTGGTTCAATTTCAAAGCAAAACTATTAATAAAATTTGCGAGAAATGATTGTGACAAAATGCTCGAAAACCTACTCTAGGCTACACGGTTCCACAATTCCTTCCTTCCTATAGTGTCCAAATTGGTACTCACAAGTGCCAAATAAACGGCGGGTCGTAGGGTTAGAAATAAATGAACTGGGGGGTTAAAAATAAATTTCCAAAACTTAATAAACGGGGTCTGAGAATAAATGGGGGGGGGTCGGAATTTGAGAGAAGGTTTTAAAATGTTTAAACAAGGACGAAAAGAACACAAACAGATTGCATTAAAGCATAAAACTAAAGTATGTGCGGTAGTACGCTATTTTGCCATGAAAATTGG
Source organism: Cassiopea andromeda (assembly GCA_018155075.1). Classification (NCBI taxonomy): domain Eukaryota; kingdom Metazoa; phylum Cnidaria; class Scyphozoa; order Rhizostomeae; family Cassiopeidae; genus Cassiopea; species Cassiopea andromeda. The sequence continues at coordinate 29,775 of WIPJ01067830.1, forward strand.
GTATGAATAGTACTAACAAAGAAAGAAAATGAAATGAGGAGTTTGTACAAAAAGTCAACTTCTTTAAAATTAATAAACAGGGGTTCCTAATAAAGTCCGGGCATGGGAAAAAATCGAAAAATTAATGAGCGGGGCGCACATTTAACTAGTACCTGAGAGTTATCTTTTTCCAACGTTATAACTGGAGGTCCATAACTTTTTATTGAAGTGGTATGTCATTCAGATCTGCGTCAAAATACACATCTAAACAATCACACCACTCCAGGTCATTTTCTTCCATCATGAACAACAGTTCAGCCCCTTAGCAGGCTTTCACACGAGATACTCTGATGCGTACCTGTTCTTGAGAGTTTAATATATTTCAATAAATAAATTTGAAATACAAAAGCCCACAAAAACTATTCTTACAAAGATATTTTAGATATAAGATGAAAGCTCCAAAAACCATCTGTTTTGAAATTTATAATGAAAATTGAAATTAAAGGAATAGAAGTTTGTCATGATCATTACAGGGATTTTAGATTTGCTGGATTACGTAATGATCTATGTACAAGACCTACCTACAATGTTCACCATAAGTCCTGGAACACTTTAGTGCTTTTTGTTCTGTACTTAACACATGTCCCCCTCCTCCCTTTAAACAATGTTGGTTTACGAGAAAATTACATGCGGAAATGAAAAATTCAAGTGCAAAATAACAACAAGTGTCCCAGAATCCAAATAACATTGTTATAGGGGGAAAGGGGGTGCGGGCATGGTGCAAAAAAATCTTTTTTCAACATTTTTTGTGAGTGTTTTGGCGATTATTGCACCATACATATTTATCGTAACCAGTTACAACCAGAAAGCCTACATCTCCTACCATATCATAGTTATGTAATTATTGAAAGTTCCCTGTGGAAATTGCTACTTTAATGGAAAATAGCACACACTAAAACTCGTAGGTTCACAAGGTAGTGAGAACTTCTGCTTTAATTCTAGTTAATGCACCGATAGGAAACATATATAACTACCAAACAAACAAAAAGAAACTCTACACACTCTGTAATTGTGTGTGGGCAAAGTTTCCCTTTTGCAGAATTTGAGTGCTCTATTTACTTCTTTGACACAACTTTAATAGCAGGGACATAACTTCGATATACTCTGAAGGGGTGACATAGGCTTTTGCCCTGCTAAAAATGAGATGTATAATGTGACAACAGATTTGATAGCAAGTGATCGCACACCGATAACACTTATGGAAAATCGTTGACCTCGCCAAGTTTGTAACTTACCAGTTGATTGATACCAAGGTACACTTGTTCAATATAAAAGCTCAGGACGGAGATTCATGTACTTAGTTCTAGCTGAACGCCAATGTAACAATAGAGTCCCATTAGCTTCTGGGAAATGGAGGCGGCTTGCAAGCTGTTTATACATGACGCTTACAACTAATGAGATTTTCTGAATAGACGAGGCATAATTGTTGGGAAAACGTAATCACAAACATTTTGCTTTTAAACGGAATAGATGCTGGAGCAACATGGGGATTGGAGACGTACCAAAGGAAAAATTCTTTAACTATGCCCTCTAGAGGGACGGAAAGCACCCTCTTGCAAAATATTATCAAAATTGCTATTATCAATAATCACTGTGCGGAGAAGAAACCTACCTGAAAAATTGAATAAGATAAAAAGTATCAAAATGTTCAAATAAAAAGACAGCTCTATCCATCCATAGAAAAGAGCAGGAGCCTAAACCTAGAAGAACCCGTTAATATGCTTTGCATATGCTTATTGAAAACATGGAAGAAATTACGAAGTATATCCTTCAAGCTTCGACATATGTTGTTGTGGGTATAGTACCCTGAAGGATCATCTCTACTTAACATTGAACTTCAGATGCTCGCTTATTGTCCCTTGTGCACATCCATGCATGTGCAAACAGTAGGATGCTCGGATATAAAGCAATCATTTTCAATCCAAATTCCACTATACAAAAATCAGAAACTAATTGTTTCCAGTCAGCTAATACCAACAAAGTGAATCATTCCGTACCTGGTATAAGTCACTTTGTTGGATGTAAATAAAGGAGTAACATGATACAAGGAAGTTCTTGCACCTACGAATATGCTCAGTTGCTAAGCTTGGTCCAGTAAGTTGCCCTGCAAGAATACACTGTACTACCGTTTTTGCCCTGCGAAATAGCATATTTACATGTAATTTTAAGGAGGAGTTCCAAAAAAATTACAAAAATTTGAAGAGGGAATAAAGCAAAAATAGATATATTTCAAAGTTTTCAGATAATTCTGCTTAATTAATTTAAAATTGGGTAACATTTTACTTGAATATTATGAAAAAGCTTCTAACCACTTTGACAGATACTTGATGACCACTCCCTTATGGTCACGGTAGGATAAAATTTTGTGAAGGGTACATAATGCTTCTCTTTAACCATCAGTCTGGCCATAAATAATAACTCCTCCATGCATTCTGGGATTTTAGCTAGCCACAGGATCTAGCCAAAACTTTTCTAGACAAAGGGGCTCACAAATTGAGCTGGTAGAAACTTGGTGAACCTTGGCTTGAATATTGACAAGAATTGCCAAAATTCACCCAGTTGCAATTGGCCAGTTTCTATAAATGGTTCTGCTCGTATAGATCTGGCCAAAAAAGGCTAGAGTGCAGTCTGGCATACATAACTTATTTGATCTGTGTTGCAGCATATAAACGTTTGGAATAAATTAAAAATTCTGATTTACTGCATTGGATCTTACGCCTTCTCAACACACTGAAATCCTAGCGTAAATACCTTCTAGCTAACATTGTTAGTAACACTATCAACCCCATACAGATATTGCAGCTTCCAGAATATCATATTCTTTGCTTCCCTCTTGGCCTAGATACCTGTTCTGCAATGCTGAAGTTGTCTTTTATGTGGCTGAGTACATGGAAGTAAATTCTGCAGCTTTCAACGCAACATATTCAAGTTTATTACGTTTTTAGCTCTATTTCCATTCAGTTGCAAACACTGATAAAAGTTAGATGTTATAACTTTGCTTGTATCTAAGACCCTAGCTATCCTGCGTAGCAACTCGCCATTATCGGCTTCAGATGTTTCAGCTTGTAAAGTATAATGGAAGGTTTCAACGGGGTATTCACAAAAATCGTATAAGCTCTTCATTACAGTAGAATAGAGGATAGTCCTGCGTTTGCCATAAGAGAAAATTACCTATTGACATCAAATGTGCCATGACAATATTATGTCACTTTTAGCAGACAAGCCATGCCTGAATCTAAGGCATGGGTGTCAAACTCTGGCCCGCGGGCCAAATTTGGCCCGCCGTGTAATTTCATTTGGCCCTTGAGGCAATATCAAATTAACATTAGAGCTGGCCCGCTGGTATTACAAAGCGGTGGAGCTGCTTTAAAGCTTGAACGTTTGATTAATTTTGTTATTGTCATTTTATTTTCAAGTTTATTATTAGCCTGTGAAAGAGTTTATATTAACATACCTCAGAATTTTACCTCGATTTTGTCAAGTTATATAAGTCTTGCTTGTTCAGTATTCATTGCAAAATTGATTTGGGTACATATTAAAAGGATACTTTATTCAACCTTGGCCCGCAGCTTCAGTTCAGTTTTAAAATTTGGCCCACTCTATATTTGAGCTTGACACCCCTGATCTAAGGGAAGCCTAGGGGCAAGCCCCCTCCGAAGTTTCAAAATGCAGCTTTATTTCCCCCCTGAGAAAGTATCATAGCAAATATAATTTGCTCCCTTTTCTCTATTGCTGCATCGTTATCTCTCTATGAGGTTAAACTTACTGGACGGCGTACAAAGTCTTCAAACTTTTATTAAAATAGGTAGGGGGATCACTTCTCTTCTGCATAAAAATCAATGATGACCACATCTATTTTAATTGAAAAGGGAAATTTTCCGACGCTCTAGAGTGTCTAAACAACTATTCTTTCTCTCTCATTAGTAGCTTTCCCATTCCATCTTCTCACACGGCTACAGGACTAGTTTATTACGGGACCCCTTTATTTCTATTCCATCTATCTATTTTTCTTCATATCCTTTGTATTTCACAAAATTCGTTCTGCTTTTTAGTGTATGTGCATTTATTGTCGATCTAGACAACTGCATTCAAAGAGGCTACCTCTGCTCCTCCTGCAACGATTTAAATTTGCTACTCTCACCACATGTTTGCTATTTTCGGAGTAACTATGCTCAGAGATGTGCTTGGGTAACTTTATTTCTGCGGCATGTTCAAAAATTTATAGGAAAATATTGGCCAACTCTGGGTAAAAGGTGCATTCACACTGGATGCATTATTTTTTGATGCTGCCCATATAGGCTAATTGTTTTTTGATTCTCTGTGCACGCATCGTGTTTTTTCAAGGGATGCATCACTGTGTCAAAATCAGGGAATTTCTACTTTGAAGCCTGGTGATGCTTCAGAACAATAGAAACTTTGATGGCTGCAAAAGCTGTGAGCAAGTAACTCTGATGAAAGCTGTATAAAAAATTTCATGCATGTTTGATACTAGGGTTGAAGTACATGCCATTTTAACGTTATGCCGCCTACTGGTGCAAATTTTGACGAATGGCTTATGATTGTGGACTGAAAGTGAAGTTGTGAAATGCTGTGCTCTTTTCATCTTTTGCGACTGTTTGATTCAAGTAAAAAGGAATACAAAAACGAAGTTATATGAGAGATTACGTGGAAAAATGCTTGTACAGTGGTGTTTAAGAAAATGCAAAACTGAAAAGAAACTCACTTTAGATTAAGGACCTTTACGAGTTGGGACAGTATGTTCATTTGCGTTGGCATTCGATATATTCCTGACACAATCTCTTTCTTGAATCTACTTTTCTTGTATTAGTACTTGTTTGTTCCCTTGCAAATACGACAAGACAAACTGTTTTTCCGCGCACTCGCAGAGCACTGGCGGGCAAACAGTTTACAAAGGACGTTGGATCTACTGTGAATTAGTATGCTGGAAACCCCATCGTACGTTATATTCCAAATTACTTCTGTGTAAATTGTTGTACAGACAAAGAATAAACTGTTAAAAGAGCCAACGAGATCGTCAGCAACCTTGTATTTTGCCGCATAGATAGTCGGAAGGCACAAATGGGTGGCCAATGCCAATATTTTGTACTTAGACTTGGAAGATAGACCAGAGAGGAGTAGAGACTTGTTACTATCTTACAACTTATAAGTGAGTATTTCCCTACAAATTTATAAGTATTAACCATTAATATATGTAGAGGTCTATTGTTTTCTTATTTGATTGTAGTGTAAAGCAGATTACTTGACGAAGTATGCTACAGCGGAACATACCTTCACCGGTTCAATCTAATTATGCTATCATATTTTTCTGAAATAGTTTCCTGCCACTATCTTTTATTTTGGTCAATTAGATACACTTTGAATGGACATGTTACAATCTCTGATGGCATTTAGTGTGGGTGAAAATTGATGGAGCAGCATTTGGCAACAAGTAGGGTTTATCCTCACCTTTCGAAAAAATAAAATCCGAAGGAAGGAAATGCTCGCCAGGTAAATAGCTATTGAAGGTAGGTTGAAAATTTTCTCTCTTTGTTGCAACTATCCACTTTCGGAGAAGGCTCTTATCATTCAAGGGAAATTTATGAAATGAAATGCCATTTTTGGAAAAAAGATTTGTCCATCTATATGCAGAGCAAGATTTAACCATTTTCTGAAAAAAGAGCCGATCCAATTTCACTTGTTAAAGATAACAATGTGACATGTTTTATAAGTTTACCTCAATGGCAACAAACAGCATACAACCTAATTCGGCATTCATAGTTTGGTCTGCTGAAATCTGAGTCGTAAAATCACAAGCAATTACGGGGAAAAGATTATTGTCAACTTCGTATATAAATTTTAAAACAAAATCAATGTAAATAGTTGCCAGTGGCTTCACTGCTATGTTGCAAAAAAGCTTAATTATATTTTTCGAATTTCACCAAGCGCACCGCAGCAACTGCCACCCTTAAATTACTTGAACCGTCGCGACAAATACACGAATCGCCAAAATTCAATCAAAATTGAGGAGATAAGAAATGGCTAATGATGACTCACCACTTTACATGCCAAAAATCCGTTGAGAACTTCACAAACTCGGCACTTACTTTTTACCAATTTATAAGGGCTCAGTACTGGCGAAAAATCTTTTTGTCATTTAAAGTGCTTATGCATTGAAAATTTCAAAATTTAACTTTTTGCATTTTCTAATGCAACTTTGTGCTCTGATCATCATGCTACAAACTAAAATATCATAACTCATATGGAAAAAAGTTAAGAGCCCTCAAACTTCGTATTTTGGCATTTCAAGTGCTAATTATAGCCACTGCGCATGATGTCATAACGAGAACTCAAAAAAATTTTGAACGCTTGCTAGTATGGCTTCCACTAGCAAGACCGGCAAACGTCGTGGAGGAAGGTACTGTGTGGCTGGTCTCCCGAATGGAATAAGCTGCACAAATGGTCAGCATACAGAGGGGAAATCCGTTCATACATTTCCACACATGGAAAAAGACAGGAAAAGGCACCTAGCTTGGGTCAGGTTTGTCCGAAGACATAGGCCAAAGTGGAGCAGCACCAACTCGTCTTTTCTTTGCTCTGACCATTTCAATGAGAGCTGTTTTACGAATAATCGGGAAGTCGCTGCCAAACTTGGAATGAAAAGGAAGCTAAAGCCAGATGCTGTTCCTACCATTGATTTATCGTTGGCAGACACAGTAGATGCCATTGATCAGACGCTGACTTATCTATCATAGATTTTATGTGTTTGCTTTTTAGACCCTGGTCAAGTAGTAACAATAACCAACATTGAGGAAAACAGTGCAGGGAGATATGTTGACTTGGTTGATTGGAAATGGCCTACTAGAGAGGAAAATTATAATGCCATATCAATGTATTTCAATTCCTTTCATAGACTATCCGTGATGTGTTCAAAGATGGACCACACAATGGAGGAAGAAATTTTGCCAAGTCCTAGTCCTGTGGCAAGCCCTAGTTCTGTGGCAAGCCCTAGTTCTGTGGCAAGCCCTGATATTGTTTGTACCAGGTGTCCAGTTTTGGAGGAGAAAATTCTATTTTACCTGAAGAAGATCAGTTGGCTCAGAAGATCAAAGAGTAAATTAGAAGACATGTCAAGGAAGGTAAATTAACTACTGTAATACTTTTTGCTAAGGCCTATTCTGAGAACAATTTTTATCAGGATGGGCTGGTGTAGCTTTCTTGAAACATGTCAAATAAATCTTTATTTTTAATGTCTTATCCTTATATAATACCAAAAAGTTAATCTAAAGAAATGTTTGCACAACAAAACAATGCAGAAGCTCTCCACTAACAAATGGACATGAAAGGTCCTTACCTTACCTGAGGAGAATTTACAGCTTTGACATTTTTTCTTTGATTTGCACAATTTAGTTGCTTCTATAGAAACTAGATACTGTGCTAATTCTGTCTATTTATAAGTGTTTATAAACTTTTTCAATAAAAGACATTATTGTACAAGAGAGTCCATCTTGGTTGTAACAATTGGCTGTCCATAAATAGAAAACATCCATTGTTGTCTTGTGTATTGTCTGTGTATTTCCAGATGGCCAACGCTACTAATTTAAGAACAAATTAACAACAATTTAGCTGCAAAATATTTAGAAAAAGTAATAACAGCCAGCATGAGCCCCAGATGTACTGGTTTTATAAAAGAGGGTAATTTTCATAACAAGCTGTATCAGAACAAATACCATAAAACTTTCAACTGCATTTTCCATTACAAAATGCAACTTTTCCCTTTTATAGGAGATTATTGAGGATGAATTAACATCAGCTGTGCAAGATATGCAAGAAGAAACTCTTGACGATATTTATGACAATGAACCATTAAGTGATGGAGAAATTTTTGATGAAGATGATTGTGACTTTAATGAAGATGATGATACTTGTGATGATGAAGATGATTATGATAACCAATTTTACTCAAGAAATTCTGTGCGGTGAGCTTGCAAGTAAAATGTATTGTAAAGATATTGATAATTAAAATCTCTTAGACATTGTGAGCAATATGTTGGCCATTCAAACCAAGCAGATGGCATAATAGTGATACGAGAATTAACTGATTTTAAGATATGTTGGAATTTTCAGTTTCCCAAGTATAGCATTATCAAAAAGTGTGTTGGGTGCTAACATAAGTGAATATGTTTCAATATGGTGAATGAATAAAAATGCAACTTATGCTTATATTCCATGTCCATTGCAAATACAATACTAGTACCAAGTTGCTCTTTCCATCTCATAGTGTTGATGCAGATACAGAAGCAATCAATCAGCCAAAGTTCATTGTGTTCAACAGTATGCTACTGGCAATATTCAAAATGTCATGCTTTGTGTGTAAGTCATCAAATCCTGTTGTTGGTATGGCAACAAATGGAACCATGGTTACTGTTACTCAAAACTGTAGATCTTGTGGACCAATGAAGAAATTTAAATGGATGAGTCAGCCATTAGTATTTGGGAGGCATCCAGCTGGCAATTTATTGTTGAGCTTTGGGACTATCACTTCTGGTGTTAACATAAGTCAAATGCTGTTGTTGTTCAAACATATGGGATTGTGTACTATTTCACTACAGACATATTTCGTGTACCAAAATAAGTTTCTGTTCCCTTCAATTATGAAGTGCTGGAGAGAATCACAGGCACATATTTTTCATGAAATAGAAGACTCTGAAAATTTTGAAACCTGGAGTGGTGATGGAAGATATGATTCTATGGGGCACAGTGCTAAATATGGAACATATACCATGTTCAATAATGGTACTGGCATGCTTGTACACTTTGAAATTTTACAGGTATTAATTCTGTTGATCTACAAGACATCCTTCTCTTTACAATATATTCAAATGCAAAGCACAAGTAGATGCCAATTTCCATGTTTGTAAGCATTTCATGAATCGCTGTTTCATCCAAGGGTACTTATGGTATTGATATTACTATTCATTTATGGAATATCTGTATGCAGATGGAATTGAAATTTAACTGTACATATTCAACTCTTATCAGGCAAATCAGTCAGGTAGCAGTACTGCAATGGAGCTAGATGGTGCAAAGAAGTGTTTTATTTTCATAAAGGATAAGGGCTTCAAGATCTCAACCTTTATCAGTGATCGCCACCTTCGTCTAGGAAAGTGGTTTAGAGAAACCCAGTCCTGCAAGCATCTAATCGACATATGGCATGTTAGCAAAAGCCTTACCAAAAAGTTAGAAAGAATGTGGAATAATCGGGGAGTGGATAACTGGGATTTGAAATCATCTGTGCTGGTGCGCTTTGTCAACAACTCAAGGGTTTGGTGAAATGATCCTTGCAAAGTGGAAGTCTCTTCTATGACATATTGCTGACAAGCATCATGATCATCCAAATCCACTATTCCCAAATTGTGCGCATGGAGATATTGAGATGAGAAAATGGATCAAAATAGGTAAAGATCTTCAGTAATATCTTTTTGTTTGCATAATATTGACCATGTAAATGAACTTAACTGCAAAAGGTATTTGCCTCCAGTTACTTGCTAAAGATGTATATCAGATTTTAGCATGAAGATATGTAAAACATGCAATTATGCTTGCCAGGGACAAAAGCATATGATCGTGTTACATCAATAGTGGCAAGCAAGGATGTCATTAAGGACATCTCAAGGCTATCCTCAGATGGGCAAACTAGCTACCTCGAAGGCTTCCACTCCACCCTAAACCACTGGATTCCAAAGATGACACATTTCAGTTGGCTGGGCACCATATGCAGGTTTGTTGTCTAAAAAAAGTAATAATTGATCAATTGTTTTTGTAATTTTGTAAGTTTGTATAGAGACAAATATGTATTAAATCACATTGTAACTACATTGTAAATTGATGCAAAAATTTATTTAACATTGAATGTAGCACATAAAAATGTCTTATATAATGAATAAACACTAGCTATAAGGTTTCCATAGAAGCTAAAATGATATATTCACATTGTACAGGACATCAAGTGCTGTTCTACATTTCAATGAAAATGTCAAACGAGAAAGAAAGAGATCCACAACTGGGGAAAAATATTACTCAGTTACATATCCAAAATTCAAGTATGGTGATGAAGTTGTTAGAGAAAGGAAAGTCCCACCAACATTTAGTATGTACCTACTTCCAATTAAAAAAGCTTAAACATTGTACCTTTTCAGTTCATTCCTTTCACAAACACCTCTGAGGATAATTTAACAAATTATTTCCAAAAACTATGCATAACTCTCACCTTAATTGTGACATGAATGCTCCATAGAAACATAGTAATAACATAAGTGTCTATTTTCTCATTTTCAGATTATGTATCAAATATAAAACATGTGCTGCTATCTACTTCAAAGGAGGAATTGGCAAGTATTTTCCAGCACTATAGGGCAGAGCTCCAGTGCCTTTAACTTGCAGATTCCCCAACAGGCGTTCAAGGACTGATGCAATAGAAAACCAGCTACAAAAATGGAGGCATGACATTCTCCCTCAAGGTTTGTATAAAGGATATATGTATCACATATATATATATTTATTTATATTTATATTTATATTTATATATACATATATCACACACACACATGTATATATGTATGTATGTAAATATGTATACAAAAACAGAATTTTGACATATTTTCCTTAACCATAGGTGAGGAGCAACAACAATCAGATGGTAGAAGAAGCACTGAAGAAATGTCAACAGGAGCAGCCACAGAAATACATCAAGAGTGAATGGCTTTGAAAATCAATAAGTGGGTAGATTGCCCTTCCCTGATAGTTTTTCATTTACATTTTAGCATATGATTTCTAGTAGGCTTTTCTTACCTAGTTTTGTTGCTGGTGAGGGGCATACCCATGTGCTTCCCTGGTTGGAAACTTTGTTGTTAGGTAATGATAAATGCATGCAGGAAGTGGCTCTCTGTTATCCCAGCCAAGACATCCAAATATGTATCTTGCTACCCATCTGTAGCTTACAGCTCTCAAATGTCTGAAAAAGGCCACAAACTCAATGGCTAACAAAAAATGAGTTAAATATTCAAAATGAGGGTGCTTGTTGGGAATGGAAAAATTACCTCTCAAAGAAAAAGAAATGAGTAAAACATCCTCAATTGGTACAATTATAATCAATTTTTGAGAACATACTCATTTAATGTTTGATTTGTGCGTTGCTTGTATGTGCTTCCATATCTCTTCTTCAGCAATGGTGCCACTGCCTTCAAGACTGCTGCCTGGGTTAATGCCAGGTAGTCTTCATGCTCAGTTACACACTTGATTCTTTCTATGCTGCCATCAAAAGTCAGCTTCCCATGGGCAGAGAGAACTTCCCAACATCATCTGAACTCAAGGGCACCAACCAACAAATGTGTCTCACAACGGCGACAAGAACACCTTCAAAATCAATGCAAACTCTGCTTCATCCTACGCAGAAGCAATTACCCTACAGAATGTACAGCTTTAACGCTTTTGCTTATAAGTCCTAGGTGACTGTTTACAAAATTTGACAAGCTATGTGCTGCAATACGTAATAGATACTGGTACTCACCATTCCTGAACTTGGATTTGCCTCTCAAATCTAGCCTCAAGAGTTTGTGGTAGCAGTCCTTCGGGATCATTGGCCTCAATATTTTCTTCATCCTGGGCATCCGAATCGTCAGCTAGTGGCTCTCCGTGGTATGCATATATGCCTGGTTGTGCAAGCACACGGTCATCATTGCCTTCATCTTCTAATTAATAGTCAACAGCTTCATCATAAAATCACGATTCGCTGTCACTGCCATTTTAATGAGCCGTGGCCCGCCAAGATGAGTAGCTTTCTCGCGCTTTCGTTGTCAACTGATACCCTCGGTTTGATCCTCATTATGACATCACGCAATGGCTATCAAAATTCGCACCTAGTGCCTCAAAACAAGCGCTAATTTCTACACTTTTCTCGCCAGTAAGAACAAAACTAATATGATATTCATGCATCGGAAAGACCGAAGTTTCGATTCTAGCTAAAAAAGTATATTCGAAGTTTTCGATGCATAAGCACTTTACATAGTTTCCAACTTTTCAGAAAATCTAAGTGTGAGATTTTTACTTTTGCCTAGACATATTTCCAAACTTCTGCCTTATCTTTGGCTTTCCTTTTCTTTGCCTTAATATACTAGCTCAAGGGGCCTTGGTCCCCAAGCCCCAGTCAAACCCTTTCATTTGAAACAATAGACTTTTGTTCCTTCTGCTAAAACAAAAGATTGTCCCTCTGAAACGCGCAGATACATACTGGAAAATAATCGAAAAACTTGAATGAGTTTTGACATTTTCTGTTCACCCTATTATCATTAACATTATTAACCTTTTCAAAAACAAGAAACTTTTAAAAAACTTTCAGTACTCAAACCCAAACAATTTAAGAAACTTTCAGTACTGAACCAATCTTTTAGTCTTTTATAAAAACATGTGCATTGCCCACCATGGTTGGGCAAGAAAGGAAATTTTGAATTTCCAAGCAGCGTAGATTGGGGGTAAGCAAACAGCACTCTCCAGACTTAATTTTTTTCAAACAAATAGGTTCCATTTAGAACAAAGTTGTTGATAAAACAATAAAACAAAAAATTACCTCTTAGAAAATTCAAAACTGGCAACTCTTACAGAAGGATAAGAAATTGCAAAACTATAAGGGTCATTGACAAAAGGTCTTTTAAAAAACTACATGCTGAGATTAACTGGATAAAAACAAATTAGACAATATGCACAAAAGTACCATCATGTGTTTGTTGAATGTAGTTGGTTATATTTCCTTGTAGCCTGCTTGGCATTTTTCAAAAGCTTTTGATCTGGCTGGAAATCAAAGCACTTGCAGACAGATTCAGGGCGATCTAACTTTACAGCAAGGATTGATGATAATGACCTGTTGACATCCAGGCGGTTACGATCAGAATTTTCTGGTTTATTTTTGTGTACTAGAGAATATACTCGCTCGATTCCAGCATTTGAGTGAGGTGTAACTATGATGATTTTAGCAACTTTGAATAGCTTTCCAAATCTATAATTGCTTCCAATAGGAGACTTGAGGTTTTGCAACTCATACCAGATGACATCTATGCGGTACTCTTTTGTTCCATCTTCATGCTCTTCTATGATTGCTTCATCAAGGCAAATTTCAGCTTCACTGATTGTTTGAAAATCAATAAACTCTTCAAACAATTGCTCATATTCCCTCTCAGAAAAAGAAAGCACATCCTTATACATTTCAGTGAAATAATGGACATCTTCCCAATTAGCTTTATTTCTATGGAAAAAGTCAATCCAAAAAGCATGTTTCCAAAAACCTTCAGAATTATCCATCTTTTTTAAAACATACTTTAAACTTTCCTTGTAAAATTCCTGTGCTGCTTTTAGCATCAAGTTGTATTGAGCATCAGCAATGATCCCTTCATTAAGAAGCTTTCTTAATGTATTGCGTGTACACATACCAACAAAAACATTTGAAAGTGGTAAATAGTTTTCCTCATCCTCTATAGTTTTAATAGTAATCTCATCTAATACATCAGGTGTTAAAAATCTCATTCCAATCTTGCGAGCTAATGCATCTGTCATGGGTTTGACTTTATGAGCTAGAGGATCTGCTCTTTGCAGAAATAGGTTATAATGAGTAAAGAGGGACAAAGCTGATACATAAAAAGCTATATGTACTTCAGTCATTGGATCAGAAAATGCTTTTTCTAATCTTTTCCCTCTCATTGTTGGTTCTTCATCCTCATCTCCATTTCTTCCATTATCTTGCTGACCAGTCCTGGCATCTCTGCTCATAAACATTGATCTTAAGGCTGGGAATTTTTTTAACTCCTTGTCTACACATTGCTCTTATGATAACCATCGTGTTGTTACATATTTTCCAAGACTTTCCCATTCCATACCATTGAAATCTAAAAACTCAGTCAAAATACCTTGTCTTCGAGTGCTGCTTTTGAAATAGTAATACAAATCTACCATATGATCTTCGATGTCAACTTTTGAGGTTTTTGAATAAGCAGAACCACCTTTCTTTGCTGCAATATGTGCTAAATGGCAGTTACACCCAGCAATAAAACAACTTGGATTTTTCTGAAGCACTCTAGATTTAACTGAATTTCTGTTTCCCATGTTAACATTTGTGTTGTCCAATCCCACACTTACACAATGTTTCCAAGATAAGTCATCTTTTACAAAAGCACTATCAATTGCATTAAACAGTGTCTCTGCTTTGGAACAGTCTTCTCCAGATGTTGTACACATGTCATAGAATTTGATTTCCATTTTATTTGACCGATTGACATCAAATATATGTGCAAACAGCATTCATCTTTTGAATACCAGTGTCACTGGACCCATCGTTCACCAGTGAAAAAAGGTTTTCTTTCATGTATGAAGTCAAGTAATCTTTTAAAGAAGGCATCATTGCATCATTAAGGACACAAGATGTTTTTGTTCTACTGCATGCAAAACTTTTAGCAATTTGTGAGTCAGGGAACATTTTCGGGTAGAGTCTTGTCATGTGATCGGATGACAAAAAAGCCAAGTTGTGTTGAACGCTGAAGTTCGTGTGTAACACCTCGGCCTTTGTTGTGGCTTCATTTAATTTACTTTCTGCATTTGCAGGAGCAAACATATTTGAACCTTTTCTGTTATCATGTAAAGCACGGGCCAAACTGATATGTGATCCAGATTGCACGTGTCTTTGTACGTCGGCAAGTCCTTGATGACCACAGGAAATTGTTTTCTTGCAAGGCACACAGTAAAATGCATGTTTATTACAGTTAGCGCGAGTAATAGGGTAGTCATTCATCCATTCAGCTTTAAAACTCGATTTATAGACCTGTTTTGGTTTCGTTATTCTTCTTGTTGCTTCATTTCTCTTTTTTAGCGGCGGAGATCTGTCATCTGAAGACGATGTAGGCGCCATGTTGCCAAAACCGTTACAAAACGTTAATTCCCTAACCTCGATCTCATTTGCTGTCTTTTTCACAGGACAGGGATCGAAAGTATCAAAAACGCGAACTACTTATTTTCGGGATTTGCAGAAGCAAAACCATGCGGAAGCATTTGACTGTTTACTTGAATAGTTAGTTAATCTTTGTTTACGTTTTCGCGAGTTGTCCGATCGAGAAGCTGCAATGAATTTTTCAAAATGGTCAAAGATTCCTGAAAGCGTGAGATTTGCGTGAGAATAAGAACTTTCATGCAGGCGTTAGGCAAGCGTGACAGAGATCGAAAATGCGTGAGTCCCACGCGCAATGCGTGAGGGTTGGAAACTATGACTTTAACATGGCCGCCAAAACAAAATTTGCCTCACCCTGGCAATCCGAGTTGGACATTTAGCGCCTTCGGCGCTTCTGTATCATTGTTTCCCATTGGACATTTGTTATTAGAAACCGGTTTATAAGAGACCTGGCACTTGACACACTAAAACTTATAAAACTGTCCAAACTACAAGGGAAGAGCTAAGAAATTCATGAAAAATAGTACGTTAAAAACCATAGAGTTATAAAAACTAGAGCGCTGACTGGCTAGTTCCTATGATACAAAACAGTGGCCTCGCATGTAAATCCCATAATGGCTGCGTAGTCAGGCAAAAAAGGCATTGTAATCTTCACAGAAGCCAATGTGGAAAGTAAAACTTCTGTACGTTACAGATCTGTGCCAAAGGTTTTGAGCCAATACAGGTACTCTTTTGTAAAGTATTTGTGTGAAAATGGGAGTCACCAGGCTTAATTACGCTAGCATACAATAAAATCGGGATATCTGTACGCAACATGTCCATGGGGTGTAATCAGCTCAAAATCCAGATTGGCAGAGAAAAAGATTTAAACCGTGTTGCTACTGCCTATTCCATAAAAATTGTAGAATTGTATGGCTTTGGAAATTTTTTAGCAGTCTTTCATGCTTTAATGGAGGAAATTTTAGGGATAATATTCATCGACGAAGTCGGAATGGGTCAAAAGTCAGCACAAATGTTGAAAGGTATTTCTTTTGTTTTCATTCTTGATAGCAAATAGTAAAGCATATTAAAGGTTTTGGCTAAGATTCATCTAGCAGCTGATGCTTTTCCTATCAAAGAGCCTTATGAAGTATTAAGTAAGTCTCCGAGTAGTCTATCTATACTATATCAAGATTGATTTGAACTTAAAACTAAAGGCAGCAACAAATGAGCATTTCTATCCTTATCGTTCTATGTGGAAACATAGAGCTAAAAATATTAAGCCATCTTACCGTTAATGTTATTCATTATAAAACAAGATCTGCTTCGTAAGTATCTGTTTCCTAGAAGGTTTACTTTGTCTCATAATCCGTTCAGTGTAAATCCTGCTGAATCTGTGAAAAATGACTTGTATATACAGTTCCGTGACAGACTTTATTAATATCGTTATGTGATCATCACGTAGTCTTGAGTCTAGAATATTGTGTGCAATGGAGTGTTCTTCTAGTGTGGAGAATGCAGATCCTTTTGTTTCAATGAGGGCTTTCTGTACAATTCTGTTTATGCATGCATCAGTAATTGCTGCCCAGCTCTTTAGCTCTATTCTAGCCAATCTATCAGTGACCTTAACACTTTTAAAAACTGAATTAGATGGAGTAAGAAGGTCACCATATGTTTTACATTTGGTTAGTAATGAAGAACCATAACTGATGTAATTGCTATCAACTGCCTGATAGAGTGATGCAACACATTCTGGACATTTAACTTTCTTTTTTAGTGACTGTGATATAAAACCACTTATGTAAAACAGAACATCATCCTTCCAGATGGCACTGGAATCCAAAATAGCTTTCAAGCTATCATCAACACAGAATGAAGAATTCTGAGAAGGGATATCCTCTATAATGCAGTTTGCATTCTTTGATGCCTCTATGTTATTCTTCCTCAACAATGCTCTAAGAGCCCATTTCAGCTGCAATGGATTTGGATTGTTATTCCAACCATTTCTGCTTCGAATGTTGCTAAAAAACATTTCCAAGGGGTCTTGTGAAAATTTTTATGTCAAAACATACTCAAAAGCAGAATTTGCCTCGAGAATAACTTTTCTGCAATTGCGAAAATGGACTGTGCTGATGTATCAAAGCCAATAATGAATGTTTTCCTGGGACCATCAATGATTTTCTTTCCAGTAGCATCTGTGAGTGTTTTCAAATACTCTATACAGTTACTTACATAATTCTTTGTGTCTGCAAAATTCTCTGGTGTTAAAGCTGCTTTCATAACTTTCCCAAATTTACTCATTAAGTTAAATACATCAAATAGAATGTTCATGGTCATGATGAATTCTGTTGTTTGTTTACTGCCCCTAAATTTAGGTAACTTCAGCCCCCTAAGATAATAAATTGCTGCTGCTACTGAGAAACTTAGTGTTTGGGCAGCCACTTTAACTTTTCATTTTGTGGTTTTGCCACCAAATATGTTGTGTTTTGACCTTATTTCCTAAGTGTAGGATGTCCTTTTTCTGTATTTCATGGAGCTTTGCAATGTAAGACCATTCAATCAAGCTGCCATTGCTATCTTTAAAAACCTTCATATCCCCAAAGGCATTTCTTGCTAACTTGATCATATGACATATGTCTAAAACTATATATATCTTTTGATCTGGTTTAGAAGGATGAGGGGAGCTACCATCAAATTTGGTAAGATCACAGCCTAATTTTTTTGCACATGCAAGACTTTTTGCACAGCCATCAAATGTTACAGCATGGACTTCCATTCCTGCTTCTGTCAAGAGGTTGATTCCATTTGTAACAATTTGTGTTAGGACATCAGAGCTCATTTTATTAGTAAGGAAATAGCCAATTGGATAGCTCCATGGTTTTCTCATGCTCACTGCCATTAAAAACAGGGCATTCTGTGCTGCTGAATCTGCCTCTTCTGCCTTGATGGATCCATAATCACAGGTACCTGCAAATTGCTTTTTCTTCTCATCCCAGACAGTTTCCTTTGTGATTGCTATTTCATCAAGAAGTAGCACACAATCATTCTCTGCCTCTTTTGCCTTTTCAGATAGAGACTCAAGAACATTGGCTAACATTCCTGGCTCACATTCAACATTACTGGACCATGCTCTCAAAGTTGATGGGTGTGATAGATGAAGAGCTTTTCTGACAAACGTGTACACCTTTGGGCTATAATAATGTAGAGATATTGCAAATTGCTTTATTTCCTCTGTATATCGCGAACCTGAGAATGCCCCATTATTTTTTCTTTCATTTTGTATGATGCTTAATGTAAGTTCACCAAAATGACTGCTAATACAATTTTCTCCTTCTTGTGATATTAATTTCAGCCTTTTTAACTTGTTGAGGAGGTTATCTACTTTCTTTAATAATCTTGTATTTTTTTTCTAAGTTGTCTTATTTTCTTTTTTTTCTTTGCCTAAGATTTCCTCATTCTGTTGATTTCGTTGCTTAATGATATAGCATAAGAATGGTCAAGGTTTGGTGTTTTCTTAGAAGGGACATAAGAATCTTCCTCAGGTGTAATATCTACAGTTTCTTTTCAGTGGCGATCGTCTTTTCTTAGTACTATTTTGCAGATGCGTGGTAAATTTAAAAAGAGATGGCACAGAATCAGGCCTAAGCTTTCTTCTTTGACCGTTTACATGTACAAACGGGCTTGGTGAATTATAAAAAGAATCTGGGGTGGAATGCTTACTGCACAGAAATGAAGCATTGGTTGGTTTCCAACTCTTTCTCCTGACTGCGATAGTCCATTTTTTCAATAGCTCCTTATTTCTCAATGGGAACCTGAGTGACAATAATAATTTGCACTATAGGCAATTTTTTTATGAAACCAATGAAAATGAGTAGCACGTAAATTTTGTCCATGTATGTAAATTATACTATTCTTTTTCATTTCTGGACCTTGGAAAATGCACTACTGAAAGTTTTTTAGCCTTTTGGGTGCTTCAGCATCTAATTGTTAAAAACGGGTATGTTGTGTATTCATTGCACATACCTTCAGCTTAGGCCTAGAATGGCAGTCCACAAAGAAAGCTAGTCAAATTTTATACAATAGAGAGCTATATACTCTTCCAAGGAAATGCTAAAATTTTGGTCTCTTTTGAAAATGTTTACTATGGATTTTCTATTACTTAAATGAGTATCATGCTCACCGGTGAAATGAGACAACATTGTTGATTTCATCAATTCCCGGTGTTTTCGTCCATCTGCTTGTGCAATTGTACGCAACAAAAGAGGTTAGCATTATATTACTAAGCTATTTACTAGTATACATGCATATAAATTCTATTTCAAATACATTTGTTAAATTGATAATTTTGTAGTGCGAACTCCGTTAGCTGTAGTTTCCCGCGTAATCTTTTGCCTGACTACGCTACCATGTTAAATTTACATAGTGGACCCCAATCACGTGACATAGCGAGCTCTCTAGTCCTATTATCTCTATGTTAAAAACTTTTGCTGAGTTAATGCAATATGCGCTTAAACCGGAACTGTATGCTGAGCGGTTAAAGACCTTTTCCTTTAGTTACACGGTAGCAACTATCCATGCGTGGTTGATTCATATTCCTATGATTTACTATCGATTCGTCTATCGTCTAGTCACACATTGATTGCATGGTTTTAGTTCTGGAGTATCTATTGATGTACCATGTCTACTTTTAATATATTTTGTTGAACATCTACCCTCTGATTCGCATCGGAAACAGGATTCCTTGGACAGTATTTGGCTAGGCCTCTTCTGTTGACAATCCTATTTTTGCTATCATTCGCATTAGCAATTATAATACTTTCAGCTCAAAGAGCACTCGTTGTGCATTGTTTCGCTAAGCATTCTCTGTTCACAATCCTATTTTCGCCATGATTCTTGTGAGAAGGTATACTATTTTTTAACGATAGGGCACTCATTCGACATTGTTTTGCTAGGCGATTAGTATTGATACTCACAATTTTGCTATCACTCGTTCATTGACAGCTCAAACTATTTATTGTGAAGAAAATCCCGATCAGCTTGTATGAAAGCCTTTGATATAGCCATATATTAAGGCCTTGGGATGGGGGAAAATTACCAAAACTTCTTACCATCAATGTTTCCGCCTTCTTTGGCCCTGCACTCAAGCCTTTGGGTAGGGACGTAGGAAACACTCAGAAAGTGAGGGGGCACATGCATTCAGGGGCAACCTCTTAAGCAAGAAAGGGCACTGTGCAAGCTGAAAAGGGGCACTTTATATGCAAATTTGTGAAAAAGGGGAGCACGTGCCCCATATGCCCCCCGGTTCCTACGTTCATGCCCTTACCTAATGTGAGATCTGCCTTGTACGTTGATTTACCTTATGATAAGATATATAATTTATCTTTATTGAAGTCTAATATACAAGATAACTTAAAAACTTCATTTGCGGGCATTTTTGCCACTAAATTTTTTACATTTAGAATCATAGGTATTCTACAGACTTCTTTTTATAATATTCATGGCATGAAAGCAGTCAGAACTCTAAGGGGGTGATGCTTCACTTGTCAATTCCGCCCCCAAGCCTCCTTGACCTAGAGATTTTTGTTATTTTACATGTATTCTGTTCCCTTGGGAAAAATTACAACCTAAAATAGACCCCTCCAGATTAGCAGAGCCAGCTTTGTGGTTGTATGAAACATACTATAAAAATATCTGAAATGTTCCAATTACTTGTATTACAGGTATAGTGCTTTTTAAGATGATATGGTACCATTTTGCTTTATATTGGCCATTTTTGACGTTGTACTTATGCTAAAGTATGGCTTCTTTACACCACCCTTGTGTTTAAAAGTTAGCTCGCTACCACCATCTAACTAAAAATGACTTGTTCAGTTGCCCCACTATTTTCTCTTCAGCTCCCACCCCTGTCATAAACAGCGATCATTTTCTAAGTTGAACAAACCAGAATTATTTAAACTACTAGCGCGAATGATAGCATAAGTAGGATTGTCAAAAGAAGAGGCCTAGCCGAATACTGTCCAAGGAATCCTGTTTCCGTTGCGAATCAGAGGGTAGATTTTCAACAAAATATATTAAAAGTAGACATGGAACATCAATAGATACTCCAGAACTAAACCCAAGCAATCAATGTGGGACTGGAGGATAGACGAATCGATAGTAAACCATAGGAATATGAATATCCTGTAGTGTTTTCACTGTAATCAACCACGCATGGATAGTTGATACTGTGCAAGAAAGGGAAAGGCCTTTAACCAATCAGCGTACAGTTCCGGTTTAAGCACGTATGCTGAGCCAAAAACAATATAATAATTGAGCATAAATGTCTACGGGTGCAAAACGTCTCTCATATCTGGTAATGGCAAAAACAATGTTTCGCATCTCACTGGCCGTAAGCCTGGCAGGCATCAAATCAAAGTTGCTATTGTAACCTCTCATATCCTCTGATTCCCCTTCATGCAAATTGCACTAAGTGCTCCACTAAATTGTCTTTGGGGCTTTCAACCAATCATTTGCTGCCCTGTGTATTTGCAAACCAGTTGTACTCATACTTGCTAAAACTTTATCATTAAGGGCTTGTGGGGAGGTATGGCTCAGGGTGTTAAAAAGTTTGGGCCTCATGGTCATACCATAGATTGGTATTGCACAGTGCTTTAGTTGATGAGGAAATGCTGGCCCTGTAGATGAATCTGGAGTGCTATCCAGGTTAATTTGTAGCAAATTGCTCCTCCCATAATCTGCCCTCCAACTGAAGGATGTATAAGCAGGTATATGGAATTATTATCTTTACGCCAACAATTCATACTAACCCTTCTTTACATGAGGATGACAGGAATCCCTAAGAGCTTCTAAAGCTTCAAGTATTCTTCAATTTATCATAATTTACAAGTAATTTGAGAATTATTACAGGTAGGAGGGACAACTTGTTAGCTCTACAAACATGAATATTAGTAAATGGAGAAAGTTTCTCAAGTGAGGCCTTTCCAGGAAACATATTGCAGGAAAGGAATGCCAATATGCTACTATCAAGTATAGATCTTGGTTGGTAGCCTTGGTTAATGCAATGAGTTCATTTGCAGCTGCATATTCATATTGCCAATGTCAAGTTTTCTCCTCATAATTTTGTAACATTTTTCCAAAACTGTATCCATAATTCTACACGTTTCTTCAGATATTTACCATATTTCCAGAAACTGATAACCATAAAGGTATCCATACCCCAAACACACCTATGCAACTGCATCCACATACCCCAAAAGTACTAAATTACCCCCTGAAACATTTTAGCAATATTGTTGACCTTTGATCTGAATTTCACATCAAAGACTCTTATTCATGCTTCAGCATGGTCTATTTTTATCCTACCCCTGTGTTCATAGACTTTTTTGACACCCCACCTAACACAATTCATTCTGTTAAGTTACCCTGCCCTTTTCTCTTTGGCCCCCAAACCGGTAATAAAAAATACCACTTCGTAAGTAATTGAAAAAATTTTCAAATTTAGGTAAGACAAGGTGCCTCTCTGGTCCATTGCTTTCTCAGTCAAGAAAGCAAACATGAAAACCTTGACAATTCAGAAACTCTTTGTAATCGCCAAATGCCAAGTAGCTTCAATAACTACCACAGATACAAAGGATATATGAACAGTTGCCGGTTCGTATTACATCAATGATGAGTTATAAAATCATGCCTTCAACAAACGTTCTAAAAATGTCTAGCATCTGCAGCGTACATGCATTAACATAAGTGAAGCTCTCTGTAACAGAACATTAAAGGTGTTATAACATTCTCAAAACACAAACCGTCTACTTTTCAATTTTTTCTGAAAATAATGAGTAATTTCAACTAACTCATGAAAATGACACTGTAGCAAGGATCCATTCGCAATAGAGAACCACAAAACAGTAAAGTTCTACATTGTGTTGCATTTCTACTAATTCTTTAAACTCCTATACATCCAACCAAAGCCCAGGAAGCTGTTATTCTTTCCTCTCTCGAAACAGCTACACATGACTGTAGCTCCAAAATTTCTTAAGGGGTGTCTGAGATTTTTACGCTAAAAAATTGCATATTCCCCTGTGAAAATGAGATGTATGTTAAGATGAAAAAGGCAGAGGAAAACTTTTGCTGTAGTAATAAATATAAGATAAAACGCCGTCACTGCTAGGTTTGAAAGTTCCACTTTGATTGATAGGGTGAAGTCATTTGATGTAAAGTATATCGCAGATACGCTTTTTCAAACGTTTTTTCAGCCCAGTACTGAAACTTTCTTAACTTGCTCACAATTGCAGTATCAATAACTCTTAGGACTTTCTTAGCTATAATTTTTGACTTCCGATGTTTTCTGCATACACTTTAGTGTAAAGTGAAAAAGTTTCATTGACACCTGACATGATGATAAATCCTAGAAAATGTAGTCCTAGAAAGTTAAACTGTTATAGGGTAGCCAAAATACCATACATAACATTTTACACAGATGAACCAAATTTTAAATACGTGGACACTTATAGGTTTTCTTAAGTTTCACAAATCCAGTATTTAACTT
Organism: Cassiopea andromeda; assembly: GCA_018155075.1. Taxonomy (NCBI): domain Eukaryota; kingdom Metazoa; phylum Cnidaria; class Scyphozoa; order Rhizostomeae; family Cassiopeidae; genus Cassiopea; species Cassiopea andromeda. The sequence continues at coordinate 53,318 of WIPJ01067830.1, forward strand.
TCTTAACTTTATAAGTAGCTATGTACTACTTTCTTATAAGCCATTTTCTTACAAAAAACTATTTTCATGACTTCCGTCTGCGTACCAAGGGATCTCAAATAGAAGCTGCCAACTTCTTGGGAATGGAGGAAGCCCTGCTCTGGATTAATGGAAAGCAGGCCAGTAGCAAGGAAGTCAAAAGAGGAAGGGCACAGCGATTGTGAACCCTAACTGCAAAAATTGTGGTGTGAAACAGGAGAGGAGAAAAATGGGGGTCTGAGGGCTTGTACCCAAAAAAATTCAAAGACATGCCCTTTAGAATCCCAGAAATGCCCCCTTTGCAATATAGGATAAAAATTATTGTCTTCATTCGTCTTTTCACTTTCCTGTGGTATGAATGTATTCTGGAATGTATTTTAAGCAGGATTCATCGGTATCATCGCTACCTTGCAAAGAGGATGCAACTGTCCTGCAAAGTGCTCTTTCTTTTATGTTGGGGGAGGGTCACACCCAACACTCTCCACGGTATTTACCCTCTTGCAGTTACATCCAAAATAATGAGAAACTTAAACATTCGAGCAATTTATGTAAGACAACATCTTTACATGGATTATCAAATGCAAATTGCATTCTGGACAAGCATTCGGCATGATTGAATTTGCATTCTCACTTTATGAAGTAACATTTTGGAAGTACAGATTTTGTGTTTACATTTCACGCTGCATGTTTCCGTTTTATCCGTTCCGATACAGCTCTACAATTGGACACCACAGAATTCATTTAACTGATAAAATTCTTGACTTTTTTGGCTTTCTTTATGTTTCAACAAAAGTTCCTGACTTTTCATGACTTTTCCTCACTTTTCAAGATAGCCCTTAAACCATACTTTTCCCCTAATTTTCTGACAGTATTTGTAGATATAGAAGCATAGTCTTTCTCTTGGACCAATTCTTTGTCCTCTAATCCAACTTCACAACATATGGCGCCCAACATGAGGGTGGAGTATTAAAATTTTGGTGCGATTTGGAGCCAATTGTCACAAGAGCAACAGGCAGCAAACGATTTTGCAAAGCTAACCAGCACACGAGGAGCAAACTGAGGAGTAGTTACGAAGTACGACAATGAAATTAGAGACATAGTGGCGAGCTGTACTGATCCACAAAAAGCGAGGGAGAAATTCGTTCGATTAAATTCAATAGTGATCACGTTGAGACAAAAACAACAATGCCTTGAGGCTCTTGATGATGCGAGATTGGCAAAAACCAACTTAGGAGATGTGGACAGAGATAGACAAATCTAGAGACTGGGAAACCAGAACTTACGAGTGCTTGAAGAATACTGAGGCGTTTAAAGAGGAGATTTCATTGCATTTCAAACCCTTTCCCAGGTGGAACAACAAACTGCTGTACAAGCAACAGCTGGTGGCCTGGTGGCAAGTGTCGTTTTGCTCAGGGCTGGGGATGGTGTTTTGATTTCTGTGAAAATTTTTGAAGGCAATTTATCACTTGGAGGAGGCAATTCTACGAGAAGCAGTACCAATTCGGCGAACATTGGTGTGCAATTACAGAAAATTAATTTGCCCACCTTCAATGGAGAACAAACACAGTTTCAGACATTTTGGCAAAGCCTTGACTGTGCGGTACACAGTAACGAGGATATTTCAAAGCTTCACAAACTGAATTACCTGCTGAATGCGCTGGAGGGAAAAGCGCATCGTGCAGTCGCTGGGCTACAACTGAAAGTGGAGAATTACGACAATGCCATAAAAATTCTGAAGGGACGATTCAGCAATAAGCAGCAAAGTATCAGGCCATTATGCTAACTCCCAATGTCACAAGAACCAGAAACAAATATTATCATAATAGTTCTGAGTGCAAGTTGACTATATCAAGCACTACATTGCTGATTGTGCTAAGGATCTTTGGTAACTGAAGGAAAATATATTGCAAACGATCATTTGTCAGGCAAAGACACCTTTGCTAGGCAAACAACCCTTTGTCAACTGCCCATCTAATTACATAGGACACACCTAAAAGAATTGCAAGAAGGCACAAGCTTCTAATTTACAAAACCATGAGAAAATTACAACAATCATACTCGTTATTTCGCTTCATCAAAGAAAACAAAAAAATGCACAAGGTTACCAAAACACTTTGCTGCATAATTGGCAATCCATTGGCAGAAAATCTAAAAAAGACATGATCGAGATAAAACTATAGCACAATATTGGCACATAATAAACTAAACCTTTTCTATTTAGCACCACTAATAAAGCGGGAAGAATATCTCAAAAAGAGAAAACATTACTACAATAAAACACTCAAAATCCAACAAACTAAAAGTTATTGAAAATCTTCTAACACTAATACAAGCCAGAAATTGCACCCGAACACTTTCACAGGGATCTCAAGCTGAAAAGTAAACTATAAGTAAGATTTTGCCTCTTATAGACAAAAATGCTTTGGATGGTCAGCAGCCGGAGATAATTTCTCTTTGAGTGTGAGCGTGAGAAATTGCTCAAATTCTTAAACTTCACATCAAATGTGTGAGACTTGAGAGGTCTGCTCTGCCGTCAATATAACCTGATTGATTTGTGGATAGTACCGATATCATGTTGGCACAACAGGCATAGACATACATGCCAGGAGGTTTGGGGTGCAACATCCCCAATACTTTCTCTCCATGCAATAAATCTTGTAATATTTTAGCACCATTCGATAAACTCTGTAATGTATTTTACCATTCAGTGGAATCGGCAATAGTTTTGTAACCAGTGGCAGTATGGAAGGGGTATTGGGGCCTATGGCCACTCAGCAAAGCATTGTGATAGGGCACTAAAGAAGAGAATGGGTACTGAAACCAATAAAGTGTATGCTCCCTCAAGTTCATTGGCTAGTTGTAGTGACTGTTACATGTACGATTGAAATATTTCTAGGTAAACGATGAGATACAACTATAAAATTTGTTGCCCAATAGTTGTACAGTACTATAGGGCAACACACTTAACAATTTTTATAGTTGTATTTCAATGTATACCTAGAAATAATTCAAAGTCATATGTAACATTCTCTACAACTAGCAAATTAACTCGAGGGAATGGCCGAACAATGCTTACTGAAGAAGCACCTTTGGTCTCATAATCAATCTTCTATCTGGTAAAATAGAAATAACAAACTCTTTTTCATTTAGATTTACTATCGTATAAGACAGGGATATTCCTATGAATGTGAAAGTAAATCTCCCAGCTTCTGGAAAGGAATTCATTTACAAACATGAATTCCAAAACCTGGCAATGATAGTTTATTTGTGTGCCAACAATGTAGGTGGTCAGTGAGGGAAAATATATGGCAGTAACCAAGGGCAAGAAGCATGGAGTTTAAATCCGTTCTAATATCCCTACATACGTGATATCTGGTGAGAAGGATATCGCACTTGGATCTAGAAGGAATTGTTCCAATTGGGGTGACTAGTGATCCAACGAGTTTGCGTCAGAAATGCTTTGGTTTTCAGCAATTTGCTGATGGAAAAGGTCTAATTCTTGTTACTGTAAAGGATGATAAGAAAATACAACAATGTGCTCTTCTTTTACATTGCATGGGGCCAGAACTTCAGGATATGTTTGATGCATTACCAGACACTGGTGGTGCAACAGATTACGACAAAGTTGAGAAAGGGCTGAATGACTATTTCATGAAGCAAGTGAATATTCCTTATGACATACACCAGCACAGAGAGATGCGACAAAATGAGGATGAAATAATCTACCAGTATGTTGACCGGTTAAAGCGAAAAGCTGAACTGTGTGATTATGTGTGCCTAGGGAGCACTCAATTAGGGGATCAAATAGTTTCAACATACAGATCACAGGAATTGGATCGTCAATTTTTTGAAAAGGGCCAGAGGTTAACTTTGATTGAGTTGCACGATACAGTGTGTACTTTTAAAGCTGCTTGATGAAAATCTAAAAATATGACGATTCCAGAAGCCAGTGTCAATGATATCAGTAAAAAACCAAGTCAGAAATGAGACAAAGGGAACATGCACAGAAAATGGTTAATGCAACTTGCTCCAGATGTGCGAAACAAGGGCGTTTTGCAAGAAACCCAAGTCGTCCACGAAAGAATAAAATGTCTAATAGGTACAAACAAGTAGAGCATGTTGCAGTTGTTTGTACGACAAAGAAAAGCTATGGCTCTGAGGGAGATAAGAGTCATGGCTCTGTGGCAGGTACAGCCATGGCTCTGAGGTAGGTACATCATGATGATTATGCCTTTAGTTTTTATGGTAAAGATTGGTTTGACAGAATTCAAGTGTACCCTGGTGGCAAAACATCTAAATTATTTTTGAATTCTGGGGATAGTGTGAACATCATTAATCAACAACTATCGGAAAATTTGAAAGAAAAGAAGATCAAATATTCCTCATAGAAATCTCAAAGGAAATTTTTCACCTACGGTAGTAGAAAACCACTGAATGTAGTTGGAAGGTCTGCATGACAAGCCTGACTTGGAGGATGATCCATTGAAGCAGAATCTGCTGTCATCAAGGGCTGTGATGATGCATTGTTGGGATGGAGGATCACGAACATGCAGGAGACATAAGGAAGGTTGTACTCTTCAGTTGAGATGTGAAATTTTGATACTTTCTAGGATGCACAAAGATTATACCTCATATCATCGAGTATGAACTGAGATCAACAGAAGGTGCCTTTAAGTAGTTTTTGAAGTTGGTGTCATTATCTTTACTTGCTCTTCTGCAATGGTAAAGACTCATGCTGGCATATCTACAGGGCCTATTAAGGTGAATGGTTGACACCCTTGCAGTCAAGAATAATATATCTGTGATGGAACAAGAGATCAAGATATTGCTTACTGGCAAGATGCAAGAACACGATGAGAAAATAGCATCTTTGGAGTCAAAATCAGCGTTTTAGAAGCAAACAATGCCATGTTGGAGATTCATGTTGTGCACTTAAATCAAATCAAGAACATCATGAGCAATATTCTCACTGACTATGCTTAAGGTTTGATGGCATTGGATCCCCTGAAAATGGTAGTCATGAGACAAGTGATGTGTTGGAAAAGGATAGATATGTTTTCACAAAAATCGGAGTTGACATACTAGATGAGGTTATTGGCCACGCCCATTGGATTGGTCCTAAATATTTCAGAAATGGGAAATCAACACAGCAAGTCATTGTCAGATTAAATAGATCAAAAAATAGTTCTAGTTTCAACCAAACTGCAGTCATTGGCTGTCCAAATTGGCCAAGAAACTATCAAACATAATTTATGTTCAAATGTTTGGCGTGAAAAATGTCTTGGCATTAGGAAAACAACAAATCAAGCCAAAAAACAATTAAATACTCTATTACTGAGTAAAATTTGCAGAATTCTTTGAAAAAAGTGTTTGAAAATAGATGTTTAAAAAAACCATGGCGAGCATTAGAAATTTATGCAATACAGAGTGATATGCAATAAAATTTTTATGAGAAGTAAGACATTCATACTCTGAAATTGAAAAAAAGTTAATTGTACCAAATCTACAGCCCATAGAGTTTTAGACTATAGCAACGGTTCCATTGGAGATACAAAGGAAGTGGACGTCTTGAAAAGACTGGGTATGTGAATGTACTGGTTCTGAAGGCATCAGAATCTTACAGACATTATCTGTCCTTGCAGTCTTCCTATTACAATTTGGAGTTTTGTATTCACTGAAAGAACATTAATATTAATTGGTTGCTACAGATATATTCCGTCTTTGATGACTTCTTTTACGAGTTACTTTCACTGAAGAGCAATCGTTTGTTTCAACAGATAAATTCCATCATTGAAGTCTTCCTATAACAATTTAGAGTTTTGCATTCCTAGAGAGAACATTCGTTAGTTTTGGTGAATCACCTTATACTTGATAGTAAATCACTGCCGTTTTTTTTAAAATTTTTTTCTCACATCTATTTTCTGTCCTCTAAACGGTATCAGTTGTTTCATCACATGGCTGTCATGCCGTGATTCTACCCATGGAATGTGTGCTTTGGGAAGGGATTTCCATCTCAAGTACTCTTGGGTGCCAATTAGTTTCTGGAAGAAAGATCTCACCAAAGACAATTTATAGAGGAGTTACTTTGGACTGCAAGTAAAATATATCAGAAGAAAAGCACACCGATCGCATGTGTTAAATGCTTCAGTATTATTTCATTCTGTGGGCTTCCTTTGATATAACTTTATGACAAGAAATAATAGCCTTGTCCATAGTATTTTTAGTTATTTTCCAACCCCCTTGTTTATTCCACCCTCCCACTAACTAGATTTTAGGGATTCTTTGAGCCCCCCCCTCCGTCTATAAGGCACCTAAGGAGAATGGAACATAAAAGAAATACCTTTCTTGGAGAGCTCTGGAGCTTTCAGGAATTATTTGCTACCTGAGCCAAAGAAGGCCCTTCATGTTGATGGTTCATTAATGAAAGACTCCAATTTTTCAAATGAATTGTTTCTGCCTTACACTGGGGACTTTTTCTGTGAATGTTGTAGTCAAGTTTCAGCATTTAATATTAGAGATTTTATGAATCCCAACATCTTGCCAGAGGATAGGTTAAAGAGATCTAAAACTAACACGAGCAAGGGAATTTCCCATGTCTTTCCTGTGCCTTCAATGTCAGCACAACACTGAAAGAGGATTTTCAATGTCATGCAGACAAGACTGAAATAATCAAGGATATATTGCCACCACATTCGTATATTTTCGTTAAATTGCAGTTTTAGCTGCATTGATAGGCTTCAAGTTGTATTTTGTCAAAGCTTTCAAGTAATTTTTTGAAATACTGTTTTTAGGAATATGGAGCATTCACAATCATCATCAGACACAGCAGCTGCATCCAAGTCAAAGAAATTCTCTTAAAACTTACTTCAAAATAGTATAGTTTAGAAGTTATAGTTGCTATGCAGATCATAATTTGAATTGCTACATTGATAGTTGTTCAAATTTCTACTTTGTAAATAGGTCTTTGAGATAGATATTATCACATTTTATGAGACAAGTTTAAAAGTAGAACTAGTTTAATACTAGTAGCTGAAACAGTATTAACTCAAGCACCCTACCATACTTAATCTGTTTCCATGTCATTCTAAGTTAGTCTAAGTTAGTACTCCTCTTGTTAAGGCACAGAATGAATTGGACCTACAATCATGATGTGGTATTGTGCAGGGAAATATTAGTTGTAAAATGTGGATCAAAGAGCAGTCAGGGGTCATTTTTTGAAACTTGAAAGCAGATTCAAGATGAAAATGGCCACAAAGGAAAGAGCAAATGGGATAAGTCCAGAGCACACAAAACTAGATGATGCTTTGGATAGAATAATTGAGAAAAGGAAAGCAGCATAAGATGAATTGGAGAAAAAGAGTGATAGCAACAGAAAGCTTGCTGATTGAGAGAGAGAAATAGCTGATGATGTGAGGAAGAGATCAATGGAGAGACTAAGAAAAGTGATGAGGAATTTGAAATCAGAGAGAAGGAATTAGAGTTGAAGGAAAAAAAGCTGCAAATTAAAGAAAGAGGGCAACAGTTCAAGCTTGAATTGGAGAGGAAAGAGCACGAGGAGAGAATGAAAGATGTAAAGGTGAAGCAGGAAAGGGAGAATAATATCATTTTGCTTATGCAGTAACAGCTTTTACAACAACAACAGCTGGTTGATGAAATTAAGAAGCAAAATTTACTGATAGCATCTATTTTAAATAAACAGAGATTAAAATACCGTAAATGATGCACTTTCTTGCTAATTCCTTTTGCAACTACAATAGCTACCATGTAGATCAGCTAATTAAAAAATAGTTATTAATATCAGGATTGACATCAAAAAAGTTTGATGTTGAGTTTGCATGCAAATAAGTCCTTGCATTTCTTAGCAGAGCAAACAGTATAAATTTCTCCTACTGAGCTCAAACCTATTTTTAATTGCTTTCTAAAATCCACAACCTTAATGTAGTTAACAATGTCACCACATACCCACTCAACTGATACCCTCACTCTGCTCATTGAAAGGTTGCAGGCCTCTTCATCAGATACAGTGCCTGGCGCTCTCAAAAATGGGCCTTGGAGGTGTACTCTATGTGGGTAAACAGGGTCACCATTCAAGCATAAAGCATTCCCATTTGGAGAGAATGACCTTTCCTCCACTTGGTTGAGAAGTCCTGACATTGCCAGCAGTGCACTGACATGCCTTTTTCCCACCGCTGGTCCAAACAAATTTTGCAATTAAGCCATTGGGGGCAGCAACAGCTTGAAATTTCAATGCATGGACCCTTTTGTGCCCATTGTATACCACTAGCAGGTTTCTTTTTGGCCTATGTTTTGGCCAAATAGTTCCATCAACAAATCCCCAATAATTATCTAGGGCTCCTCCTTTCACATGAACTGCATTTCCAAGATCTTGAGGGTAAATGGGAGCCAACCAAGGTTGGTTGAGATGTCTCAAAAGATGTGAAATTGGTTATATATCAAATCTGTTACATGGTTGATACACTGCACAACAGTGGCACTATGTGTACCCACATAGATATTGCCACAACAGTGGCAATATATACAGGGGTATACATACTGTTTTAAACATATATGCAGAGCCTTGACAGAGCCTACAACCCATCCATTATAGAACCGAACAACTTCTAGGAGATGAAATGTCCCAACAAGTCTGTATATTTCATCCCTTCTAAAGCAAAATTCCACAAGGTATTCATCGCCTCTCAGTGCTTTGAAATTGAATCAGTCATATTTCTAGTGAGGTGATCTTGCATGACAATTTTGAGGGTCACCAACATCATGCAGAAGCCAAAAATTCCTCATCATTCAAATTATCAAGGTAGTTAATGTCGAATTAGAAGTTAGCCCTTTAGACTTTGGCGCATCTTACATAATGTTGCAATCATAATCAAATGTTTTTGCTGTGCATCAACTTAGTAGAAAGGCTACTGGGCGAGTCAGCTTCATGCGTGTTGTGAATCATAAACTCTCTATGAACTAGATTCACTGAGCTTTGTGTTTCAATATGTTGTAAATCATATCTGCTATTGGTCAATGCAAGGGTATGGGTTGATTCCAAATTTGTCTGATTCGGTAGCTTCAGAGTTGCTAAGGTCTTGAAAATTTTGTCATTGTGCACATACAAAGCATAATGACTTTATATTGTGCAAGTCTCAACATAAATCCTGTATTCATTCCTTGACCCTATAGTATATCCCCACAACTGATTGTTTCCAATAAAGTCACATTACATAACCACTAAGTCCCTTGTCATGTATATTTAGCTAACCTGTTTCTTTTTTTGCTCATTTCACAGTATTTATATGTATTTTGCATGTATAATTGCAATTTTATATAGGTGTACGCATAATCTCAGGGGTAGTAATGGTATTTTGCTCTCCATGGGTTACGTCAAGTTCAGTAGTTCATAGTGGTTAGGTACTTTGTTTTTGTAAAATTTAATATTTGATAAATAAATTGTTTGCAAGAACCTCAGCAATAGATCTCAAAGTGTTGCAAATAGGGACCAATGTAATGCATGAAAAGGAAATATCACAATTATGACCAAATATATGGAGGTATTGCAAGGCATTGGAAAATTGAAAGATTAGCAGTTAAAACTCCACACTGACCTTAGTATCACACTAGTAGCCCAACCTGTGAAATGTATTCTGTTTAGTTTGAGGAGAAAAGTTAAAGGAAAGATTGATAAGTTAAAAAAGGTGTGCATCATAGAACCAGTCCAAGGTCCCACACCATGGGTTAGCCAAGTTGTAGTTGCACTAAAGTAAAATGGAGAAATTTGTTTATGCGTTGACATGCGGTGTGCAAATGAGGTCATCATCAGGAAAAGGTAACCAATACCAAAAATTGATGAAGTGCTGCATAACTTGAATGAAAGTACAGTCTTCAGCTAGTTAGGTTTACATTGGGGATACCATCAAATAGCATTATATCCGTAGTCAGGGAACATAACCACATTTGACACACACTGTGAATTGTATACATATATATGAGAATAATGTTTGGCATTAATGCAGTGCCTGAGATATATCAGAATGTGATTCTTTTGATCTTTGCACCTCAAGTGTATACCAATCTTCAATGTTGGCATACACCTGAAGAGCTACTGGCATACCTCTGGCATGAGTTTTACATGGAAGGCACCCTAGTTTTCTGGTGTCTACAGCCCCTGTTGTGAAGGGAATGAGTTGCAGGTTCACATCTTTACAAAATATGGAGCCATATTACCAGGCATAATACCCAAATTCAGTGAGGAAATTGATGTCTAGGCTGTTGCCTGTAGAGCCATTAGCTTGGAAACTAGAAATGGGCAGTAAAATAAAGTAATGTTGATTCAGCAACAGCAGTCTAAAGGTGTTATTTTCATATTTGTTTTTGTTATAAATGTTTGAGGAACTGCCTAAGGAAGTTGTTTTGCTTTTAAAGGAAATCTGAGGAAGTTTTGAAATTTTCAATTATCCAGGGTTTGTCCACACTCCTCTAAAAAAATTTCCAGACCTTTTCCAAAACTTTTCCAATGCCCTATAACACAATTTCCAAAACCATGAAACTCATTTTCACTTGCATTTCTTTACCCCATAGTAATAGAAAAACACTATTTTTAATGATACACTTTATAATTTTTTGGAGCATTATGTTTTGTATTATAAATAGGACAATAAATGAACATAACATGTAGTGTTTAATACAGCATTAAGCTACATCTATTTTGGGATACTTTTAGAACTTTTCCAAACAAAACCCAAAACTTTTCCATAACTACCTTTACAATCTTCTATTTTCCAAAACTATCCAGGTGCTGGAAAATGGTATTTTCAATTTCCATACCGTTCCAAAACTCGTACAGGCCCTGTTTATCTTACAAAGTTGTTTTTGTTTTGAAATCACAATCCGCAAGTACTAAAAAGCAACCCTAGTACTAAAAGATGGTTCCAAAACATTGCAGAATGTAACGCATGGTAATGAAATATTACAAAATTTACCATTCGATAGGATACTAATAGGAGTGTCGCACCCCATAACCACCTCATAAAATGTGTCGATGGTGCAGATGCCACGCTCTGCGGCCTGGGTTTCGCATTTCTCATTCACTCAAACTACATGATTTTGATGTGTTGTGCTTCAAATCTAAGCATTTAAAATAAAGTACCATCTATTGCAGCAGAATTTAAAGCAAATAAAATCAAAATATGAATGGTATACCTAGCTGCTTGCATTTATCCATAGCGCAATGTTGTCCCAGCTCCGGGAACTCCATATTCAATGATAAGTTAGCAGTAGGACTATAAGATCTCTGGACGTGTTTAGTGCATAGAGATGACAATACAGTCTAGAGGGCTAACTGCCCAAGCGAGGCTGAAGTCAAAATGCTTATTGCCGCCATATTGTTCGAACGGCAGAAAGCGTGATACAGTGTACTCACGTTCTGGACAGATCTGCGATAGGTATTTTTAATTATCGTCCTAGAAAATGCTTAAATTGGAATTCTTTTTATTTCGTCTCAAAATGTTTATGGTATGGAATTGTTACATGGGCGGCGAAGGGGGGGCTAGGGGGGCTTCAGCCCCCCCAATATTTCGAAGCAGATTTTTTATAACGCTAGAATTTGAAATTTAAATATCAGAAGCGTTCCACTTTTATCCACAAAGTAAGATTGATTGTTATTGATCCTATGTGTGCTCATAATTCAACCTTGGCACCCCTGCTACTTTTCATCAAAGCGACCAAAATCCGTTGATTCCTCCAGTCAGTAGACGGCCCACTGTTTATCAAGCGATTATGAGACTCCTGATAAGGGGCTCGAAGCACTATCTGACGGCTACTAAACCCAGTGCAACTTCATTCCTAATTGAAGATGTGATATATAAAACAGGCTGTTATTAATGTCAATAAAACACTACGATACGACATGACCCAAGGGAGATCCAATAATAACAAGATCTAGGGATCTTTCTTCTGCGCTGCTTTTTACGTAGTTTATCTGCGCCAATGACGTTTTCGCAATTTTTCGCAGAGTATACTCGTGATTGTACAACGATGTGACGTTTCGAACCCACTTTTTGACTGACTGTAACCATGTAACTACGTACTATGAGGTTGAGTGTTATAGGCAGATCCCAATCGAACGATTTCGAATTTCGAACCTCATGGCTACGAAGCGCTGGTTTGAATTATTTTGGTTTTGTGTGGCGCTCCTTCAAGATGAGTCAAAGAAAAATTGTAAGCTATTTTGAACCCCCTACAAAGAAAGCAAAACTGAATCATTCAGAAGCAGGTTTGTGTTTCAAATGATACATTTTATAGTTTCTAGCTTATAGTTTTTGATTTTTGAGTGGAAACGTGCTATTGAAGTCTCATCTTGGGTAACGAAATTCAAAATCCCTATATAGGGTCCTTTAATTTATACATATCGAGAGACAGTATTGTGCTAGTAATTGTACAGGATTTTTGCAGTATTTGATTGAGGGTTTCAATTTAGTTTTGATTAATCCAAAACTGACGCTAGATGCATTTTTCAATATCTATCAAATGTAATAGATTCCTCTCAGAATTGAAAAAGAATTCTGATACGCAATTTCCGGTCACGAATTAAGTTTGTTTCAAAGAATCAATTAATCAATACTTAAGGTAAAAAGTAGTCATTCGCATTATGTTTTAAGTCAATGTCAATTTAAGAAGGTGTTCTTTATACTTATCATTATGTTCAAGTAAATTTTGACGTGATCTAATCATCTTTTTTACCTGCAGAGAATCTTCCGTCAACATCCTCTCAGTCCAAATCTCAATCTGAAACCTCAACTGAATCAATTGTCTCTAATCGCTCTGTACCCCCAAAACTGCCAATACCACCCGAACCAAACCATCCAGCAGCTACATATCAATTTCCAAACAGAGACTTTGGCAAACAGAAGAGGTCCTGTCAGTTCAAGTGGTTTCAGAATTTCAAGTGGCTTCATTACGATGACAGTATCGATAAGGTATTCTGCTACATCTGTAGGAAACAGAATAGCAAGAAAAATCTTAGGATGGCTAATAAGAGGGAGGGTGCGTTCATTGTAGATGGCTTCTGCAACTGGTAGAAAGTTATAGAGCGATTTCAAGAGCACGAGTCAAGCACATGCCATTCAACAGCTAACACATACGAACATGTTATTCCAGCGTGGAAGAAAGTACCGGCTGCGCTCGACAAAACTGCCCAGAAAAACATGAACGACAACAGGAAATGCTTCTTGAAGATAATAGAGACACTGCTGTATCTCGGTAGACAAGGCGTTGCCCTTCGAGGTCATGCTGAAGACGAATCAAACTTTTACCAGTTATTGGAATTGCGAGCTATTGATGTGCCAGAACTGCGGAAGTGGCTTGATAAACCTGGGAGGAGTGATAGGTATACTTCTCATGATCCACAGGATGAAATTCTTCAGTTAGCGGCAAGCTCGATTCTTCGTGATATCGTGTCTGAAATCAAGTCAGGAAAGTGTAGGTGATGAGTATTCTTTGATGAGTATTCTAAGGTTCACTTTGATTGCTGATGAGTATTCAGACATTGCCAACAAGGAACAGCTCTCCATTAATGTTCGGTGGATTGATGACAAGATGGAACCCCACGAAGATTTTCTCGGCTTTTATGAAATCCCGAACATCAAAGCGGAAACTATCGATAAGGCTCTGAAGGATGCGCTGATCAGGTCACAGCTATCAATCCGAGATCTACGGGGACAATG
>WIPJ01067831.1:0-32664 GCA_018155075.1 Cassiopea andromeda
AAATCAACTTTTCTTAGCACTTTACATGTAATTTACCAAAATTAGACTGATAAGCATCTTTTTGATCAAGGCTCTAGCAAAGTGCCCCCAAGAATTGCTTGCTTTAGCCAACCTTCTTGCTACTTTTGATAAGCTCACTTTGTCACTTATAATCCCATTTTCACAAAGAATGTGAAAAGTAGTTTCAAAGCAATTTGATTATTTTTCAAAGTAATTTGTAATGTATTTTAATTACTTTTCTGGAAAACAGTTTGTTATTTATTTTAATTACTTGTAAAAAGTACTTTACCCAGTTCTGAAATTCTCATAGTTTTAGAAATACTTCTTAGCACATCAGGTATTTAGCCTCAACAAGAAATCCTGGTAACATCTTTTTGTGTAGAGGTTAGAGGGGCTGCGTTGGATCAAAGGTCAAATGTCCAGGCTACCAGAACTGGCACTACCCATAAGTACGTGCCCCAGAAGGCTATATGATTCATAAGCCTCAATACGTTGTATCAGACTTTTGTCAGTTACTTCCATTTTGAAATCACCAGTCATCAACAACCGTTCATAAGAAGTAGAATAGCGATCTGCAATTCTCGTAAGATTTTCAACACAATTTGCTTGATTTTGTGATGGATTCCTATACAATAACCACTTCTGTTTTCGGATATTTATTTCCTATTACTATTGAAAATTAGTAATAAATTACATCTGAATGCTGAATGAACAAGTTACCCCATTCATCTGCTCAAATCATTTCGCAATACTATATATTAATACAAAAAGCCGTTCTATCGATGGACAAAATCGTTATCGAAGCCCTTAAAACGTGGTATGGTGGCAGCTGGGGTTTAATTGCTGATCAGTAGCAAATCGTGTCGAAAAATCGTAGGATGTGCCAATTACTGTCTGGAAGTACTGATATTACGGAAAGACTGCCAGCAGCACCTATTTTAGTATATTACAAGCTAAGACAGGCGAAATATTGTGTCTGCAAGTTGCCCGACTTCCCAAAAAAGTACGATTTATCAACACCAGGAAAGATTTGTCGACAGAGTTTTCTTCCAAGGATCACAGCTCTTGCGAGCCACACAATTATAATATTTTCTGTTCAAGCGAGAGCCGCAACATTTTGCTCTGCAGGTTTGAAGTTTAAGACCCGTTGTTTAAATAGTCTCCCCTCTTTGGTAACAGCTGATATAGGTTTCAATTTCATTTGGGATCTTAGAATCTTTGGCCCCCTTTACATTATACCGGATAGCTATCCTTACGCCGCGATTTTTCTATCGGATATAGGGTACCATTTACACAATGCTAAAGCTATCCGGTAGGAGACGCTCCACAAACTAGAAGAAAGTCACTTCGCTCTGTAGGTTACAGTGGCGGCTCGTGGTATTTTTCGCTGGGAGGGGGGTCTTGAAACAACTGGGTGTTGTTGAAGATATCTTTGGGAGCCACAACCAAAAAGTGACATTGGATAGCTTTACCTCCAGATAGTAAAATAAACGTCTTTTTCACATAAGAAGCAAATCATCTGGCTTCAGCCTGAACGTTTTTCAATATTTTGTCAAATGCAGCCTGAAATGTTTCTTAAATACAAAGACTTCTGAATGTAAAAATAACTCGGCTTAGGATTCAAGAAAAGGATGTTCTGGCTTTTTGAGGCATGTAATGGATGCTAATTTCATTTTCCTTCCAGTTTTTTAAAACACTTACTTGCAAAAACAGTTCTTTGAAGATATTGTTTAAAATTCAGCCTGCCTGTTTCTTAACTTTTACCTGATTTCAGCCTCATGTTTCTTATGGACACGTGTCTCATAAAAACTGAATTATTATCATTGTATTATCATCATAATCATTATCATCGATCAGAAAAATTATCATTGTAATTTTTGCAAAATACGATACTTTATTGCTTAAATCTGCTTCAAGAATCACAATATTACTGCTCTTCTGTTGTTAAAAGAAATAATCAATTCAGGCAGATAATGTTTATTAAACTCTTTTTCCAATTGAAAGTATTCATTCTATGGGAATTAAACAATATAAATTGTTTAGATTGATATATTTTTGTCCCAAACATTGACAGATAATCTTGCTGATGTAAACAGAAACTATCAAATATAATACGTTTGGTTGCAAGTTAAAAAAAAATGCATAGAGGCTCTTGAGCTACTTAAAAAGAAATTTAGCTCCTCTATTCTCGAGCTGGGCAAACATATCAATCAAATTTAGATTGAAGTCAATTGAATCTCTAACAAGGTTCTTTTCTATTGAATGCATAGCCAAAGAATCGAGTCTATGCTCAGACATTGTGTTTCTCAAGTAAGTTTCAACTCTCTTTAGCAGTAGTGGCTGGTGACATTTTTTCTTGGGGGATGGGGGAAAGTGTCCAAAAGTTGGGCATGGTCCAAATGTTTTGGTGAGCAACACCCTAAATACTGCCATGACTTTTTCTGACCTATAGTGGATAAAAATGGTAGGGGAAGGAGGCATATTGCAATTATCTTGTCTCCTTAAGCATTCATTCTGAGGGTTGTGATAAATAAAAAAATTAAAACCTATGCATCTTTCATGCTAATACTTTCAAGAGAATACTGTTAAAGCAAGCAGATATAGGAAGTATCAAAGTTTTTTCTACCAATGCTTTGATTTTCTTTCAGTTTTAGAGATCTTTGACCCAGTAAATGAGGGTAATAGCTCTGATATTTTTGAGATTTGAAAAACATCAATAACATTTTGGTTGAGGTCTGATCTAAAGCAAATTTGGCTAAAATATTCAATATGTTTTCAGATATAGGATTTCCCGATGAAACGTTCTACTCTCAAAGGACTAAAAAATTTTGTTCATTCAAAAGATTTAAACGGAATTGTGATGATCACCCTTAGAAACAGTCCAGTCTCAGAGAAATTACAAGTTAGACTGGATTTCACAAGTAATGTAATTGTAAAGTAGTTGGGGGTAATGGAACTGCGTTATGCGATAGAGGGACTTGAACGTAGACAACATCAAGGAGAGGAAATCATTCACAGTATTTTCACACCTAAAAACTTGAAGAGAATCACTCTCTAAAGGTGGTTGAACTAACATATCCAGCGAATTCAACCCTGGGAGATATTGTGATAATACACCATCAAAAACTTCAATATCACAGAAATTTCCTCTCAAAGATTTCAAACCTAAATTAAGGATATAGATTTTGGATCATCTGGTGGCATGCTGCAAACTAACTGGAGCCATTCAAAAACTTTCAAGCCAAAATATGTCTGCACACTAAGATATTCTGCAAATGATGTGATAAATGAAATGTATCAACTGCAATTAGTCCCAAACAAAATCTGAGTTATAAAATCAAGCGATGCAACTAAATTACAAACTTCGCCGTGAATTGCTGAGTACTGCCATCTAAAAAAAGCACCATAGAACTTGATGCAGTCAATCGCCATTGATTGCTTATGGAAACTGTCTTAATACAAGATCCTGTTGCAAGACCCAGACTATTAGGGCCTAGATGCTTCTCCTCCAATACTCCATTTAATGACACAGGCAAAGAACTTTAACTACCTTCAACAACTCATATTGCAGTATTGACTAGTGAGTACAGTGATCAGCAAGTATAACTGAAGATTGCGAGTAGTTTAATTGAGATCTTTTGCGCTAGCATGCTCGGAGAGAACGTCCCTTATATGTTCAGATTTCAGAACTGTTGTGGTCGTTGTTGTTGTTGTACCGGAGAGGGCAAAATGTTTCTTGCCCAAATTTCGTCAATTTCATCCAATCGGCTACTTCTTTTTTCGGCATTGGGCTTTTGATCCTTGCTATTGCGCATGTCAGGTAGCCAATTCCAAGGGCAGAATCTAGTTTGCCTAGAAAATGACATCATTTTTGTATGCTTACGTACGAAGCTAAAGTCAACACAATGAAAAGTAATCGAATCTCGCGCCCTTGAATGCCTGGTGAAACATGCTAGGATATAACATTTTATATTTTTCTCACTGCTATAACTTAAGTGTACAGCTTTTTTCTTTTGATTTGATTTTCGGTGGGGGGATTGCCTATAATGCCCACTAGCACGAGCCACCACTGGTAGGTGATATGAAAGTCACGCCGTATTGTTGTAACGCTATCCAGTATAGCACAATATGTCCCTTTGTTTCACACCCTTACATATTTCTATTGGCATTGTGGCTCCATTGACATACAATCCTAAAATTAACTTGAAATAAGAAATGTTGTTCCATATGTTGGTGTGACACAAATGCCAGGAAGTGCCAGTGATTTCCGTTCTGTCCTAAAGCCATGATTCTTTGCATTCCATTAACAGCAGATTTTACTTCAATTTTCATGATGGTTCAACGCAGATCAGTATTTATGATTACCGTATCGAGATCATAGGAACTTTTCCAACACATGCTAGCAAGTTTATTCGGGAATTATAGACGTTTGTTTTTGTTACATGTAGACAACTTGATTTTGTTTTCTTCTCTTAAAGCAGCTTTGTTTTGAATTCTAGCTAGGGATGGTATGATAAACCATAGATTGACCTAACCTATTATTGATTTGGTTCAACCATACTTTCTCCATCCAGTAAATTTTGATTCAAAGGCACCTCACGACTGGAAGTTACTAAATGTATGTGATGAGGCCAGCTATGGTTCATCGTATGAATCAGCCCTAAATCATACTGTACTTTAGCTCATGTCTCTCCATGTAAGCCAAACATTTTGTTTCTTTACTCTAACTAAGAGAAAATAGTTCGGTTTTTCGGTGGCAAATCTTTGAATATATTTTTCAGATTGATGTGTAACGAGGCTGGCTATTCAAACGAGGCAAATATGCGGCCATGTTTTTTGCAGCCATTAAGGAGAAGGGAATTTTTCCACTTCAATGTAAAAATCAACTCCGCACGATATCACTTGGTGTCAGAATGGCCTTAAAATACTTAAACCAGATTGAAGCACAAAGCATTGACCAGGAACTTTTCAATGAATATAAATTCAGTGTTGATCAGCTGATGGAACTGGCAGGTAAATATTTCATAGATTTAGCTGCTGACAGAACTTCGTTTTTAGTGTGACATAGCTGAGAGGAACTTATGGTCTTGCTTTATTTGTGTGTAAGCATGGCTCATACCAGTGAGAATATCATAATCTCACTGAGTGAGATAAAAATTTCCAGTGAAACTATTATCTTACTCAATGCCACATTAGCTTTTTTGTCCATCGCTGCTGTTTATCATTTGTCAATGTATTTGTAAGCGTAGATTGCTCTTTGAATTTGTTGGTGCTTCTCTTGCGAAATAGTGTTTCCCTTCTGGTTCCAGCAGCTTGACAAGAAGGTGATGATAAAATTCTATTGTTTTGAATCGTCCAACGTTACAAAATGTGTTGCCGTCAGGAAGATTAGGAGCATTCTTTGCTCAGTGAGAATATCAGTGAGATTAATATCAATCCATTTTGATATTATTCTCGCTGGTTGTCTCACTGCAATCTCACCAGTGAGAAAAATTTCAGGGGCTCACACCAGGGAGATAACCAAAAAGTTCACTGAAATGTCAGTGAGAATAACATAACCGCACTGGTGTAAACCAGGCTTTAGGCAGCTGAAAGTACTCCAATGTTTATATTCACCAAGATGAGAAACATTAGGAGTTTCAATTAGGGCATATGCACCAAAATAGCAAAAATTTGACTTTCCCTCCCTGTTACCCATCTGACCCCCATTTCTAACCTGAAAGTTTTCAATATCCAATCAATAATTCTATAATGAAAAAAGACTAGAAGATTTGAGAGACAGGAAATAATTGCAGATGTTTTTTAGCACAGTAATGAAAGTCATTGCCAAAGACAACAAAGTATGAAAGAAAGGAATTTTTTCCATATGCACTTAGATGCACCAACTACCCTCCCCTCTTTATGCATACATGCTAAATGAATTACCCCTTGCGGTCACTATTTAGGACTCAGTGTGGCAACTGCTGTCGCTAAAGCATACCCAGTTAGCTCAAGCAACAAAGTGTTGATCTGCTGTGGACCTGGAAATAATGGAGGAGATGGATTGGTTGCAGCAAAGCATTTGACAATGTTTGTGAGTAGTAATTAGATTGATTCTTTTATGTGCAGTACAGTTATGCAACAAGATAATCACTCCATGTTTCTAAATTGGGATTGTCTAATCTATTATCTACAGTGTATCCAGGCCTTACGTGACGATGAATGGCTCTTTGCAATAATCCAGTGGAGCAATATTGCTCAATTGAAACCTGGCCAAGCAGTCAAACTTTTCATTCAACATGTCACCAAACAAAATTGAGTCATGCTAAGTCCTGTATAGCTTTGTTAAGTAGTGGGTTACGAAATGGCTGAAATTTGTACAGAAAATCTGAGTCAAAATGTTGAAATGCAGGCACACCTGAGACTTTGTGTCTACTTTCATTTTCAATCTTTTATTGGGTGGTTTAGTTTCCTAAACACTGTCTTCTGATCTTTGAAATTGCTTTTGTGCATTTTCATCATTCTTCCTAAGAGCACAGTGGACAGTTAATTCAGCAGAACCTTATTGGATTGGAAGTTGAATGTAGAATTTTTGCAATCCAGATCTGCAGGAGGCCCTCTTTTTTCTCAAAGTGCTAAGCTGGTTAGGTGTTTAATATATAATTATGTATAAAGCTTTGCTCAGACATGGAGCTCAGTAAATTGTGTGATAGCCCAAGTATATACATATATGCATGTATACATACATACATACATACCAAGTGCTCTCACGAATTTTCCCAGCCCCCCTTTGTTGACACATAAGTTTCTATTCAGTGTCAGCACTTTCATGCCACTACTGATTCATGCTTTTTACAACAGTTTAGCTAAGGTTAGGAACACAAATGTTGATGTGAACCTGCTGAGCTAGATAGTTTAATTACTATTTTTTATGCAAGTGTTGATTGCAAGCATGAAATTCATACTTCAAATTTCTGCAAGCTCTTTTAACCATATCTGTATCTGACATAATATTAAATTCTACTTTTATGCAAGCATATGCTTTCTTAGACCTGCACTCACATACACAACATACTTTTGAAGGTGTTAAACTGAGACAGAAAAAATTCTAAAAGTGCCAACTATTTCATTGCACAGTCAGTAGAGACCAAAGCTCCCTGGGTTTTGTGCAAGATTGAAGTAGTTTGAAGCAAGTGAACACACACAAGTTTACATATTTATATTTTAATTCTATTTTCTTTTTGCATAATGCCAGGAGAAAATTTTATGTGTCTCTACCTTTATTCCAGGGCTACAGTCCTAGTATTATTTACCCAAAGCGACCAAATAAGGAGCTCTTCAACAACCTCACTACACAGTGTGAGAAAATGGACATTAAGTTTCTTACTGAGATGCCATCTTCGTCTGATGTAAATGGACAATTTGATGTTGTTGTGGATGCGATCTTTGGATTCAGTTTCAAGGGAAATGTCAGAGCACCATTTGAAAGCTTGTTAGAAGTACTGAAAGATGTGCAAGTGCCAATATGTGCTGTTGATGTTCCCTCAGGTATTATTTGCTTTATATTGGTTTTGCTTAGTTTTCTATTGACTTGAAACAAAAGAAAGCTGTCTTCAGCATGGCAGCCTATTGTTTTATCTTGGTACCTGATTGGTTTAGCATGACTTATGTTGTTTTAACATGAATCTCTATTGTTTTTTGATGTTCTCACAAGAATTAGTTACACTGTAGTGGTTTTGCTTGATTTTCTATTGATTTGAGCAACAAACGGCCTATTGTGTTTACATGACAGCTTATTATTTTCCTTTTTTATGACAGCCTATTATTTTGGCATAGTACCTGATTGGTTTAGGATGACCTCCATTGTTATAGCAATATTCTGTTTTCAAATCATCACTACCGTATTTCCTCGAAAATAGGCCGACCTTCGAAAATAAGCTGATTCGAAAATAGGCCGAGATATCTTAGTAGACACCACAAATATAGGCCGACCTGGGAAATAAGCCGAGACGCAGTGAAGCCACTGCAACGCACGTGATTCGATTTGTATATGCTTTGATTGCTTTTTGTGATACATTTTTATGAAAATTATTGTTTGTAAAAATGGCTCCTACGAGAAAGTCGTTCTCTACTAAATTTAAAGCAGAAGTATTGAAGTATATCACGGAGAAAGACTGTTCAAACAGTGCAGCCGCAAGAAATTTGGGAATTGACGAAAAAAACATTAGAAGGTGGAAAGGTCAGTCGGATTCTCTCCATAAAGTTATCAAAAATGGGTTTTGATATCTTTATGGAGAGGAAATTGGCATTGTTCTACAAAACTGACAATTTCTATTTGTGGAATATTTTACAAACATTTTAAATACTTAGTGTTATTATTCTTATCGTGTTTTTTCATGTCTATTTTCCGAAAACACCTCGAAAATAAGGCGATTCAAAAATAGGCCGAAAAAGTTCATTTCAGAAAAAAAAGAAAGCCGCGGCTTATTTTCGAAGAAATACGGTATTTTCAAATCATCAGTTTGCATAGAAATGTTATAATAAATAACATATTTTCTTTCATGTAGTTTCTTTGATCTAATATCTCTGAGCGCAAAATCGCAAGGCTCGATTTCCAAAATTTAGTGTTTTTATAGGCAAAAAATCGGTATTTCGTTATTGCATTCAAAATGTTAAAGATGGAATTCAAATTCAAGTATACAATATTATTGACGAAAGTGTAAACCGCTCTAGTCAGTCACCAAGCTGAGAGGTTGCAAAAGGGTCACTATCACCAAAAATTTGCTCCACTTGCCAATTTCACTCCCCCAAGGTCTTCGCAAACTTGATATCTTTTGTCATTTTCCATCAGTATGTGATTGACTTCTGTATATTCCACCTCCTTGGAAAAATTTGTAATCTAAGCTTGCCCTCAGATAAGTAGAAGTAGTTTTGTAACTGCTTCTCAAGCTGCTATTAATATAAGAGGTGTTCCTGAATTGGAGCTCATAGTCTTTCAGGGGTGACAAAGGGACTTTGGATACAGTCAGAGGAAAATTCTCCAATGTAGTCTTCATGCCTTGTGTGATATTTGAAATTTTCTTTCTGTGAAGCTATGTTTACCATAAGCCACACTTATCCCTCCATAGAGCTACCATGTAAAGTACTTTGGGACATTTGGCGCCCACTTTGCTATTACTTCATGTGTTTAGTACTGTAATGCACTCTTCAGCAATATATTTCATTGGATCTTCAATACATTTGTAGGCTGGGATGTTGAAAATGGCAACTCTGCTGGACTTCAGCCTGATTCACTAGTATCCTTGACTGCTCCAAAGATGTGTGCCAAGCATTTCAAAGGACGGTTCCACTATCTGGGGGGACGTTTTGTCCCAAACGCCCTTGCTGCCAAGTATGGTTTGAATCTACCACCATATCCTGGAACGGACTGTTGTGTTTTACTGCCAAGTAGCTGACTTCTACAGAGTAAAAGATTTTTAAATAATTCATTTTTAGATGGCATTCAAGAAAGTATGTTTGCTCGATATTAATTGATTCTGGAACCCCTCCTCCTTGCTACACTTTTGTACGTTTTAGGGTACCTTTTCCCCTGAGCTAGGGTACTTTTACCCCTGCCTAGATTTGTGAATCTTTTGTTTATCTCAATGTTGTCAAAGTTTGTAAAATTCAGTAAATACACAAGAAATTTCAAATTTTCCAAGTGTTGCATACATGTCAATGGAAAATAGATCTTAAATGTATGATCTGTAAAAGATATCATATTTATTTGGGTTGATTCGTAAGTAATTGCCGTTTGAGAATTTTATGAGCGCCCATATATTGTCTGAGGAGCCCCCAACCCTTTTGTGTTTTCATGCGTCTTGTTAGGTATCCTCTCCCTCCCCTTCAGAGCATAGATACTTTTTAAATGGCCTGTAGTAACAGGCGAAAGAATTGACACTCGCCATGCAGTTCAGTGTGTAATGTTTTGTTTACATTCAAAAAGCTTTTGTGTACTAATTATATACACGTTTTTTTTATAAGAAAACCATAGTTTTGCCTGAGCCTCAATTTCTTAGCTTTTCCCGAAATTGAGCCTGAGATTTTCTTAAATTTTTCTTAACTTTTTCTGAAATAAATTGGCTAAAATGGTGTATACTTTTGTTATTAATGTTGTATACTTGAATTTGAATGCTATCTTTAACATTTTGAATGCACTAATGACTACATATCAATTTTTGGCCAATAGAAACACTAAATTTTGAAAATTGAGCCTCGTGATATTATTAAGATTTTGACGATTTGAGCCTCATTTTCTAATACACTTGTTTCTCATAAAAAAACATACTAAATACCCTAAGATGTAAGAAACTTTTAGAACAACATGGGAAGAGCTAAGGAACTTTAGACAAATTGGATATTTGTAGCCGCTCCTAGTTCAACGTAATCCTGAACCAAAACAATGTTAACCTGACAATGCTTTACATTTTACATCTCACTGACGCATTGTGTTTGTTAAAATGCTACTAGTTTACTACGTCAACGTTTTGTTTACGTTTTGACTGATATTTTGCTCAGTATATAAAGAATTTTTTGGAACTAGAATGTGGCGATAGCTTAAGGAACTTTCACTATTAGGTCTAGAGTTTGGTTTCTTACAGACAAAATCGTGTGTAATCAGGCTTGTATCTCGTGTTTGTGAACCGACAAAGGCATACCATAAATCGATAAAATCCTCCAAAAAGTTAGCAAATTAGTGTCCATATGCTTAGATACAAATGCTCCAACGTTTGAAAGCTAATTTGAACGATTTACTTTGGAAATGTGCTGCAAAGCAACATTGCAACGTTGAGTTCCTAAAGTAAAGTTATAGAGAGCATTACGGTTCGTTTTTTGACAATATCGCTAGATTTGAAAGCAGAAGCGAACTATGATTTGTTTTGTAGGAAATTAGATCTTTTCTAGGCACTATATCAAGAAAATAGTAATTTTATTTTTATAGTTATTTCTCTTTTTTGATGTTTATTTTCTTGTATATGCATATGGAGATTGCCGCATTTAGTTCACTTTTTGTCTGTAGTTCCACCATTTCTTGTTATTTCTAGGCCGGTTTTTTTGGAAAGCAGTTGCTTTGCGACTGATGGAACGCATCTGCTGATATCTCATTTGAAAATAAGATTTAAAATAAACGATAAGATTGATTGTTTGTTTAGGACCTTCTGTTTCCTATTCATCAAACTGTAGCAATATACACTTACATGCTTCTGTCTTATACTGTAGCAAATTTCTTCAAAAGTCTCATTTCGGCGAACAACAATACAAGTATTGCAACACGCATCTGACTAGCTCTTAAAGATGCACAATACAGATAAGATATTTATTAGCAACAAAATAACGACAAAATTAACAGAAATAATCCATGTTGGTAAACCGTCAGCAATCAAACCTTGTCACTTGTATAGCCCAAATGTTTAGAAATACAGTGAGTATGTGTAAGAGATGACAGATTAAATCTCCAAAGTGAAAAAAAATCTGAGTTTTTTTTGCGCCACAAATTCAGTTTTTAGTGGAAACTACTGAAGAGAGGCTATACTCGTCAAATCTGGATCTGAAAATGAGGTAGAAACAGGAGAAAGGTGAAGGGAAAATTTTGCGTGTACTCCATCATGCATCATACAGAAAAGTACAACAGTGAGAAACCATTTGATGAAAATGACATGGAATTTTTAAATGATACGAGAAAATGAATTACATGGTTGGTTATAGGAAGCTTTGATTGCTCTAGAACGACTTCAGAAAGCAAGTAACTTATTTTTAAATTGCTAGAAAATTGGAAAGTTTTCGAAATTCGCAATGGTTTTGTCGCATGCGGACAGTTATTCCCATTGTACCCCACAGAGCGGCTTGTTATGAAACACTATGTTCTAGTATGATTAGAGGGTGCGGCCTTTAGAAGGCAGCGCACTATAGGGCACACTCTATTTGATTGGTACACCATTTCACTGCAAGAATGTAACTGCAATACAAGACACGACAGGCAGTGGCGGTTCTACGGGGGATGGCCCCTCCAGAACATTTTTGTAGCCCCTTCGTTTGCCACCCTACTTCTCTAGAGAGTTACAAAATCGTGAATTTTGAATATATTGCTTACTGCAAATACTTGCGAATTAGGAAGATGTACATGGAATGAACATGACATTCTTAGATTGTTACTGCACTTTAACTTATGCAAAACGTCTCTCTAGCTATCTTTGTGTCTTTTGGCTTTGCTTGTAGGCAACAATATAGAGTAAATTTCTGAATAGTAATGGAGATCTTGCATTTGTATTTTCCGTTATGTTATTGTCCTGTACTCTAATTTCCCTCTCACTTTGCCGGCTCTCCTTCTTCAGTTTTGCTCTTTCATTTACATAGCTTTCTCGTGTATAAAGGACCAATCTTTGTATTGACAAAGGTTGTTTTCTTAGGGTAAAAAGGGTGTGGTCAGACAAATTTTCTGGGAGCTTTGCCCCCAGACCTCCTTCCCTCTACCTTGCTCTGAGGAGCCATGGTCCCCGGATTTTTCTGGCTAGAACCACTCCTGACGACAGAAAGTGTGATAAAAGGCATTGACATGAAGAATTAGATGCTGTTAAAGTGGCGAAGACGTAGAAAATCGTTGTTGGAGAAAGCGTGA
Organism: Cassiopea andromeda; assembly: GCA_018155075.1. Lineage (NCBI taxonomy): Eukaryota > Metazoa > Cnidaria > Scyphozoa > Rhizostomeae > Cassiopeidae > Cassiopea > Cassiopea andromeda. Next base: position 12,635 of record WIPJ01067831.1, read on the forward strand.
AGGCAATATCTCTCCCCATCTCTCTCAGCGGTTCCACTACCGACGGACGAGAGAACACCAGAATTGTTGTTGTTTTCTTATTGGAGAGATGACGCAAACATTGACATGCGCGTTAAGCGTCTTAACACCGCAGGCCAGCTGCACTGAAGGCTGCATCCCAAGATGGCCGGTCTCTTTCTCTGGAAATTGATCTCATTCATCGTATTTTTATGCATGATAGATAATGAGGTAGGAAATTTATAGACTTAGCGCTGTGTCTCAATATCGTAAAGTACTTTATATTGTGACTAACTACTATTTTGATTTATTGGGCTCGGTATTTGTACTGTTTCCGCAACTCAAAGTAATTAATTTTTGTAATTTCTATTGTTGATGTACTGAACATTTGCAGAGATACTTTTGGAGGTTTACAAAGTATAATGGAGTAGAAGATAGAATACAGTAGTGCTTTGTTGCCATATCCATTAGATACTGAAAATAGTGGCGGTATTTGATTTTGAGTAATCTGATAAATGGCACAAGTTAATTGCATAATATACTGAAATGTACAGTATTTAGAAAATTTGTTTGAAAGCTATCCTTACAATCTTTATTGAATTTTCATGTACCTCACTGCAACATAGTTTCTTATCGAAGCACACCGATTACTGTGTTTCATTGCTGCTTCTCAATAATTTGAATTTTGCAAACAACTCACATTTGTTTTGGTAAAATCTAATTCCGTGTATGGCCTGTCTCGAAACCTTATTTAAGTGGCAGATTTCTATCTATCTATCTATACTTTACTGTACATGACCAAATATTTGGTATTGCATACACGGTGGTTAGTATGTTAGTAAAATGAAAACAGAGTGATTCAGCAGTTCAGTTCCACCATCCTCTAATTCTTGTGGAGGTACAGATTAGGATTTATCCTAAACTGAAATATCCGCTGTGTTTTATGGGATCAAGCATAATATTTGGTTGGCTGGATAGATTTTGTTGGTATTGGTTGGATCCAAGATATAATGGGATTAAACTGCTGACACACTATTTGATTTGAAATGAACCTTGCATAGCACTTTACATGTAATTTACCAAAATTAAACAGATAAACGTCTTTTTGATCAAGGCTCTAGCAAAGTGCCCCAAAGTATTGCTTGCTTTAGCTAACCTTCTTGCTACTTTTGATAAGCTTACTTTGTCACTCATAATCCCATTTCACAAAGAATTTGAAAAGTAGTTTCAAAGAAATTTGATTATTTTTCAAAGTAATTTGTAATGTATTCTAATTACTTGTCTGTAAAACTATTTGTTATTTATTTTAATTACTTGTAGAAAGTACTTTACCCAGGTCTGACATTCTCATAGTTTTAGAAATACTTCTTAGCACGCCAGGCATTTAGCCTCAACAAGAAACCCTGGTAACATCTTTTTGTGTAGAGGTTAGAGGGGCTGGGAGGGATCAAAGATCAAATGTCCAGGCTACCAGAACTGGCACTATCCCTAAGTAAGTGTCGACAACGGGATTTCATTATCATGTGTCCTGTGTCCCTAAGGGGGCTTCATTCAAAAGCTTTGAATATGCCATTGTTAATTGAACCCACTTGATAATGCTTTATAATTGGCACACCAACACAGATGAATGGTGTTATGTGTTATAGTCTGAAGCATTCTGGCCAGTGGTTTAGGGGGCAAGGAGGCTCAGATACATGTACCACCTTTGTTCAATACATTGTGGGTGCTATTTTTCTAGGTGGGAATTGGTTTTAAGGAGGTACTGATATTCTTAACCAATAATATGGTTATATGAATATTGGGAATTTGAATTGATATCAGTGGTCTAGACATAGCATTTTGTCCCCTTGAAAAGTCATGGTCCTCCAGCATTTTATGAGTTTTGTGCTTTGTATTTGTTCTTGGTATTGTTGCTCCTTTTGAAGTGATGCATTTCTGGTTTATTACAAAATTTAACTAGATGTGCAGGTCATTTCCTGGGTGCCATTTATTCAGCTGCTGCTATTGTGTTTGGTTGTCTAGAGTCTAGAATTTCTATTGAAATGCCATTTTGATACCACATCCATTGCTTCAAAACAATGCTTTTTGAATTAGGTTATTGTGTCACTACTGTAGATGCTTTCAAGAAACAGTGCCTGTAGGAGGGAAGGCTATGAATGAGAAATGGGGGCTTAATGAAGGAAGTATGGTACTTGAGATAAATAGTTCTACTATTCTCATACCATACCTCCTCTCTAATAAGCTCTGCTTCTTGAAAGTACACAAAGAATTAGCATTCCCCTCATTTTACCATGCTACCATTAATCAGTACTACCAGAGGTGGCTATTAAGGGGGGCAAGAGAGGGAAAATGCCTCCCAGATGCCATTGAGTTGGCAATTTCTTGGCGAAAGTAGTGAAGCCAAATGCCAAATACCCAATGTTTTAATAAGAAAACCACTGCTTTGCTTAAGCCTCAATTTGCTTCCACACCTTTTCTCATGAAAAACACATGTACTCAATAAATATTCCCAAGTATTGATCAAGTGCATGTGGTTTGTCCTAAATTCTTGGCCAAATTTAGCCCCTTTGCCCCCTTTCAATTTTCTTGAAAAGCTGCTTCTAGTACTACACAATTTCAAAGATAGGCACATAGTCTTGGGCAAAATGTTAGCTACACATACATGATAAGCTTCAAAAGGCAGTAATGTTATATGTTTACTATTCTACTACACCTTGACTGAGATTCTGATGGCAGGAACAAACAGACTTTATGTAGTGCAAATAAGACTCCCCAAGGCAGTGGTCAGGAACCTACAGCATGTGAACAACTTTTCGCTCTTTTCAAGACTGCATCTGGTTCTCTTGCTCACAAAAAAATCTTAGCAGACTTTCATTAAAGCATTGCAAAATGGTGAATACCTCCAGCAATTCTTTCCAAAGCTACCACTGGTATCATCTTCAGTTTTCATGTAGCCTGATTGGCTAAGTCAGTGACAAATTGGAAAGTTTTTTGGTCCCATGTGACACCAATTCACAAATATATGGCTCTCGTGGAAATGCATTTTTAAATGTGAGACTTTCATGGCTCTCAGCCAAAAAGCCACCTGACCCCTGCCCTAGGGGGTTATTGCAGAAATTATGGTACTGAATTTTCTATACCTTGAGCTAGGTAGAAAGGGAGTTTAAATTAAAACAAGCCTGTTGTGTTGATTTAGGACATAAAGTATGATTTTGGGAGGTTTTCATTTGGGGCTATATTTATTTAGTAGTTACTGATTTATTTCTCTCAATATACTTTATGACCTCATACCTTCCAGCTATAACTAATGGCAATTTGTGGTCGTAGTAGAACCCTTGCCATTATTAGTATGGTGCAATTGAGCTACCACCACTCCTCTGCTACTCATTTCTTGCAAAGAGGAGTGCATTTGACTTAATGCAATTTATCTACTCATTCTTCATGGTCCATAGTTAATGGTTCATACATCAAGGTTTGTAGGTCATAGTTAATGATTTACAGTTCAAAGTTCATGATTCATAGGTCAATGGAGAACTGGCTATACTTCATGCGAGAGGCCCTTTTGGAATTGTGGATGCTTGTGCCTTGTACAACCCACACTTTGGTTCAATTCCACAGAAGCTTGAAAACACTGTGAGTATTTATAATCTTGAATTTCACTACCAATAACTATGTGTTTCATTTGCCTATCCCCATACCTCTTTAATGTCTTTAATCACATATTAGGTTATTTTATCAACAGATCAAAGATCTTAGTTTGTTAAGATTTGTCCCTCCTGGTTAGTATAGTAATTCAGAAGTAGAAGCTTACTGGCTTGGGGTGCTCATTAGTGTCTCATTTTACTATGCTCTTTAATTGCCAACCTGAACTATCTTGTCACTGCAACAGCATATTACACGTTTCTAATGTGTCATCTGTCAATCAATCTATTGTGTAATCAGTATAGAGTTCAAGGAGATACACTGGCTGAAAAGCACATTCGTTTGTAATTTGAATAATAGACCTCCTGTTGGATTTCTCAAGCATACATCATTACAGCTTTGGATTGTAAATCCTTAGTTATATGTAGCTAGAATTTGCCTGTCTCCTGTCTCATGGAATGTAGTGAGGCCTGTAGGCAGTGAATGAAGGCAGAAAATTCTTGTCATTATTCCCCCTTCTTGCCCACACAAAAGAGTAATAGCCAATGGTGGCTGTAGGGAATGACTAGGGGCTATAACCCCCATTGGAAAATGCTAGCCCCCTTCCCCTTCGGAAGGTGGATAATTCTTTTCTTGGAGCATGTTAGCAGTTATAATACTTTGCTACCTGTATTTTAACCCCCTTTTGAGAAGTGTCACCACGCCACCAGAAAGTTCCTAATACCAACCCTGGTAGTAAACCAATGGAATTGAAACTCTGTGGTGTGCACCAAAGATCTTTGGTGCACAGTTTTTCTGATGTGTGCAGGGGTATAAAATGGGGTGCCCATTTTATCTTTCTTGACAAAAAGCAAGCCTTGGGCATGCAGCTTTGTCAGATCATGGGCACACACTTTAAAATATGTAACTGCATAAATATATCTATGTATTTATGCAGTTATGGTTACAATTGACATCCATAAATTGCAATTACATCAATTACAATTGAAATGTTTTGATTGTGAATTGATTTAAGTGCAGGAATGAGATTGGTCAAGAGCACAACTTATCCAAATTACATGCACAAAAAACTTCCTGAAATGGAAACTTTGAAGCCCAATTTAGAAAGTTTCCACACTCTGTAGACCAATTCAGTTCAATTTAACCCTCAATTCAATGCAGCTATTTTCTCTTGGTAGTTACATCTCACCTTTGCATCGTGTCTATGCTATAAACTATTTGCTTCTTTGTAGCCCAAATTGTTAGGTCATACACCACACAGAATTGATGGCTGTTCTGACTACAAAGATGTAACACGCTTTTGGAATGCAACATCATTTGTGTATGCTGGCAACTGTACAAATTATGAAAAGTTGAGAAAGGCCCAGCAAGCTGGAGCAAAGCAAGTTATTATCATAAGCAAAAGTGGAAATGTATGCCAATTTGAGTTCCATGTTTAATCATTAATTAGATATTTATCTCATCTCTACAGTATTACCTTGCCACTTGCAAACTGACTTATAAGGAATTGACTTATAACTTTAATACAGTACCGTGCCACTTTGAAAATATTGTTTTACTTTTGCTGTGTTGCTCATTAAATTTTGAACTTATTCATAAATATAAATGAACATTTATTCCTATATTTATATCATTAATTTTCTTGCAGGATTATCCATCTGGTACAAAAGACCAGTTTAATTATATCCATATTCCTGCTGGTATGATATTGGAAACATCTTGGAATACAGTACAGGTATCAGTTACTCTACCATTCCTTTCTTTGTCTATTTCATCACCATTTTTCATTTCCATTTTCCATTTCTATTTAATGCTGTGTGGGCTTTCCTTTGCTTGCAGTCACATTTCTCTAGACAGGGTTTCAATCTACTACCTGAAAAGAGTACTCCCTAAATTCACTATATCTTGATTAACCATCTCTTGATTACCTGACTGTTACTACTTTTTATATGCTTGAACCCAAATCCATTTAAAGCTGCCTGCTTTGCACATGCATTTGGCCATTAAAATGTTTCAAAATTAAATTGGCAGATAAGGCCACATTTGTTCCACATCATGAGCTGGCACCAGTGAAATAATATCAGATGAGCACTATGCCTCAGTTGATAAAATGAACTCAATTTTCATGGTTTATAAGAAGCTAACTCTCTGTCTTCAGCGTGGATGTGTCTTAGTGTTTTGTCAAATCCAGCCTTGAATGTTTTTTAACTGTTTCTTAAACATAAAGACTCCCGATGACAGTGAAAACAATCAACTGTGATGCAGGAAACAACAGGATGTCCACTCCGGTTGGAAAAGCTGGGAATCCTGGAAAAGATGGAAAATGAGCCTTTTTCATAATTTTGCTGGAAAGCAAGAAAACCATAAGTTTTTCTCCTGCTTTAGCAGGAAAAGCTGGAATTTTATTTTTGGGCCTAATAATAATGCACAGCATTATTAGATGAAAAACAATCTTATCAAGAAGCAGGATTACAGAAAAAAGGATTGTTCAATACTACATTGGACAGGCCTTTTTCACCAAGTTGACCCAGGATTGGAAGATTACCCTATGTTTTGCTAGGATGGTTGGTAGATTCTTACCCTCCAGGGTTGGTTTACCATAAGATATCAAATTTATGTAGGAAATTAGAAGTTGTTGGAAATTTTAAGGTCAATCAATACTTTGCGACAGTAATTGGGCCATGTTTTAAATTACTGGAATTTTATATCAAAATTCATGGTATGGCTGGATAACAATGTGCTTTTTCTGCCCAAAAGGCTGGAAAAAGTCACTTTCTTCTGAAGCTTTAGCTGCAATTTCAACTTTAACTCATTGGACACCCTAAAAAGATGTTGAGGTTTTGCGAGGCATGTAATTGATGCTAGTTATATCTTCTCTCTAGTTTGATCAAAAATTTACTTGTAGAAACAGTTCTTTAAAGTTATTATTAGAAACTCAGCCTGCCTGTGTTTCTTTAATATTTGTTAATTTTTGCCTAATATCAGCCTCATATTTCCAATAGACATGCTTCTTATTTTGAAAAAATTGTATTTTAAAAACTTTACTTGGGTATGACAAGAACACTTTCTAATTATCTTGGCGTCTTTCTTGTGCACTGATCTCCAAAAGTGAAACAGTGCTTAACCTCCCTTCTTTGGATTATACCACCACCTTTCCTCGCAAAGGTTGTGTCATGTAGCAGGTGGATAATTGAGGAAGTGTTGTAGTACTCTGTGGTAAGGGATCTATATCAATCAAGCACTTGTATCTAGATCTTTATTGTATCAAACAGTGCATTCCTTGGTTAGATGTCTATTTGTCCAGCATGTTGATATGTTGTTGTCACACAACCCATTCCTGGAAACACATGGAGTTGTGCTTACCCATACCAACAACAATGCAAGAACCACTACATTACCAGCAAATCAGTTGCCCCAAAGTCACTGAGTGACATCCAAATTGTTCATATCTCAGATCACCTCTGCCAACATCACTATCAACCATGCAATTGCAAGTGTCAAATAGGGATTTCATTGTCGTAACTGCAGCACTAGCGACAGTCACCTCTGCTTTATCCTGTTTTATCCTAAATGAGATACTTCATATGCTTCAGCAACAAGAAACTCTGTCTTTTGGATACAGGAATCTTGTCATGCACGTGCAATTCCAAGTAATTAAGAGCAGTCACTCATGCATTCTTATCCATCATATATCAACTAGAGTACTTAAATCAAGATTGCACATAGTTACTTAAGTGACCACCACATAATATTTGTAGCCATAAAATTAATGCTTAATTTGGAGGTTATTAGGCCAATTTGTGACTGATATCTTAAGTGTTAAATAGGGCTAAGTTGTTAATACAGCTGATTGCTGCACTGGAAAGAGCCATTGGCTTCCTCCTCCATAAAACCAAGTCATGTAAAGGCATTATCCGTCGTTTTCTTTCATTGCAGGGCCTGGGAGAGCCACTTGTTGTGCAGTTTTGGCATCCACATGATCCTTTATTTGATCCAAATCTTGTAATCATATGGATACTGGCATGTTTCTGTGTGGCAGTTGGTTCATTTTGGAGTGGTGTGACTACCCAAAACAGGTATTACAATGTTTCAGAGCATCCCTTATTTATGGGTTATGTAGTTTCTCAAGGCATCCTCTACCTGAATTGTACTTGATCATTAAAGCATTTCCAAGCAAAGTTGGATGGCTTGTAATGTCGACAACTTTTGATCTGCACAAGATTTAAAAATTACTCCTTCTCGAAATGTGAATCGACCATGCTTGCAAAGTAGTTGTCAATTATTCACAACTATGTGTTAACAATTTTTCGCAAAGAAAGTACACTGTTTACCACCATAACAAGCTACTTGAACGAATTCTCGCAACATTATTTGCAGGAATCCTTCGATCGTGATTCCTTTGTTAGCCAACCAAGATTTGATGCCTTTGCTGAGGCACCCTCTCCTGGACTTCCATTGATCATTAAAGCATCTGCTCATGGGCTGTAATTGATCATTAAGCATCACTTCTTAGGCTGTAATTGATTATTAGGACATTCCCCAGAACTGTCTTTCATCATTAAGGCATCCCCTCCTTCCCTGTAGTTCATCATTTCAGTCTTCTTTCTTCTGTATCGAATCAATTTGCTTCGGTCGTTTTCCTTCTTCAGATTTAGTTTACACTGTATAAAACAACAATTCAAATTTACTAATAGACGTTATTACATATAGTAGATATACTGTACATTATTTTGACGTTTTCACTGAATCACAAATGACATAGTAAAATGACGTAATCAATTGACGTACTTACGTAAACAGAGAACATGAATTTGGCTCTGACGTATTTGAAGTGCATTGCTGGGGTCTTGCAAAGCCAATTGACAAGCAGTTTTCAAAGAGGTAGGCCACATTGCTTGCCAAAAATTGCCCTCGTATTACAATATGCGTCATGCATAGCACGTTGGTATGAAATATGACATCATGACATATACGCTGAATCTTGACCAAATTCATTCCTCCTTTTGCCCTATGACATTTTATGCTGTTTGAACTATAAGTGGTAGTTTGACCAGATTCATTCCTATGACATTTTGTAATATTTGAAATATTAGTGGTAGTTCTTGGTAGTTTTCATGCATATTTAGTTAAATAAAGCTCTCTTCATGTGGCAGTCTTAGGTCCCGAATAAGCGTCTCCTCACTTATTTTTTCAAAAATCTTTCCGATCCCTAGCTCTTATAAGGGCCCTGCACTTATCAAATTTTCAGCTTTTCTGAGAGAGATTTGCAAAACGGTTGGTGATGTGTTTGGGTTATCTAAATAATGGATGAGATATAGACGAGGCAGTATTCCAAAAATTAATTGCTTGGAGATTTTTGTTTATGCAAATTATTGTATTAGTACTGATTGGCGCATGTTTAGCCCAAGTGTACAACTCCCCGCTTATTCTAGCCGTCTGCTTATTCCAACCCCCATTTATTTCATCTTATGAAATTCTCCAACCCCACAGCTTACTATGACCCTCCACTTATTTGGGACCTAAGACTAGATCCTCATCTGCCGTCATATGAGCAGATTTCTTTCCCCATAGAAGGAAACCCCTACAGTTGGAAACTTTTTTCTTTTTGTCTTGCATAATTCCCATTTCAAAGATCATGCTTAGTTGCCGGTGCAGTTGGTACATTATGCGGTATTTTGTCCGGTACATCATCCGGTATATTATCCCATGCTTTATCCATATTCCAGCTAGTGTATCCTTTAATGCTAAAATACACAGCAAGTTTTTTTCAACAGTTTCTGCTCGAGTCTTTTCCATCAACTTTTATTTCAAGGGTTGCATGATTACATGATCAGTAACTCCAGTTTTGCAAACAACAGCTATACAGAGAGTGCTATGCTGCAGGAATAATTTTTGCCGCATTTCTGTTGGTAATTGCTCTCCACAGGTGCGTTATTATGATGTAATCGCATGCTGAGATGGGTCATTCCCACTGAGATCACTGGGTCATCACCCCAGCCTTACAACTTAGGCCGCCACTGCTCAGTGTGACTCAAAATGTAAACACGTCTAACTTTGAGAAAAACGGATCTGCACTCAAAGTACGTCATAATTATTTTACTCACGAGTCAAAACTGAGGAAAAAACTGAATGTGTATTTCAGTTTCTACTCAAGTTGGTCCACCAGCTAATACATTATCCTGTACTTCATATGGTACATTATCTGGTACACCAGTCATTTCTTCTAACCGCACAGCAGTTAGTACATCAGGGCAGTCTATCGAAGAGCATCAACAGTCCATGGTGTTTAAAAACCCCAATTGTAGTTTTGTCAGTTGTTGATGTTAGGTTCGTATGTAAGGATGGGTGTATTGTATATCTGAAAATGTGTTACTGTAAATGAGTTTCAATCTCCACCGTAAGACAATATATGTCTTAAGGAAGAAATTGCAACTCATTCATAGTCACTTTTTCAGCACAATTTGCTCCAAATACAACACAATTTGCAGCTTTCAGCAAAATGCTCCCATTTACTATACAAATTTTTATTTTGCTTTTTTGCATAGAACGTCAACACATCCAATTTAACGCCTTTGGAGTCATTCACCCGCTTCATAATCCCAAACTTACCATTTGTGAGACCCTTCCCCCTTTCGTAATACTTCGTACTATAGCTCTCCATATAAATTAACCAATAGCGTAACAAATCAAGGTACCCTCCCCCCTAGAGGCGTTAAATAATGGGTGAATAATCCCTATACTTTTGTTTCATTTTAGGCTAGCAAAAGAAGGTGATTCCCTTGCAGAACACCAAGACGACGACACCCTGGAGATTACGCCAGTATCAATAGTGATTTTCATTGGTGTAATATGCACCATCCTTCTACTTTTGTACTTCTTCTACAAATACCTCATATACGTTGTGATTGGCTTGTTTTCAATAGCTGCTTGCAATGGAACGTTTGACTGCTTGAGAGCTGCCTTCAGCTATTTTACCAGCTGTGAGTGTTTTTGTTGTTTTATTCTCATAGGATTTACAATAAAAAACAATTACAATTCAAAAACAAAGGGAGTATGGAAATACAAAGCAACCCTATAGTTCTCCTTTGTTTTGTTGTTCTCCTATTAGACAATGCAGTTTAGTTTCATCTCTAGAGAAATATGAATAGACTTGACTCTATTACTACAGTAGCATCTATAAACTTGCTGAAGTGAGGAGAAGATCCAATGGAGCTATGGTGCTCTGTAGCTGCACTCTTTCTTTCGCTCTCTCATTCTCTTTATCTTATTCTTTCTCTCTCTCACACAAACACAAACACATGGCCGCGCTGACACAGACACACAGTTATACACACATACATGCCACATACTCTCTCACCCTCCCATACTCCCAGTCTCTTTCCCTCTCTTATGCAGGGCGACTGCGAAGGCATATCCACTATGGGTGTGAAGCAACATTTTAGCTGACAGGATGGATGTGGCAGCTTAGAGTTGCTTGAAAGGAAAGGTGGTATTTGGGTACTTAAGAAGGAAAAGATTTGGAGGCAGAAACCCGAAGAAATTTCATTTGACAACTAAGCCTTTTACTTTAGCTATAAATAGGATCAACGTCCTTTTACACCAGAATTGTATTGAAAAGGCATGAAAGCGTTGCAATTCTTGAAAGCAAGGAGAAAATGTTTGTGCTTCCAGGTCAGTAAATATTGCATCGAAAAGACATGATAAATTGGAATTGAATGCTCATGCTTTCAAAAGATGTTGCCAATTCAACTGCTTAAGTCATAGCATATTTTAACTGTTCTCAAACATCAATAGAAGAGCCACGACGAAAAACATACTGAGATCTCTTCTTTCTATTTAATGCGAGATTTCAGAGTTCAAGATGACATACCAATTTCAAGATACCAATTTTAAGACGTGTTCTAAAACAGTTCTATTGCAACACAACCGTGCCATGCTACACAAAGTGGGTATTGTTGCAATCAGCATTAGGTGTGGTGGCGGCTGAAAGTAAATTGCCAACACGTACAAAACTTTTTCGAAAACTCTGATGAAATTTTCGAATGTGTGCTGATAAAACAGTGGAAGGTATGCAGATGAAACAGCCGAATGAATCCTGATGTAAGTGTTGAAGATATGGCGATGAAACTGTCTAGTGTTTTCTGATGAAACTGTCTGAAGCTACTGATATTGCCGAAAGAGTGCTACACATCTACACGTTTTTTTATAAGAAAATTATTATTTTGCCAGAGCCTCAATTTTCTTAGCTTTTTCCGAAATTGAGCCTGAGATTTTCTTAAATTTTTCTTAACATATACTGAAATAAGCTGGCTAGAGTGGTTTGCACTTTCGTTAATAATATTGTATATTTGAATTTGAATTCCATCTTTCACATTTTGAATGCAATAACAACGAAATACTGATGTTTGGCCTATAAAAACAGTAAATTTTGGAAATTGAGCCTCGTGATTTTCTTACGATTTTCTTAAGATTTTGACGATTTGAGCCTCATTTTCGTATAAACTTTTTTCTTATATGAAAAGACGTGTATTCCAGCACGTGACATGAGTTAGGACAGGCTGAAGTGTGTGTTTACAAGTTGAGAAAACGCCCTAAAAGTGCCTATGATTTACCGATAAGAGGCAAGATTTACCCACAGAGATTTTTCCAGTTGGGGGTGTGGCGCTCCCGATGCCCCACTCATCACGGCCCTGCTCTCTTGCTTCCTATCTCACACTCCCACACATACTCTCACACTCTCTAGCACTCTCTAACACTCTCACACTCTCTCACGCTCTCGCACACTCTCATAGCCGCCCATCATTTTCTTGCATCTCGTCTTTCGGCACCATAGAGCAATATTGTTTTTACTCGATGTTACCTCTGTTTCCTCAATTCCTTAGGCTTGGAAGGCGCCTCTAAGAGGACTTTAGTTCTGGCACGAGCATTTAAGACAGGACGCCCTTCCTGAGGTAACCAATGACCTGCGATGGGCCTTGAACCCAGGACCACGTTGACCTGAGTCAAGTGCATTACCGCTTGGCCACGGCTGCATCATTGAGCTATATGACATTCTATAAATTTTATATTTATTTTGTCAGGTTCATGTTCAACACCAACTTTGCCAATAATCAAAAGCAAGGTGGAATATCGCTCAATAATATTGCTCTTCGTGTCAGCTGGTTTAGTCATCTGGTGGGTTGTAGAGCGGCATTCTTCGTAAGTTCAAAATATTTGGCTTTGCATTCATCCTTACAATTGTCTACAAACTTTCTATTTTATCTTTTTATACATTCAATATAGAAATTTACAAAGTATCACTAGAACTCTACTAGATTATTTTAAAATGCTTCTATACAAACGATACTTCGGGGAGCAATATTATATGTCTGCCACGAGGCCATTATATCAAACGTAAATACACGAAGAAATTAAAAAAATACACGAAAAAAGCATGAAAAAGCTCTGCTACACGCCGGACACCAGCAAACAATCTGATGCGACAATGAGCAGCCCCTGCACTTTAAGTTATCAAAAAATTATATAATGAGAAATAAATTAAAAATCAGTAATTACATGAAATCATCATCGGATCAGAAATTTTACTATATATCGTATAATAATATACATACTTTATATACTGTCATCGCATCATAATGGTAAGTAATTTATCATGTACATTAATTGTCTTGAGCCTAGTTTTGATCTAGGAATAGAAATGCCTGGAATTTGCTAAGCCTTTGTGAAGAATTTAGGTGTTTGATAATTTGCTCTTTAACTATAGTTTTTGATGCACATTGATTGAGCTCCTTTCAAGGCAGTAACTGGATGACTTTAAAAATTTTACTTCTTGAAACCTTTCAAGGATATTAGAGTTATCTGTATTTCAAGTTAATTTTTGTTTGAAATCTTAAACTTTCCTTTTGAAATTACAGCCCCCCCCTGCCTGAACCCATTATGTCATTCCAATGCCTTCTGATACTTCACCGAAAACATTACTTGAATGACCCTTACCCTAACTCTAGCCCTACTCACTTCTATTTAGGATCTGAGTAATCTAATTGAAAATCTTATTGATTTGGATTTTTGCTCAGCTATATAGTTATTCATGGATTATCTAAGGCTTCCTTTCATGGATTAATCCATGGACTACCCAAGGTATTTGAATGACCCAAACCCTAGCTCTAGCCCTACTCACTTCTATTTTGTATATAAGTAATCTAGCTACAATCTTATTGATTTGGAATTTTGTCCCACTTTTTAGATATACATGGATTATCCAAGACTTCCTTTCATGGATTATCCAAGACATGAAATTGAATGATGCTAATACTCTCTAGCCAAACTCATTTCTATTTAGCACCTGAGCTATCTGAAAATCTTATTGATTTGGATTCTTGTCCCTCTTTGTAGATATGCATGGATTATCCAAGATTTCCTTGGTGTGTGCTTCTGTGTCAGCTTAATCAAGCTTATCAAACTGCCGAATCTGAAAATCAGTGCAATCCTGCTGGTGGCTCTGTTAGTGTATGATATATTCTTTGTTTTCATCACACCTCTGTTTTCAGCACGAGGTAAAAGCGTAATGGTGGAAGTTGCTACGGGTCAGTATTCAATTATATAGTTTTTATTAGTCAACAAGCGTTTCACCTTTCGTAACTATAAATATTGATTACTACTAAAATTTTTACATTGTGGAGTGTCAACTAGAGTTAACGTGGCTCGTTCCTTTCTTCACCCAAAGCATCAATATAAGAGGGGTAGTGCTGCAAGGTAGCGAGGTTGCTTAGTGGTTAGAGCGCATGCCTCCCGGTCTACGGTTCGAGCCCGACTCGATGCCCTGACTGAATGCTCGCTCACTGTTCACCCAGCAGCGAATGGGTACCTGGTGGCAACACTGAGGAGATAAAGGCAGCGAGAGAAGGGACCAACCACCCTAATTCACATGCCGATAGCTCGGGATAAGTGTCTTCTCTATGGGCTCTCCCTACCATACGAAATATATCGGATCTACTTTTCAGGGAAACATTTAACATTTTTTGTGTAGCTTTAGTATGATTTTCAGAATGATTGCCACAAAGATCAAAATTGAAGATAAATTAAAGAGAATAGCCAGTCTCATTCCATTTTACGATTTCCACTACCACACCCATTAGTGACAAATCCATTATTAATTGACATCCCAGTTACTTAAAGACACATCTATTAGTGGCATAGTCAGGTTGACATAATCAGAATGTTTCGGGATAGCTTATCCCATCTTCAGCTAATGTCAATGAATATTCTAGTCCTTTTATAGATGTTACAGTTGAGTATGATTTCTTGAAAATAAAGGGTAAAAGTGGGTAAAATACGTAAGCAGGCGGGAAATGTCTAAGTAAGGAAATATATGATGGCTGATAATAAGAAAACAGGATGAAATGCCTAAATATGGAAAAGATAGGTCAATTGGATGTTAATCAAAATTTTATTCAATGTCTATAAAAGGACTTGAACGTTCATTGATATTAGCTGAAGATGGAATAAACTATCCCGAAATGGTCTGATTATGTCAACCTGGTTATTTCAGTAATGAGTGTGTCTTTAATTAACTGGTATGTCTATTAATAATGGGTGTATCGATGGAAATCTTAACATGAATTGAAAATGGGTGTTCTCTTCACTTTATGTTCAATGTTTATCAACTTGGCTATCATTCTGAAACTTTGCGGGCTATTCCTTTCATTGTTAGTATGATATTTTCTACCTGGTACGCAATCATTTTGAGATAATAATTCATTTTCCCATTGATAATATGCCTTCGTTGTTTCTGTAGCTCATTGATCTTTGTTTAGGCAAAGGAAGCAAGGAGCAACTCCCAATGGTCATACGAGTACCAAAGCTGATACACACTGCGCTGTCGTTGTGTGAAAGGCCGTATTCTCTCTTAGGATTTGGTGATATCCTATTGCCAGGTATATTTTATGATAATTTATGCTTTTGTTGTCTCCAGGGTATCAGCAGAGTAGCATGGGAAGGCAGGCTCTGGGAACATTGTCGTGTAACACGATTTGAGAATTTTCTCTGGTTTATTTGTGACATTCTGATATTATGCTATGTATGTTCTAATTTGTTTGTCCCTAAAGACTTTTTTCCTTAGTTTGTCATTGAATTGAAAGTTTTCCGTTCTCAGATACCTTATTTGTCTACAATACAAAGTCATAATGATGCTTTCATTGACTTCACAGGTCTCTTTGTTGGTTTCTGTAGAAATTATGATATTGTTGCAGAAGTGCCACGTAGTATATATTTCGTCACATCACTTCTAGGTATGACAATTATGTTCTTGTACTTGTTATTATCACTTACAACGTCATCTCCAGGGCTTACACGTCAATTGTTTTATAAGAAATCAGTTACTAAGCAACCTAGTACTAGACAACCTAACGTTTGAGAAACTCTTAGAACTACAAGGCAAGACCCAAGAAATTTTAGACAAATGACACATTGAAATCGTTACCTGGTTTAACGTAAAGCTGTACCATAAAAATGTGAATATGACATTGCTTTAGAATTTGACTCCTACTGACGCATTTTGTTTGTTACAGTACTAATAGTTTGCTACAATTATGTTCGTCGAACACAATCGCAGCAGTTCACTAAATTGAGAAACGTTTAAGAAATTTTTGAAACTAAAATGTGGTCAAAAATTAAGGAACTTTTAGTACTAGGCCGGCCTTGAAATAGGTTTCTTAGGATAAACGACGTTTAGTTTTTCTGTCGGCAATGTCTTCGTGCTTCTTAAATTCTCACGGTCATAAGCACCAGATTTATGAACACAGAAGAGCTTCATAGCAGGCTGTATTTTGACCTTTGACTCTGACAGAATGGTCTTTAACCTTGATCTTCAGTCTTTACCGTTATTTTTCACCTTGAACCATGAGAATTACTATTCATCTATTGGCAAACCCAATGCTTAATTGCATCGTTTTATATTTCAGGGTATGGCGTTGGCATCATTATCACATTTGTCGCCTTGCTGCTCATGAAATCAGGGCAGCCCGCGCTTCTGTATTTGGTTCCTAGTGTCCTCATTCCTGTTAGCATAGTAGCATTAATTAAAGGACAGTTCAGAAGCCTATGGGACGGGAAAGTGGTATGTATGCAAAGGTTTTGTCAATTATTTACGTCCCTTCGAGAGAATAAGCCATTGTTTCAGAAGTGTCTGTTTCTTTTGCTTCCAGCAGCTATTGTTAACTATTGTGTAGCAGCTATTGTTGATTATTTTTGAGCAGCTATTGTCAATTTCCTATGGCAGTAAAGTAATACTGATCTCAGGAATATTGTCACGCTTTTCTCACTTGACCGTAATTATGCGAAAATAGTCAAGTGTGAAGACATTGATTTTTCTACTATCCCTCTCATATGCCGTTTTGGTCTACTTCTTTAATTACTCTTATAATACATGTGATAAAAATCTGTGATTTTGCAAAGGACATGAAAAAATCGGTAAGGCTGTTACCAGTGGTCATTGAATTGATATGTTGAGAACAAGTGCTTAGGGGAATGACCAGCGGAATAGCCTCAGTAGGGCTGTTCCCATTGGTCATTGAATTAATATGTTGCGAATACCGTAAAAGCTCAATTAAGACCCCGGGGGGGCTTATTTATTCTTGGAGTCATAGAGGGGGGACTTAATAGAGAGGGGGCTTATTAGAAAGGGGATTGTTATTTCTAACTCGATAAAATGGTATACATATAGCATTCCTTCTGCTAGCAACTTCAAAAGTTGATTCAAAAAAGTCAACTATAATGCCCGCATCTTCACACTTTTGATCAGGTTCAGTAATCCTGGAATATCTTCCAGGCAAACTTTTGCCTGTTGGATTCCTTCGAATGGATCTGAATTCTGCTAGTTTTCGTAATTGTGTTTATGGGCCTATTTTGTACATGTGATCTCATCTGGCAGTGTTCGCCATGCCCTATGAGCCCATTCTTTCATTCACTTCAACGAGAGAGAGGGGCTCAATAGAGAGGGGGGCTTATTTGCAAGTTTTCCTTACAAAAGGGGCTTATCAGAGAGAGGGGCTCAATAGAGCTTTTACGATAAGTGTAAGGGGAATGACCAGCAGAATGGCTTCGGTAAAGCTATTTCGATTGGCCATTGAATTGATATGTTGCGAATAAAGGGAATGACCAGTGGAATGACCAGAGTTTGAATTTGGAAGATGTGTAGATTACATAAATATTTTCTGGAACTCTTTATCACCAAAATACGTTAATTTGCTGATTTTTAGCCTCCCAGCAGTTGAACTTTGTTTCTTATTCGTAATTTCGCTAGCTATGCTTGTGATCAAACGTGAAGTTCAGTCAGTTATTGCCACACTAAGGGTCAACGATAAAATGTTTCACTTTCGTTTGGCAAGTATCTATTTGAAAGTATCCAAACATATATAAGCATTCCTTTTGAAAATGCCCTGTGTCGTGGGAATTATGTTATTTCATTCATTGAACTCGGCTTGTTTTAAATGCTTAGCATTTTGTAAATATTTCAAAACATTTCTCTATGGAATACACGACTTATTTGTGAGCTGTAGAACGCAAAGGAATACAAGGATCGTTGTAGTTTTTGCTGAAGAATTTTTAGGCCAGTAAAATTATGTTGTCCTGATATTGTTCGTGTAATAATATTATACTCTATACCAAAGTGATTACCCAGTGGTTTGTGCGCCTGCCTTGCAACCGGAAGGTCATGGGTTCGAGCCCCGATCGAGTCATACCAAAAACTTTTAAAATGGTATTCACTGCCTTCTCATCTGGCTGTCGATGTATCAGAATGGAGTGAGGAAGTTAAACACGCGGAGCTGCCAGTGGGCCAGTCACCCGCCGTACCCTTCACCGCATTCACGGACTTGTGGCCTAGGGCTACTGGAAACGTAGATATGCGCTGCCCTATGCGCCATTGTCAGGGGAGGAACTCTGACTTTTTTGATCTTTTATATCATGATTGGGGCATCCTTTGTCTTCTCATCCCCCCAGCAAAAGGACCCAACACGGAGCCAACACTGTTCCAAGACTAATCCAACACTGACCCAACAGTTTTTGTCTTAGTTATGGGTCAACAATAGGTTGGTTGTCCTGGCCTTTACGCTGATCTTTTTCCACGAATGATCGTCATCTCAAGGGATGATGTGTACCATTTAGAGTACAGTCTCCAATTTCATCCGGATGGACTGCAAATTCTTCAAGAAGAATTTCATTTACAGATAACTAACTCTGGATAATCAAAATCTATTCAAACATAGTTTTCAGCTTCTCACTGACGTTTTGTTAATTGGATTTTTGTAATTTAGGTAAATGCAGTTTTGATTTGGTTTTAGAAGAGTGGAACGGTTGACAATGAAGAAGGCGCGAACCAAACGAAGCCCGTCAATAAAGATATTGAATTGTCTCAAGAGAATACTCGTAACGAACGACGTCCTCTGTTACCTGTACAAAAATAAAACATTAGGCCTGTTTAACATATTGGTTATCAGTTTTAGAATAATTAGGCCCGGTTATTTCCTGTTACCGGACATTATTACTTTTGGGTTCATGGGAGCGGTTCAAATTTCCAGGTTTGTGGGATGCCTTACCCGGCATGCACATAAATGTGTATCTAAGCTAAATTACCAGGGTGGAGTCCTTGTAAACAATGCCGAGAATTGTTATGCTAGACCGGATGTCAGGTATAAAAGTATAACTCTACCCGAGATGTAAGGGAGAGAGATTTGAGGGTATGCTAGATACAAAGCAGAGGAACATGGCATTGCGTGGGATTCTTATTGTTTCAAAGTTCAAACCTGTTCAACATCACACCAACACATTGCTTCACATAGGCTTTACGCCAGTACGCCAAGGAGTATTCGGGTATACGTGGGAAATGTCCGGCACAGGTTACATGGCTTCCACCCTGGCATAGTAGCAGACTTTCTTTCAAATTTTTAGCTATTTCGATATAATCTTATTATTGGTGCTACGTTATAGTACGTTAAATCATAACTGTGTAGTTTTCACCCTAGGCGAATTTTTCAAGTATGTACAGTATACTCCGGATATTCCGGATCGATTGAGAGTAGGGGAAAACCATATCATCATATTTATCCACGAAGCCCTATCAGCTACTTAATGATAAATGTAAACGAAAACCTTTAATTCGTTTACATTTTGATAGTAAATAAAAAGAGACTAGAAAAGCATGGGGTTGCTAATTTTGCAGGAACTCCTTCAGTTTCCTTTTGAACGTTGCAATTGTCAGGCTTGTTCTAATTTCCAATGGGATGTTATTCCAAGTCTTTACTCTAGAATAGAAGACATTATTTATTGAGAACTCAACCGTGGAATGTCCAGATCTAACTGATTTCTTGTGGTGTAGCTCGATAACTGAGATCTGG
>WIPJ01067831.1:34858-45042 GCA_018155075.1 Cassiopea andromeda
GCTGTAGTAATGTTTGTCTAATAAATTCATGAATTTTGAACATTTTATTATCATGGGTATGTTTTATGAATAAACTCAGTGTATTCGAATGTTTATATTCTATTTTGTGTTTGTATGAAATGTTTGGTAATACAATACAGTTTTACTTCCGCTTCATTGTCTCATTTATCTCCTGTGCATTTATTGGCCGTTTAGCGAGGTGGCATATTGGTTAGAGCTCATACCGCACGTGCGGATGGTCTGCGGTTCTAGTCAAACTCGATGCCCTGACTGAATGCTCGCTCACTGTTTACCCAGCAGCAAATGGGAACCCGGTGGCAACACTGGGGAGATAAAGGTGACGAGAAAATGAACTGGCCACCCTACCTCACATGCCAATGGCTCAGGATAAGTGTCCTCTCTAACAGGCACTCCCCTACGTACGAAAGTATACGGGACTACCTTTACTTTTTTATTGTTTTCATGATGAAATAGCAAAGTATGTGCGTATGTATGAACCGGTACATGTTTATGTATATACCGCTGGCTCAGGATAAGTGTCCTCTCTAATAGGCACTCCCCTACGTACGAAAGTATACGGGACTACCTTTAGTGGCCCTCAGTTGGAATTTTGGAGTTTGGAATTCGCCTTTCATTCTGTTACACTCTTTTTTTATAAGAATAACATTTATAAGGATATCAAGGTTGAAAATCGTTGAAATTTAAGAATAGTTAAAACTGTTTCATCAAGACTTATAACTGTCATGCATTCGTGTTTACCTAACTTTTGCTGGGCCTCAATATTCTTAATTTTCTTGGCTTTGAGCCTAAGATTATTCTTAATTAATTTATTCTGAAGTACCAAAGGTTTAACGTTACCTGAAAATCAAAAGCATAAATTCAGATCTTTGCTATACCTCACTTCATCAGAAAGCAAATCAAAAATGGGACCGGATCAGGAAGGAACCAGAGTTGGAATTTGAAGGAGGCTTTAGTTGCCTTTTTCATGTGAAAAGTTCCTTAACCCTATTGTCTGCTATAGGAAACATTGCCGTTTGGAAGGTATGAGCCCCGGCTCCTCCCTGGATCTGCCCCTGGACAGAATAATGGATATTGTATCGACATTGCAGAGTGAATCTGCTATCAGCATTCAAGCATTGCAATGGAGTTTTGCCGACTGAATAATTGATGTTAGCAGGGGCACAGTCCTAGAAAATTCATTTTAATCTATTCCTAGGACCTGTCTGAACTTGCTAATCTTGTTTACGAGCTTCCGCAACAGCGCCGAGCCATGATAATTCATCATTTTACACCAGGTACAAGATTTCGTCGCACTGGTAATGCAGTGAAGCCAGTGGTGGCCTGGGAGGGATCTTAGCGCCACGCCCAAAATGACAACACGATTTGGATGCCACACCCATTCAAACATTTTTCTAGAGGGGATCTCACCTCATCCCTAACATTTTCTTACCGAATTTTGGATGAATTAGGAAATAGGTTCTAGCTCATGTTGTCCCATCCTCCTCGTGGCGCTGCCACTTAGCCAAGCAATTTCTACTAGTCTTTATTTGTTTACCTCCTTGGAAGTTGTTCTTAACATGTTCTTAACTTTCTGGCATTTGAAGCCGTATGTCCTTATACAAACAGCATGTATGTTACGAAACAGATGTTGAACTAACAGGCCACTCTACAACAAACATTAACAATGTCGCGTTTAAACCTTTTCAAAAATATATTTCGCGCCGTTTCGCCTGCTACTGGCAGTTGTTTGTCCGCATATCAATCCCAAGATGCCTTGCGCAATAAACTGTGACTTAGTAGATGACCCGGATCCCTATTTCTACCTGTCTCTATTTTTCTTTGTGGAAGCTGCAATAAAGCCTTTGGCCGATACTCCAGGAAATTCAATTATAGTAGACAGTTCCGTTTCTGAGTCTTTCGCTTTGCAAAATAGAAGCGAAAGCAAAACTGTTCAAGTCACATTGCGACACGATTGATTTCCTGCAACTCATTTTTCAGAGTCCCCGATAAGAACAATTAAGCGTTTCGCTCTTTTACGAAGTAGTAAGTAGGGATCATTCTCTTGTCACTTAACGCCTCTAGTGGGGAGAGAGGGTACCTTAACTTGTTACACCATTGTTTAATCTATAAGGAAAGCTATAGTACGGAGCGCTACGACAGTGTTACGACAGCGTTACGGCATTACAAGCTAGCATTTAATTTATATAGAGGGCTATAGTACGGAGCGTTGCGACAAGGGGAAGGGGTCTCAAAATCGGTAAATTTAGCGTTATGTAACGGGTGAATGACTTTGTATTGCAGTAATATCTTGCGTTGGAATTGTATGGTTGGCGTGGTAGACAATCCATTTGTTAAATTGTGGATATGGCGTCTTTTTGGAAAGTAGATTAGTGTTGTTTGTGGTCACCAGTTTTCGATAATTTATTTGTCGTATTTACCGCAATTGCAGATCTTCAGTTTCGATTTCGAGACCAGCAATGTGCATCAATTCCATTTTTACATAAGGCCCTGCCACTTAAATTCATTTGTGCACATCTCTTTTTACATCTCAACACTACTTGTTTGGAATCTCAATTTTCTTAACTTTTTCCATAATTGAAGCTGAGACGTTCCCCATAACTTTTCTTGAATAGCCTAACTAAAGCTGAATACCCTATCTCATATGAAATTTATGCATGACAAAGTTGACACCCCTGTCGACAAATCATAAGTCTGACCGCACAGAGAACAAATGCTTTGACCATTCTTCAGATACTGGACCCTTGTCATGAGATCACTTTTATGATTTGCGTTGTGAAAAACCATTTCTACCTATGCTCGACTTTACCTTGCCCTATAAGGAAGATAATGATATAACTTGCAATTTTCTAATCAGCAAATTCGCGTCTCCATTTTTCGATTGAATTTGAATTAGTTTTTACAAGGTTTGACTACAGAGTACAAAATATGGGCTGCATGATATAGAGGCTAGCCCCTGAATGAGAGGAAAAGTAAGAATGGAGAAAAATATGGGTGTTTTGGAAGCAAAGAAGCTGAATATTGCAGCTTGATACTTTGTAATTTTCTTAGATGTTTGTTTTTTAGCCTCATTTTCTTACAAACATGTTCTTATATTAAAAATGCGTAGGCACGAAGGCACCGTATCAGGACATGTTGAAATTGTGAAACTAGAAACCGGCATTAGGAAGTTGAAAGGGACAATGTTTGGGTCCGTTGCTAGGAAGAAAAGGTCCTACATTGTAGACATTTGTGAATGTCTCTATAGCAACAAGAACAGATTTATAACGCACCCAGATCCGTGATAAGTGCATGCTGTTTGTAGATAAATTCGAAATAAAAGTGAATTTTAAGTCAAGTTTAATAATTAGTATTTAACAATACCGACAAATACTTGCAGTTTAGTTCACCTGCCTCTTCAATATCCACAGTTCGCACCAAAATCCAGAACATTCCTTAGACTAAGTATTCGTTGTTAGCTTTTTTTTAAGCATTGAGCAGCTGCACGACACCATAGCGCTAACTATAGGAAGAACTGTAATTTTTAGTGCTTTTCCTGACGGCAAATTGACTTACTTGACTTACTGCTGTATCGCTGGAGAAGCAAAGGCTCCTGCTGCCTCAGCTGCCTGCACAACCTTGTTTATGAGGTTGCGCCACTGTACAAGATTCTGTGCTGTTGTTCTAAGCTTTTTTAGGTCTTGTTGGTTTCGAAGTGACAGTCAGCTGCAATATGTGCGGTCATGGTTTTTGTATTTCTGGAGCTTATCTAGATCTTTGGAAGGGGTGCTTGGTAGGGTGGCTCTTTCTTTTCCTCTGAAATTCTTGTCTGATTTGTTTCTATCGAAGTAGTATATCATTGTTTGGTTGGCTGGGATTATTATTATTAACGAATCTTTCTTTATACAGAATTTTTTCTACAGTCATATCATATTTACACTAGGTACAGATATATACTGTTATCACAGAAGTCCTGTTAAATAAATAAAAATCAAAAAAAGGAAAATAAATCTATGTGTCCTAAGTTATAAGTAAGTGTTAAAATACTAATTTAATTGCTTCTTAAAAGTTCTATAGTTATATGCCTAGGATGTTCATGTCTCTTCTTAATATGTGGCCGAAAAGTTTTCATCTTGCTTTTAGGATTGTGATGGACAGTGGTATTTCATTGCACGTTTCATATAGCTTCTGGTTAGTAATGATGGTTGGATATTTTATGCCTATGATCTTGCTCAGTTGTCTACGGTGGAATGAGTTTAGTTGGTCTTCTTGATGTTTTGTTAGACCCCATGTGCCACAGTTGTATGATAGTATGGATTTTATGAGGCTTTAATATAGCTTTAATTTGGTGTCTTTTCTTTTTTTATCTTTGCGGATTCAGATTGCATTTAGTTTTGAGAGTGCCATGGTGGAAAGTGCTTTTCTTCTCTCGATGTCTTTGTCTTCTCCTATCAAAGATCTAACTTTCTTTACTGTACGCCGGTTCTCTTCGGACTTGTTTGTTTTTCTTTCCATACATGCATATTCTGTTTTGCCAGTGTTTACGTTGAGTTGATGTCGGCGGAATTTTTCTTGAATTTTTCTATACCCCTGTAACCTGTGAGGCTGATAAAATCAACGTCATCTGCATACGCGATTTCGGGTGGTAGGTCTTTGTGTTCTGGTATTGTTCGAACGTCGCGTAGTACATTTTTCAAGTATATAAGGAATAATGCTGGACTTAGGCCATCTCCTTGGGGTGTGCCGTTGTTAGCTAGGAAGGAGTGATGTTCTGTGGCTCCATTGCCTTTCATGTTCATTTTTGTGTTACTTAGTAGGAATCTTACTATTCTCAGTTCATCTTCTTCCATGATGTTTTCAAGGATGTCTAGCAATTGGGTGCGATTTATGGTCTCAAACTGTGCTGACATATCTATTCCGGTGATGTTGACTTTCACCTCTTGTGTGATCGAGCACTTTGCTGCTAGCCACGGCAAATTGACCCCGCAAGAACTGTCTACATCACCAGTTTTGAGTTTGTCATTGAATTGGATTAGTCCCAGTGATCGTCACGTGATAATGATTGGGCGTCTTTCACCTTTGCTGGAAGAGAAAATGGCCATAGGACAATTCTCGTAGACAGGGCCAAACGGAATCCGACGAATCTTTAACTGACACTTGTTACTTGTACCAAAATTCATTGGCATCCTCTTGGCTAGCTAAGTTTCGCTCATTTGTCATTGGAAGTTCTTTTGTATTTGAAGAATCTTGCAAACTATAGACCGTGAAAAATGGCCAGCAAAGACGATGAATATGACTACCTATTCAAAAGTAAGTATGGAGGTTGTTGAGTTTTCATTCTTGCGTTTAGATGATTGGAAGCTCTTCCAGAATACTTAAATGTTCTCCCTAGATTTTAAGTATGTATTTGAATATTGTTTGTCCATCCAGCATCAAGCTAGGCCCAGGTTCTCCATGACAATTTATAATGAAAACAATTGTAACTGCGAAGGGAAAGCGATGTTAACCTGTCAAACTACGTTGAACAATGAGCTTGTAGTGTTTGCATCAATTACATATGTATTCTGTTAGGAAAATTTAACTGCCACTTCGTTTTGGAGTGCAATACTTATCACTTTCAGCTTTTCCACCCGTAGAGGAAGCAAATTGTTATGTCTGCTGGAAGTTTAGGCGGAAACCGAACACAGATTCCAACATTTTACAATGCTATTAAAGTACTTGGCTATCCCTTAAAACATGTTTTCCCATATTAGCATTTGAACACTGCTTTCGTAAACTGCCGTTGTTAACCGGAAAATTATGCCTAGTTGCTTCAGTCGAGTTTTGACTGCTGAAAGCAAGTTCAAACAACCAGCTCTTGAGTTTTATCCTCCTACTGGCATTTATACTTCACATTTTATTAATGGAAATAGCCTTTCTTTGGTAGCTGTACTTTGTAATTTGAATTTCTGTTCTCCGGTTTAAAAGTTACATTGCGCTAAAAAGTTAAAATGTGGCAGAGGCCCAGTTAAAAGGGATTAGGGTCAGTCTCTTACTCCGAGCAGCTTGCCGTACGGATTGTTTGTTATCCACTTACCGCTTATCCCTCACTTACTCGTACAATTTCATGCTGTTTGGTTGCCATAATGTTAATCAAATCACGGATTTGCTATAGCTTTGCCATCTTTTGCAGTAGAGCTTCTCATCACATGATTTAATGGTTGTAGAAGGCTCTTCAGAAATCTAGGCCCTCTGTCTATGCGATACTGTATAAAAACCTACTTTGGTTATTGCTGACTATATTTAAGTAAAGAAAATTAAATAATAAGATTTGTTAACAACTTACCTTGCACATTAGTAATAAAAGGATAGCTTTTTATTGACTAGGGTTATCAACAACTATTCTAGATGTACATAATCTAAGAGGCTCCTAAAAGCTGCCAGTGTACTTTTATCTCTAATACAAACGGACATATTGTTCCACAATTTAGCTACAATTGGAAGCTATGAAAATTGAGAATTCCATAGGCTGTTATTGCTGCCCTGTACATAAGAAGGAGCTGGCTCTCCCTTCTTGCACTTTAAAAGGGGTAACCCTTCTCTCACATAACAGATTAAACTTGTATAAAGGTTATGACCTCCAAGATTAGATCTTGGCAAATAGTGTAAGCCCTTATAGCAGAAGTGACCTACCAGCAGGACCTGCATCATGAAAGGGTTTCATTAAATGCCTATATAAGCATTAAATGCCTATATAAGCTGTCCACACCTTATTGGTATCAAGTTCCTGGTTCCTTTTCTGTGCAGTAGCTAGGATGGCAACCTTTTTGATCTTGAATAGCAAATTTTTCATATCTTAAACATAGCCATAGTCAGTTATATTTTACAGTTTCGTGTTAGTTTGATTGCTAAATTGATTTTTATTTGGCATGGACTATCTTATTTTGTACTAGCAAGGTTTGACATAGTTTTTGGACATAGGAAATGTCTGACAAAAATACTCAAACTGCCAGTAGCAATGAGACAGAATTTGTGAAAATACCCAACAATTCCTCTTTGGTGAATAGGAAACTTTCTTTCTCACTAGGCACTTCATTTAAATTGAGTAAAAACTGGACATTGAGATCCACAATCTTTTCATGTTCAGCTGAATGATTCCACTTAACTGCAAGTGCCCTGAAGATAATATTCAAACTGATTTGATGAAAGGTCCAAAAATATCTGATGCTATATATTTTGCTTATTCCCACCTCTGTACTAGTATACACAGTTTTTTAATAAGAAAAAGTTTATAAGAAAATAAGGCTAAAATAATCAAAATCTTTAGAAAATCGTAAGAAAATCACGAGGCTCACTTTCCAAACTCAAGTGTGTTTGTAGGCAAAAAGTGGTATTTCGTCGTTATTGCATGCAAAATGTTAATGATGGGATTCAAATTCAAGTATACCATATTAATGAAAGTGTAAACCACTCTAGCTGGTGTAGTTTAGTAAAAGTTAAGAAAAAGGTAAGAAAATCTCAGGCTCAATTTCGAGAAAAGTTAAGAAAATTGAGGCTCAGGCAAAATAATGATGTTCCTATAAAGAAAACGTGTATTATGGCAGTACAATCTTCCTTTTTCTCAGAATAGTTTGCAGCATTTTGCCTGCTCACAGCAAGAAGATCATTTTTCAAGTGTGTATGCTTCTTTTGTGAAATGATGCGTAATGTATAGTAGACTCTCTAGCAGTAGGAGGAAAGTACTCAATTCTTCTAGTTTGGAAATGGTTGTAGAAATCTGCATTATGCCAAGTATAAAATACTTTGCAAAGTACTAGATGTTGAGAATTTAGTTTATCATTGATGAAAATCAATCAGTTCTTGAATTATTGGGGACAACTGCCCCCTTCCCCCTTTCTGTAACTGAGTTGCTATTTTTAAAAACCCCAACCAGGTTTACAGTAAGGTAACACATATGTCTCTTTTTAAAGAACCTGCTTTTAAAGAATGTGTAGATTGAAGAAGGAATGCATTAAGGAACCAGTTTAAAAGAGAACCTTAGGTGGAAGAAGAATAACTTTAGGAGATCAATTTAAAGGAGACTGATGGATATATGGAGTAGAACCTTTAGGAAAAGGAAAGAACCCCTTAAAGAACTTTAAAATGTGTTTATTTTGTAAGTACCAATAATCAAGACTTAGATTAATATTTCTGGCATTGGTACTTCTAGAATGTCAATTGATATTGATGTTTATTTATGTATGCAAACAGTGCTCATTAATATGTGCAAGCGACTGTTCTCAGGCACAGAATGCCACACTTCAATTTCTGCAGGCACTTTAATCAAACTCTGCCTCAAGTACATTCAATATTTTTAACAGGTGCCATTTGCCTCAGATCTAGGCTCATAGACACAAAAGACTTTTTGTGAGGCCTGTATCAGAATATCTTTCTTGGGCTTTGTTTTATGAATAAAAACTCATAGCTCAGGGTTCATACTGAACCTGGAAAGCCTGGAAAATAGGCCATATTTATGAAAAAGCAGAGAAAACCTGGAATAGTCAGGGAATTTTGTATAATTTTTATTCAAGTCAGAGAAGTCAGGGAAAACAGATTATTTAGTTCACATATTATTTTCATTATCTCCATGGATGGTTGTTGGCAAAGTGGCTGTTTAATTTGTCATCAGTAAATGTGAATTTTATTGCTTAGCATGGTGCTAAAGCAAATACATGTACACTACCTATCTATTAGGATTCATTTTCCTAACCTATTTTTATATATATGTGAAGTTAAGGTCAGGGAAAAAGTGGGTGTTTTTGACTATCTGTCAGGGAAAAGTCAGGGAATACTCAGGGAATTTTGATTGATGTGTTGGGAATGAACCCTGTAGCTATATTCTGGGTTAAGACATTTGCCTTGCCTGTCTACCATTTCCAGGGTCATAAGTATGCAGTTAAATTTATGAAATGTCATGGAACTTGTGATACTACAATATTTTAACAACAGTCTATAACTAGAGACTATAAGGACACAACCTTTACAGAGTTTGTACAGGTCATGAAAAACATGAGAAAGCATGAAAACCCTGGAGAATTGGCTAATTTTTCAAAAGTCTGGAAGCTTTTGGAATGGTCAGAGAGTTTAGAAGTGATGTAGACTGTGAAGGAAAAGTCAAGGAATTCTGATACTTATTTGTGTCTAATGGGAAGTTCTCCAAAGTTGTCCTTTCCCCAAAGAACTCCAAGTGATATTGCAGAAATTTTCTCTGTCTATCTACGAAAGTCAACTTTAGTTGCAAATGCCATGCCTCAGTTCATACTTAAATTCCATGCTTGCTTTCCAATCAAGTTAACATTACAACTAACTTAGTTTCAGAATCTATCAGCTATCATATTTTTAGTACAGTAGAATCCCACATAAAAGAACCTTTGTTTAGAAGAATCTTGAGGCTGCAATTTCATCTTTGCAACCCTCTAAATAAGAAACCCAGAGTGGTTGAAATGGGGAATTGTTCTTATATAATGGCTTTCATGCTATTTAGTTTAATACTTCAAGAGCAGAAACTATCACAGGCTTTGTGTACAAATAAATCTTTCACAAAGAAAGCCACACACACAGTTACTATTCCAACATTGCAAGAACCCATAAGACTTTTTCATAGTTTTTCAGTCATACAACAGATTGCCAGATTAATAGACAAGAATTCTGACCTTAAGGTGTTCTTAAGAATTGTCAAGAGTTCTTGTGCTAAAAATTGTGCTTATGTGTAAATCATGTACTATATTTAAAAGTGCTTCTCAACTTTTTTTTGCATAGCCCTATCAAGGAAAGAAAATATTTTGTACTTCCTAACTCGCTTTGGTGACTAAATAAGATCGCTATCTGTGAAAATGGTTTACATATACCAGTTCCCTGGAGCCTGGGGTCATAGTCTGTTTGCCAGGATCATATGCCTGCCTTGGCACTACATTGTGCCCCAATGGGGGTGACCCCACTATTTGAGAAAGACTAGTATATAAGAACCTTGTTAAGAACCTTAAAGGCTGGAATTGAGAATGCAAGCTAATTTCTTATGAACCTGTCCAGGCTGTCCAGGGAAAACCAATGTTATTTTATGCAGATTTCTACTGTGGTTGTTGTTGAAGATGGTTGTCAAAAACACTGCTGTTTGTCATAAATAATTAAGAAACATCATTTGATTGCATTAACAGTCGGGGGGGGGGGGG
>WIPJ01067831.1:59664-94751 GCA_018155075.1 Cassiopea andromeda
CATCAAAGACTAATGTTGAAATTATTATCACATTCAGTATTATTATTCTTATTATTATTATTATTAGTGTCTAATCATCGTCTAAATGAAACTTTTACTCTTGGATAGCTAATGGCCATCTCTCGTCAATGATTGGCTCTTGAAAAATGTCCATCTCCCATCGATTGTTCTAAGTCCACCCCATATTGTTGTTTCACCTCTCAGTTCAAAGCCCTTAATTAAGAAGGGGTCACAATATGCGGGGTTCCTAGCAGATTTCTAAAATTATGGGGAGGGTTCAAAATAAGTGTGGAGGGAAACGTGAGAGCGTATAGAAAGCAGCGTCTAGACATGTCTGTTCTTATGAAGTGTTGACGTCATCAAATAGTAGCAAAGCATAAGACAGGGCGAGTAACTGAGTTTTAGTGCGGTCCATGCAGTCATATGTTCGGAAAAATGATCTACGCACATATGAAGCAACTCCGTTATTACTAAAATTAATAAATGGGGAGCGGGTCAAAATATGAAGCAGGTGGGTCTTCAGATTTGCCAAATTATTACACGCCCCTCCGTTTGTTATGGGTTTTTAGTATGTTTTGTCGACATTCATGAAGTCTTACTCTAACCATTCTATTTATGTAGCGTCTTCGAACGTTCGAAGGTTGTCTGTCAAGGATCTCCATTGTTCTCTACACTACTCAATAAGAGATCCTATCAGCAATTAAAATCTACAATGATCAAGTTGCTTCGTCAGTGATTTGCAACATTCATTGTTAGTTATCTGCAGCCCCCCAGAGTATTCCCCCCTCCCGGCTATTAGGTACCCAAGAGTAACCGCTGGTGCTGTTTATATATGCGGATTTACGATAATCTTGCATCGATGGTCTAGGTTTTTGGATATTGAGAATGTTGTTCCTCTATTTTCTACCATGAAATGGCTGCCATGAAATTCCTTATTTCCATTGTGTCTTTGCCTCTTGCAATGCAGATTCAACTATGATTTGACGGTGTACATATATCCAATGGTAGCTTTTGCACATGTTATTTTGCAGATTGAAATTTCTCGTTTTGACGAAATTTCTCGGTTTAACGAAATTTCTCGTTTTAACGAGCAGCACACGAAGTTTTGTTATGGTTTGATTTTGGGCCAGTACTCCTTGTTATATATCCAATTCAATGGCTGTAGTGATTTAAATGATTCAACTCAATAGCAATTCTCGTGGCATTGCAAGTCCATGCGCTCACCCGGTTCATTTGTTGCTTATGACGCAATTTTTGATTAATGACTGTTCGTAGTAATGATTCACTATTTTCTATTTTAAAATAGTTCATTTTCCATTGTTGTGCCAGCGTATAAACTTTCTCCACTAAGTGGCCATGCTTTTATGTACTGGATTTGTTTATGGTTTGTCGAAAGTCTTATTTGTGTAAGCCGCAGCGAAGGAGCTCCATTTTGATTGGAGCAGCTGTATGGAGGAATTACCAAATTGTGACGTAATGATTTCTGACTGCTCTTGATTCCCCCAACAGATTGTTGAATTTGATTAATAAGGTCTTGGGGTCAGAGTCGGAATGATATGGCGTTATTAAATGCTATTGATACTGGATCGAAAGGTTGGCTTAGAATATGTGATATTACTGATCGAGCATAACGTTTTATAACAGTTAAGCATGCAAAAAGCATTGAGCTATCGGTATAGCATGGTCGTTTCTGAATGGACCCAGTTCTACCAAATAGGACTCTAGAACGCGTGACATGAAAATTACGTTACCTTTATCATGATTGGTTAATGTGTTGTTTTTGCCCACCAAAACCGCGGTTTTGGTGGGCAGAGAAGACGCATTGACCAATCACAAAGATGATGTACCTCTTGTGTCACGTACTCTAGAGTCTTATTGCAGATCCTTCTTATGCAGGTATATAATACGTAGTGTAGCTGTAACATGTGATTGGAATTGCCCTTTCAACCTGCTTTAATTTATCTTATTCTCTGTTGAAATACAAACCTATGTTCTTTCTCGCCTCCTCTTCGCATAGAGGCTATTTCGTCATGATTAGAGATATCTTCCTATTGGCTCGGAGAAGTCAAGTCGGAGCTCATCTACCATTACGCTTCTCCGGAACTGCATCTGCATTGAAGACACGTGATAGGAGAGCTATAGACAGTTAATCGTATATCGAGGCGTGGCCATGGGGTTATGCGGCAGTTGTCCCAACACTTCTTGCCACGATTGTGCTCGGAATTTGGGGGTGGGGGAGGGTAGTAGCATATCTTGACAGAAGTTCTTTGAAAACGTCATATACTAAAGGCGCAGGTTCCGAACGCCAACTCACGGTATTATAGACTAGAAAACCACACATATATAGTTTTTTCAAACATCTTTTGTGAATGACTCTTAGCCATTTTCAAGCATTGCATTACAGCTCTCTCCAAGTATCAAAATTTAACTCTCCCCCAGCTATTAAATGTGCTAGGCTATGTAAGGATAGATCTGGTTTCGAGTAAACATGATTGGTTCCTAGTTTGAATGTTTTATATGCCTAGCGAACAGATTACTCATGATGTTAGTTAACTTCATAATGGGCCAGAGAAGCATAACCGAGAATTATCTTCCTAAGTATGTAAACAAGCTGAATGCGTGTACGAATTTAAGCAGAAAAATGATGTCAACTAGTAAATACGTAAGTGAAACGAAAGGAAGCAATATGTATGAACGAAAGCAAATATGGCAACGAGGCTGAGCATGCGCGAACAGTAGAATTACATCTTAAAAGTAATTATTTTGTGGTGTTTATCTTGAAGGTGATTAGTCTACGTCTACTGAGTGTTTGCTTCAACAACTGCAGTTTGGTCTGTCCTTACTCAAGTAAAGCTACATTTTTATAAGAGGGCGTAGCCGAATTCTATAGAAGGGTGTGGCCATATTTTACAGAGGGCATGGCCAAACAAATTGTCATTTATACTTCCCGCCACTTTTATAGCCCTGGCCACTCCGCTTATCGTACTCTCAGGTGCTAAATAAACGGGAGTTCTAATAAACAAAGGGGTTTGGAAAAAGTCCGAAATTTAATATACGGGGGTCGGAATTTGAGTAACGACTTTAAATAATTATACAAGGATGGAAAGAATGAAAACAGGTTCTCATAAAGGAAAGAACTAAAATATATACAAAAGCAAGCTGGTTTGCCGTGAAATTTAGGCGTAAATAGCGCCAACAAAGAAAGGAAATAACATGATGAGTTTGTAGAAAAAGTAAATCTCCTTAAATTAATAACCGGGGGCCCTAGTAAGGTGTGGGGGTTGGAAAAAATTGAAAAATTAATAAGAGGAGGGGACATTTTTTTGGCACCTGAGAGTATACAATGATATTTATATAATTCAAAAACAGTCAAAGTCCCTTCCAGCGCCAAATGGTGCATAGGGCGGCGCTTATCTCCGTTTCCATAGCCCTGGGCCACGCGTCTGCGAATGGAGTGAAAGCTACTGTGGGGGGCTGGTCCATTGGTAGCTCCACGAGTTTAACTTTCCCACTCCATTCTCATATGTCGAGCACCAGATGAGAAGGCAGTGAGTACTATTTTTAAGGTCTTTGGTATGACTCGGCCGGGGCTCGAACCCACGTCCTACCGGTTGTGAGGCAGACGCTCTACCACTGGGCCATCACTCCGGTTATTCATATAATTGCATAAAGTTAATTAAGGCCAACTACCAAGTAGATAAATAACCGAAACAGAATGAAGTTAAATAAAACCAACCCTTTCACACACTTTTGTTATGAGAATACCTAGTTATTTTCTGGGCCTCAATATTTTAAAATTTCTCTAGTTTTCAGCCTTGGATTATTCCTACGTGCCAAAAATGGAGCTTGGGCTGCAAATGAAAGGAATATATTTAAGTTTTTGTTGATCTCAGAATTAATGGTAAAGCAATTGAAAAGAAGGCATTAAATAATACATATTGTATTGACTCTTCGAACGAAAGTTAATCTAAAGTCACCATTTCAGCTCGAACACACAAATGCTCTAAATCTTGATGAAGCCTTGCATTATTATTAAACTATGCATAAGTTTAAGCGATACTGAGCCTTAACAAATTCATGGTATCTTTGTTATTCCGCTAATTTTTTATTTCATCTACTTATTTGATAGGTGGCCAACTTAAAAAAATTATTTATTACTCTATAAAATTTCCGACATATTTTATCGACTCTCCGAAAGCTAATCTAAAGTCACCATTTTAGTTCGAATTCATTGATTTTTAGACCCCCCTTGTACGCTTTTGTGCGCTTTCGAGGTACCCCCTCCTCTGAACGTACGTACTTTTAATTCATGAAACCCCACCTAAGCATTTAAATATACTGTGTACCTTAGTAACTTCAAAACCTGCAACATTTGATACATACCTGATGCCTCTAAAAATTACAACATACTTGGGTAGAAATAATTGACAGAGCGATCTTGTGTATAATTTTCAAAAGACAGTTTCATTTATTTAGGATTCTTTGCAAGTACTTACCATGTGTAAATTACATGAGCGTACGTACTTTCTGTGTAGAGCTCCCTTCCTCTTGTACGTTTTCGTAGGCTTTCTTGGGTACCACTCCCCCTTCAGAGCGTACGTACTTTATGAATCGCCTCTTACACATTATACCATGGCTATTAAATTTGATGTTCATTCGGGATACATTTCAAAACCAATAACTTCTGCTGGTCGGCACATATGGAGCTATCAGTATAATGACGTAGATTCGTTGGTAGGGCAGCTGACATGGAATGGGGGATGGGGGATGGGGGCACAAATTAACATGTAATTGCATGTCAACATATTCGTTGCAAAATTCTTTATATTGAGATTGGGGAACTGTGTGCTTGCTCTCAGGAAAGCACTTTAAGATTACACTTCCTACAATGTCAGGAGATTCCTGTCTACAAAATAGATATACTAGAACCTTACAAGCTTAGCATTAGGAAACTTCAATTTTTGATTACTAATTGCACTGTAGAAAAGAAAATTGCAATACACAGGTTTTTATAAGAATAAAGTTTAAAAGAAAATAAAGCTCAAATGGTCAAAATCTTATGAAAATCTTAAGGAAATCACGAGGCTCAATTTCCAAAATTAAATTGCTTTTGTAGGCCCAAAATCTATATTTCGTCAATATTGCATTCAAAATGTTAAAGATGGAATTCAAATTCAAGTATATAATATTAATAACGAAAGTGTAAACCATTTTAGCCGGTTTATTTCAGAAAAAGTTGAGAAACACTAAAGAAAATCTCAGGCTCAAATTTGGGAAAAGTTAAAAAGATTGAGGCTCAGGCCAAATGATTGTTTTCTTATAACAAAAAAACGCGTATGACATTGCTTTAGAATTTAACTCGTGCTGACGCACTGTTTGTTGTAGGAAAAATAGTTTGCTACATTCACCTTATGCGTACGCTTTCATAGCAATATATTTTGCTGAATTATGAAACTTTGAAGACACTTTTAGAACTGACATGCGGCTAAAAATTCAGAAACTTTTGGTACTAGGTCGTGAGCTATGTATTTTATTAAAAAAACGTGAAACTCATATTAAAGGACGAAGTCATTGGATGTGCGCTCCACAATATTTACAGCTTAGCTATTTTTCTAATGCCCATAAATTCATTTGTTCCTTAATTCCCTATTGTCCTCCCTGAATCCCTGGGTAATGAGCGCAAATTGACGTAACATGATCACTAGGACTAGGCGAGCAATACGCACCATAACAGTTTTGATTGCGCCATCCAACATCTTCACCTTCAAATAGCGGTGCTTGTTTTTGTACTCCAGTTGATCCTAAACGATCAGTTGATTCTGTTGTCCTTGTATGACAAATAGTTTGCTACATTCAAGTTCTCCGCACGTTTTCACAACAATTTAGCTCGCTAAATTACGAAACTTTAAAGAACTCTTTAGAACTCAAATGTGGCCAAAAATTAAGAAACGTTCAGTATTAGGCCTTGAACTAGGTTTCTTGTTATGACGTGTAACTCAATGTAAAGGGCAAAGTCATTGGATGTGCACTCCACAATATTTACAGCTCGACCATTTTTCTGAGGCCCATACATGCATTTGTTCCTTAATTCCCTATTGTCCTCCCTGAATCCCTGGGTAATGAGCGCAAATTGATGTAACATGATCACTAGGACTAGGCGAGCAGTATGCACCATGGTTCGTTAAATTAAGAAGCTTTTAAGAAACTTTTGGAACTAAAATGTGGCCAAACATTAAGAAACTTTTAGTGCTAAAGCAGTGGTTCTCAACCAAGGGTCTATGAAATATACCTGAGGGTCCACAGGGAAAATTCAGCAATTTGGGGATCCACATTGATATTTTGTTTGCCTAATTATGAAAATTTTAGAACGAAAATGTGGTCAAAAAATCAAGACTATTAGTGGTTCTCAACAAGGGCCCCACATGAACCCCTGGGGTCCATGAAACATTCAAAGGGGTCCAAAGGAAACATTTAGCAATTTGGGGATCCACATTGATAATTTGGTTGTCTAATTAACGCCGCATCAAAAGTTCGATTCTGAAAAGAACGTCGCGGCGTCCTTAAGAGGGAATGCGGTAATCAGAAGCTAAATTTCTTGCTTCGTATTTTGACCTATTGAATTTGACCTATGGCATTAACGACTACAAAAATCCTCGCTAAAGCCTGAAATAATGCGCTTTACTTGATGAAATTCCGTAGCATAGATAAATAAATCAGAAACGAATCTGTTTGAGCAAATGGGCTTCGATACTACACCATTGCAAAATTGATGCACCACAGGGGTCTTTTCTATGCCCTCTATTGTTCCTCGCGTTTATTTATGGTTTCAAGACAGCTTTCATACACTGTAGTTTACATTTATTTTCTCGTGATTTTTCTAGCACCTGCTCTGAGTCACGGAAGCTGGCTCGAATGAGCATTGTGTGAATTACAAGTGATTCTCGACAATAGGACACCTGGGAAATGATTATTATTGAGGGTATAAATGCACTCTAGCTTTCTAGATTCAAGAATTATTTACAACACTAGTAGATTTACATGAGATTTAAAACATAGGCAAGGACGTAGGAGAACTTCAAGTTTAAAGGAGAGGGACTGTTGGTTTTTTTCCTGAAAGGTCAAAGAGATCTATAGAGAAGCCAGAAATGTTGCTCTAGTTACCCAGTGTTCTTTCAGGAAAGTAACCCGAAAGAAATGAATCCCTGCTCAACTGAGCATGGCTGCAAGATATTAAAAGAGTTCCTAAAGAGCTGATTAAAAATATGCCTGGTCACTTAGAAAAACGATACCCTGGAAGAACAGCGTCCTAGGAAATAACCTTAGTTACCTACTCTTTTTATTTCTATGTATTTTGACTATTGTTACCCTTTTCACACCCTTTCCAAGTTACACAACCTAATCCACGAACTCTATCTCACAAATCATCTTTCATTCCCAGAACTTCTCAACTGTGAAACTCATTGCCACCCATTACTTTCCCTGAATCCTACAATTTGTCATCTTTTACATCTAACATCAACAAACTTAATCGTATCTCCCTTTCTACTTAAACTCCCCCATTCTCTCAGTTTTTCCTTGGTCGGGGCATTGTTACAGGCCCTGCGGCCTATAACATTACTTACTAAGAACAAAAAAATCGTGAACATTATCTACTTTGAATTTTGTGTATTATGATGCTAAAATAAAAAAGCTGAAGGGTAGAATAGTGTATAAACAATATATATTATCATATACTATCATTTATTCTTCATGATGAATGAATGGGGGTTATGTAGTGGATAAAGTCTTGCCTACTGTACGCTTGGAAGATGAATCGTGTGAAACACTCGTGTGTTGCTAGAATGCTCACTCACAGTCTACCCTGCTGCGATTTGTGGCAGCACTGAGTAATGAGAATGCGGGCAGGAAAGAAACAGCACACCCTATCTCAACAGCCGATGCTCCAGTACAAGTACTTTTTATAAAGCTACAGCTAAATGCTTTGTTTTTTCTCTCGACTTTTCTCTGCGATAAAATCTAGCAGAATACCAAATCGTTTAGCCGCATTGCACAGAGCGGCTTAGTAAACCCTGTTTAACCGGTTTGTTTGATCTTGTTCAAAAACAACTTATGGATTTTGAAGTTGTTTATCTGGTTTCTTGATTTTGCACTTTTTGCGGATGCTGACTTTATTGCTTCTCTAAACATGATCTCCAATATCAATGTCACATACTACTATATTTAGGTCTTGTTCTTTTCATAAAATGCACCACCATCTTCAATATTAACTCAATGTTCATCTTCATCCTTTCGCTTTATCCAATCAAAAGTTTGCTTGTCTTTAGCTACTTCTTCACTTTTATTGAATAGAGGCACACACCCTGATTCCTTAGTTTGCATGCAACACACGATTTTTTTATTAGAAAACCGCGATTTTGTCTGAGCCTCAATTTTCTTAACTTTTCTTTAAACTGAGCCCAAAATTTTCTTAAAGTTCTCTTAACTTTTTCTGAAATGGTTTACACTTTCGCTATTAATATTTTACACTTGAACTTGAAGTACATCTTTAGCAGTTTGTACACAACAACAACGAAATATCGAGTTTTGAACAATAAAAACACTAAGTATTGGAAATTCAGCCTCGAGATTTTCTTAAGGTTTTCTTAATATTTTGACCATTTGAGCCTCATTGTCTTATAAACTTTTTTCTGATAAAAAAGCGTGTAATTGCATTAACTTTCAAGCACTTTCCGTTTTTGCTGAGTTTTGTTGAGAGGGGACGATTCTTTGTAAAAGCATGTTTCTAGGGCTGGGAATTTTCAGTGAACTACTTAAGGCAGTTGATTTTGACAGCAAAACGCAAAAAGCTATCCTGTCGAGGATCATGAACATCACCATAAGATGCACATATTACATATTCTGTTGTCGCAATAAGCCATGGACAAGTCCAAAATTACACGGCACATGAATATGGACTTTCTCAGTAATTAACTAGACTTTTCTTTTCTAATACGCTTGATTTTTTTTTTATTTTTTGTTTTTTTTATTTTTTTACCACTGTGACAGCCAATTGTACATTGCCTTATATAGTGAGATGTATAATTGTAATTAGTTGATATATTGTTGAAATGAAAGTTTGAAAAAAAAAATAATACTTATAGCAATATACAGCTAAGTAGAGCCTTGTGATTCAATTCAATTCAATTCAATTAATACCAAAGTGAATTAGTTAAAACAAACGGTCTAAAGTTAAGAATGTTAAGCTATATTAGATAAAACCTACCCCAGAAATAAAAGTTTTGCACAATCTACAATCACACTTGATTTTAATTCTTTTTATAATGATATGAATTAATAATAGAGACTCTCTAATATTGGAAGGTAGCATTTGCCACAATTTTTTAATTGCTCTGTTTCTATACCATGAGGTTTTCTTGATTTCTGGGAGTTCGTTAGATTTATTGTGAAATATCTAGCCTTTTGGCCACAACATAATACAACATAAAGATTTGCAGGGAAAGTTTATAGATACCGTATGTCCCCTAAGTAACGCCATTCCTTTATTAAACGCCTCGTATGCGGGATGGTTTGGTGAAAGATGCCAAACTCTGAAATATTATTACTTTTGGAATTAAAGCCTCTTGCTTGCAGAACATTAACAAGGCATCTGGAAGTTCTAGCAACACAACAGGTTTGTATATATCCAATGAACGCTATCCTTAAATTCCTTGATATTTATAAAAGCTGCGGCTTTTAAAAGGTGAAATCCAGTAAGTCGAGTATTTGGCCGTTGTAATTGAAAGTAAAAGTTTAGAGACAAGTCAGGAGACATGTTGTCTGCTTGCTGGAAGTCAAAATTTTACATGTGACCTACCACATGATTACGAGGCCATTGTGCTAACGGATGTTTCTGACAACAAAGGTCGACGGGTTTCAAACTTTGATTTTATACCTTCGTTACCCACGTCGACATTACTTGATTTGGCGTCTGGCATGGCAGCTTCAGTAATTCGCACAAGACAGTTACTGTGCATCATCTCCTTCATAATCTTCCTATGCATTCTGCTTTACAGTACTACATCACACCTTGATGATTCCAACGTCTATGACCTTATGATCCCGTTGGAAGCCGGTGCCGACAGCACCGAACTCATCGATGCGAAATGCCTTCTACCAAATGTTGATCCATTTAGGGCAGATGTTATGAAATTGGTACGAAAGCTACCCCCTATTAAATGCAATGGAAAGAAGCGCTACGGGACAGTAGTTGGGCAACAATTGCGCTTGGATGTGAGTGAATTGAGAAAGGCTGAGATGAAGTATGTAAGAAGACCTAAGGAAGATGATTTCAGCATCAAATATTCGGAGGCTATACAGTTGGACCTCAATACGGCAGGTAATAGTTTTATACCGTCAATCTTTTTAATACTGTAATTTCCTTCTTTTCATTTCAAAGGCTTTTTACACAAAATAACCTCATGCATTGCATGAGGATTAAAACTAATCGACACGTTTAAAGGTTTGAACGCAGTAAGGTTTTATGTAGAGGTCTAACTTAGAACTGTCACTCTCTTTAATGTCATCTTTCATCATTCATTCGTTCCTTCCTATTTACTTTAATTCCGTCACTCTTTCACTATATCGCATCTTCCTGTCCTTTCTCCTCTGCCTTCATATCCCTTTTACTCCACTTCGCTTGTTTATTCCATCATTCCATCTTATAATTTATTATTCCGTCACTCATTCTCCATCTATTTCTTCCGAAGCTTATTCACTCGATTGTTCTTTCATACTCCTTTTAGCTTACTCAGGTAATAGTTTTATACCATTCCTCTAGGCTTAAATATTTTCGTTACTCGTCGATGGTATTTAATTTCTTACGTCAAAACTTCCTATTCAAATTAATCCCATTGCCCACGCTTTATCTTCCTTCTTTCGATTCTTCAATCTTAGTTTTTTCTTTCCTAATACTATTTTCCCCTGCTTTCATATAACCTGTAACTGTGTACTTTAGATGTTGAAGAGTGGCAATAATCAAACCAACCGAAAAAGGTTTTGACATAAAAATAACAGTTAATGTTGGAAAAGAAATATCGAGTAATCGAGTAATCGAGTAATCGAATAATCAGTAATCAAATAATCGAGTAATTGAATAATAAAGTAGTTGAATACACGTTTTTTTTATAAGAATATCATTATTTTGCCTGAGCCTCAATTTTCTTAACTTTTCTCGAAATTGAGCCTGAGATTTTCTTAAATTTTTCTTAACTTTTACTGAACTAAACTGGCTAGAAAGGTTTACTCTTTCGTTAATAATATTGTATAATTACATTTGAATTCCATCTTTAACATTTTGAATGTAACAACGACGAAATACCGATTTTTGGCCTATAAAAACACTTAATTGTGGAAATTGAGCGTCGTGATTTTCTTACGATTTTCTTAAGATTTTGACGATTTGAGCCTCATTTTCTTATAAACTTTTTTCTTATAAAGAAAAAAACGTGTAATAGAATAACAATCAAAATTTAGCAGCCAAACTATCTTTAATTTCTTGATTACTTTTTTCATTGATTGCTTTTTTTCTCTCGTTGCGGTTCTTGCTCTTTCCTTCCTGATAATGCATTGTATTTTCTTCCGTTTTGCATTTCACCGCCTGTATTGATATATTCAGTACTTTCTGTATTTTAGATGCTGATAAGATGGTAACAATCAAGCCAACAGAAGATTTTATCAAGCTATTCCTGACAAAACGCTACGGAAGAATTGAAACGGAGCTGCATAATCTTGTAATAGCCAAAGATGACGTTGTTGGTAGAGCACAGCCCATGCCTACTGACATTGATGATCTTGGACTTAACGTTGCGTTTGTTATGCTAGACAGTGTATCTGCTGCAACGTTTACAAGGGTCATGCCCAAATCATTAGAGTTTCTAAAGAATCAAAAAGATACAATCTTCTTCAAAGGTGTGTATTGCAATGCTTGATGTGTAGCTAAGTGCCAGGTACTGTAATTCTCTAATAAACGCCCAATCTCTAAGCGCCCGTCTTCAATAAATGCCCCCAATGAGCAATTCCTGTTTTGAGTGTATCTGCTAGCCAGTGAGTCTGTACGTCTCTGTACACATTAGCCTATGAGCTATAGAGTGTGCGAGTTGATGCACTTTTTGTGTGAAGCAGGGCATGTACTCCATTGCTTTATCCCGTCAGTTACTTAAACAGGCAATAAGTTAGTTGCACCATCTGAATGTTAGTTAGCTTTTTGCGAGCCATAGAATGAATAAGCCACTGCTCAGGAAGGTAAGTGCATAGTTCAAGGCTGTGCGAAGCATTGTGAGGACAATTATTTGAACCAGCGTTTTAAACTGAGTGAGTCAGAATGAATGAGTCAGTGCTAAATAATGGGCTAAGTACCTGAACCTTCTGTATAGATGACTGTTCATGTCTATGGTATCTTTACCAATTTGATTGCGCTTTACTACATACAAAATCATATCAGGAATACCATTGCCAGCAACATGCCGTCATCCGCATTCTGTTTTGTTACATTTTCAGGACACACGATACTATGTCTTTCTATCATCAAATTCCTCCTCCAAAGGGACTTATCATTTGTCCTGTATTACATAGCGGTATATAGTTCAGTGCCTCATACTTCGAGAGATCAGAAGACATGAAATAAACATGTTCTCCTATTTCTACTTCTGGTCCTGCTCATTCGGTATCCTCTTTTATAACTAGAAAAACAGTATTACTTAAAAATTTGAACAACTGAAAGCTCACATCTTCTTTTGCTGAAATTCTCTCTCTGCTACCATTCTTTGCCAAATGCAGCCTCATCCCTACAGCACTCATTCCCAGAACGCTTCCCAGTAGATAGCTGTAATTCTTCATCTATTTTGTCATTTTGTTAGGCCACACCATTGTTGGAGATGGGACAACAGCACAATTATGTGCCATGTTTACTGGAATCAACGAGCAAAATCTACCTGAAGCTAGACGAAGTTTTGCAGATTCTCAACCAGTTGATAGATGGCCTTTCATATTCAATGACTTCAAACGCAAAGGATACGCAACCATGTTTCAAGAGGATGCCACACACTTTGCAACATTCAACTACAGACTTCACGGATTTAGACATCCACCAACAGATCATTATGCGAGGCCATTTTACATTGCAGCGAATAGTGAAATTCCAAAAAGAGAACTAAGGTGTTACGGTAGCTGGCCAATTCATAGACACGTTCTCTCTTATACAAGCAGCTTCTTTGATACGTATAGTAAAGTAAAGAAGTTTAGCTTGAGCATCATCGCACGTCTGCCTCACAATAGTGTTGACATGGTACAGCTTGTTGATGACGATCTCGTTAATTTTATGAAGGACTTGCAACATAAAGGTCATCTAGATAATACACTGCTAGTTGTGTTTGGTGACCATGGTCCACGTATTTCAGACGTGAGATCAACAGTAGCAGGGAAGCTGGAAGAGAGATTGCCATTTTTATCCATTACTTTGCCTCATTGGTTCAAAGATAAACATCCAAATCTCTATGCTGCGATGCAGGAGAATTCAAATATATTGACATCTCATTTTGATATATACGGGACATTGAGGCATATGTTGGACTATCCAAAGTTCACCAGAGTGGACATTGGTAGGAGTCTTTTCACATCTATAGATCCTAGCATTCGCAATTGTAAAGATGCCGGAGTTGCAGATCATTGGTGTCCTTGTCTCAATTATGTAAACGTTTCTGTAGAGGATGTGATAGTGCAAAGAGCAAGTGAGTCTGCTGTCAGTTTCATTAACGACTTAGTGAGTACTAATGACCTTCTTAAAGACAAATGCGCTACTCTTTCATTAAAGGAGATAATTCGAGCAGGGAAGGTGATTCACAATTGGAAAATGGAGAATTTTGCACGGACTAAAGGGAACTCCCGTTGCGATAGTTGTTTGTTGTTATTCAAAAGAAACCAAGAGATACCAATTGTGAAATATGAATTGGTGTTGAAAGTGTCCCCAAGTGATGGTGAATATGAGCTG
The DNA here is from genome assembly GCA_018155075.1 of Cassiopea andromeda. NCBI lineage: Eukaryota > Metazoa > Cnidaria > Scyphozoa > Rhizostomeae > Cassiopeidae > Cassiopea > Cassiopea andromeda. The sequence goes on from WIPJ01067831.1 coordinate 73,688, forward strand.
AACGTAAAAGTAAAGGGTGATGAAATAGATGTTGATCCAAATATAAGTAGGATAAATATGTATGGCAATCAGCCGGAATGCATTGCTGAAACGTACCCACATTTGCGCAAGTATTGCTTCTGCAAGTGATTCACTCTGAGTTTACCGCTTCCATTCATTTACATGATTCGGTATTTTGAGTTGTATTTGAATTTTTATTATTTGTATATATAATTGTGGAGAGGCACTACCTGGCAGGGAACTGTGCTTGGAATTTGCCATAGCTAAACTTTCTGTCGTTACAGAGTTTGAAGCTTGAAATGAAGTTGGTAGATGTTTGCAGCTGTGATGAGTTCAATAAGTAGTAAAGGTCTGATCTAAATTACTATCCAAAAGTAAAATATATACGTATGCTGATGATAATGCAATATGGGTCAAAGGGCAATAAGCTAGCTATTTAATTCTAGATATTGAGTCTGCATCAATGTGAGTGCATACTGAAAGACTCAAAGAGGCTACAAATTTGCAGTATCATTATCTCAGTATTCCAGTATTTGCATAAACGATTCAATACTTAGAGCATGGACAACTAAAGAAGTCTTTCAAATTGCTTAAGGTTTGCCTTTTGAAGAAGAGGAGACTATTCTAAGCACTGGCACAATTGAAATAGAGAATGTACCTGATATGTATTAGTACCTGGTATGCAGTAATCCCTTCATATGTAGTAATATAGTAGCATCAAAAAGAATGAAAGTCCTTTCCCACGCCTAATGGCGCATAGGGGGGTGCCTATCTCCTTTTTTATAGCCCTAGGCCACGCGTCTGCGAATGCAGTGAAAGCTACAGCAGGGGGCTGGTCCACTGGTAGCTCCACGAGTTTAACTTTCCCACTCCATTCTCAATTGTCGAGCGCCAGACGAGAAGGCAGTGAGTACCATTTTTAAAGTCTTTGTATGACTCAGCCGGGGCTCGAACCCATGACCTACCGGTTGTGAGGCAGACGCTCTACAACTGGGCCATCACTCCGGTTAATGAAGTAGTATAGGGTGTCCAAATTATTATAAATATAATGGTGCTTGAAAAGCCCATGTTATGTTTAGTAGTGTTGTTGTAGTTATATATACCATGTGTTAGAGCCCATTTATGGGCTGTTCATATTGAATTGATAAAAAATATAAACGAGTTTAATCCATGCTATGGATGCACACAGTTTTAGTCAATAACTATCGCAGTAGAACAATAGTCTGAAAGGAGGTGAATGGGAAATCGAGAAAAAGTAATGAGCAGAACCTTGCAACGTAGAAGGCATTCTATAGAATGGCTCTATAAGTTGCCCTGCGCACCTAACATGGGGATTTGTGTACTATGGGAAGGAAACGGCCCCCCCGTCGCCTGTTCTTATGTGCATGGCAAAAGCACCACTGTTTTATGAATAAAATAGTTGCTTCTGTTCCTAGTATCCTTCGGTTCTTGATCTCCAATAGTCTAGCTAGCCAAATAGCAAAAGCATTATTTAGTTGCTCAGTGACTAGTCAACTAGGGTATATGGCAACATTATTTCTTCATGTGCTAGCATCAACGAGTCCATGTGATGGGAACAGCAGCCTTTGCATGTGAAAGGATACAGTTACTTGATGCCGATGTGCCACACCTTATTACTCTTAGGCATAAAGATACTAAGCCATAACGACTTGTGTATCGATGCCTTGTCTATAGATGACCGGTCACAACTTTTTGATGTAAGTCGCATCATAACTACTTCAGGTATAGTTGTATAGTCATACATCCTTTAAGTATAATTTTGACTAAAATTATAGTGAACAGAGATATATTTTCAAGGGAGTCCCACAAGGCTCAGTATTAGGATCATTGCTAATCAGTAGTTTTAAAATGATATTTTATATTTCTAAGCAGAAGTAAAATATGTAATTATGGTGAGTATAATGCAATATGCGTCGAATGGCAAAAAGCTAGCTAAGCACTGTAACATGAAATGTTGCCTGCAAGCAAGACTAAAATGCACTCCCGATTTCCCAGTCTCCACAGAAAACACTGTAAGCAAACAACACTGCATTTATATGAGCTTGAGATATGGTTTGTTAAAACAAAACAAAATGAACATACATAGAAAGGAGAACTATCTCTTAACGCAATAAAAATTGTCTATATTCATGCGTGAAGCGAGGGAATAAATTCTATGTTAAACAAAAAGCACATCCATACAGTCTATATGCTTGTAATATGCATGAAACAGAAATGTGCCCAAAATGCACAGCATGAAAGAAGTATACCTTTCCAGTCTAGACAAGTATAGTAATTGTAACGAGTACTTAATAACTACTTAATCCGTCTTGGCTATCCCTATCCTTGTCCTAGTTCCTAGTCAACTCCTCCCTCGACTCCTTTACCCAACCAAAATATTCACTACAATGTGCACAATAAACAAAAAAATAAAAGACTATAAAACGAGCTCAAAAGCAATCACCTGGAAGTCCCTTTAAGAGCTTCTTGCACGTTACAAGCACTCTGAACAGCGGTGCCACAACAGGGTGGCTACGGGGCCAGCTCCTCCCCCTGCCTTATGAGTGCTGTAGGGGTAAGGGAAAGCAAGAATGGCACTTTTTACATAAATGCACTTGTCAGCATAGCACCTTACTTATATATACGAGACAAATGTTAATGAATTCATTCATCACCAGCTATTTTCATTACTGTCCAATTGTTGGAATGTTTTGTATCCAAGAAATGAATAAGCTAATCAATAATACTCTCAAAATAGCATTCAGAATGGCAAAGAATGAATATGAGTCATCTGTAAAGATTTACCTATCAAAGATAACCCATAGATATAAAGATAATAGATCCATGTTTATGAATGGCATGTTCAGATTTCATGAATCTTCATATAATTTAAAACACGAGCCATTTTTTCTAAGAAACCAAACACTGTTACATATGGAACTGAGACAGTTGCTTACAGATATAATCAGATTTCGAAAAATATACATGTTGCAGTCAGAAACTGAAACAGCCTAGATGCTTTCAAAATGAAAATAAAATATTGTGAGATTCCTTGTGCATGCAGGCTAAGCATTCAGGAAATACCAAGTCGCGGGGACATAGGCCATTTATAGCTCACCCTTATACAAGCTTATTTCTATTGGCTTGTGGATTACTTATTCCTATTCAATTCAATTCATCATCATTCAATTCAATCTATTCATTTATCATTTATCATTTGTTTATTTGCTATTCATTTAATTATGTTAACTAAAATATTTCAATTGCCATTCACTATTTCAGATGTACTTTTGTATTATCAATACAAAATAGAAATTCTTGCTTAGTTTTGTGTTGTAGTAAAACGTCAACAAAAATTGGATTAATTAAGTGAAGTTACACTTTTGGTATTTAAAAATAATTGAAGACTATTTTTAGGCTCAAAATCAGAAAAATTTAAGAATATTGCGCCTCAGCAAGAAGTTACTGCTTTTTATACAAGAAAGTGTGTTGTGCTTAAAATTAACGTCATGAAACGACATAAACAGCCTTTCCCCATTATTATAGTAAGAAATTTAGAGAAACCTAATATACCTAGTCAAAAAAATAAAAAATATGTGCCTACTGATCTAACAAACAACACAACATGATTTCAATCCTGGGTACATAGGCAATTTTTATAGCTCACCCATATACCAGGTTATTTCTATTAGCTCTCAGATCCTTTATTCCTCTTCAATTCAATTCATCATCATTCAATTCAATTCATTCATTCATCATTTATCATTTGTTCAATTACCATTCACTTAACAATGTTAACTTCAATATTACCATTCACTTTTATGGTCACAAGGGACATTGGCTGTGAGCGTCTTTCATGTCCTGGGGATGAGTTGTTTTTGCGTTGTCCCTTTAGGAGACGGACTTAATTGCTTTGATGTTGTTTACAATTATATTTCGAATGCGTAAAGTAAGGAAAGAGCAATTTCTATTTGCAAAAACTTTAATATTGGACAAAATTTGTAAGTTATTGTTTCTTCGTTCGTCTAATCTTCGTTATTTTTTCGTGACTTTGTTATTTCTTCGTTATTTAGTGTTATCATATGTCTTTGTTGTAGCTAAAAAGCTACGTGAGTCTATCGCAGTTGTAATTATGACTGTATGAGAGTACACGTTTTTTTTATAAGAAAACCTTCACTTCGCGAGAGCCTCAATTCTCTTAACTTTTCCTGAAATTCAGCCTGAAATTTTCATAAATTTTTCTTAACTTTTAAAAAAATAAGCTGACAAAAATTGGTTAAACTTTCATCATTAATCTTATATACTCAAATTGGAATTCCATCTTTCAGATTTTTAATGCAATAACGACGACATATCGATGTTTTTGGCCAATACAAGCACTAAATTTTGGAAATTGAGCCTCGTGATTTCCGTATGATGTTGATCATTTGAGCCTCATTTTCTTCTAAACTATTTTCATGTAAAAATAAGGTCTTATTTGTGTATTTCTGAAGGAAAGTTCCCTTTCACATCTAATTGTGCTAATTATGTTGTAGTTACATATATTCTACGTCATAGTGATCATTGTCTTTATGCTGTTTTGGCATTTTTTAGACTTTTAGATTAATAGTTGATATTAGTCAAAGTCTGAGTAGTTGTTATTAATGAGCTTAATAACATAAGCTAGATTTTTAGTATTCCAACTTTATATAAGGCATCAAAAAAATCTATAGGTCTGTATCCATTCTGATAATGAAGCAAGGAATTCACTTCCAAACGTCAACGACCAATTCAATGTGGGTTACGTGAGTAATCATAGCAGTCAAATCTTGATTGGCCAGCAAAGGATTCGCCATCGAAGGGTTCTTGCCAATAATGTTGCGTGAACTCGTTCGAGAAGAGTGTTTTGGTGGTAAATAGCGTCCTTTCTTTCCAAAAATAACTGATAGAAATTGAAAAATATTTTGTAAAAGCATGCTCAGAAGGCTTGAATTCACACTTCAACAAAGAGGAATTGTATATCTAAAGGCCTCTTTAAACAATACAACATTTCACCCAAAACTTCAGCCAACAAATTTTGCAAATGTTGGGAGAAGTGTTTAAATGACCCAACATTTCATCCAACAGCTCATTCAACATTTCATCCAAAATTTCTATGGAGGTTATGATTTGAATACGCTGTGAAGGAACTGTGCGCCCGAGACTGGGAACTACTATCAAAATGCAAATAGCGCGCAATTTTCCTAAGGGAGAACGCATGCGCAATACTAAAATGTTGGCTGAGGTGTTCAAACTACCCAACATTTCATTTAACATTTGAAAACAATGGAATTGTTGGCTACCATCACTCAACATTTTTACTTAGAATCAAACTTCATCTAACATCGAAAATGTCAGTGTTGGGTGACCCAACATGGTGTTCACACGATCCAACATTTCACTCAGCATCAATGTTGAGTAAATGTTGAGTGAAAGTTGGATCATGTAAACAGGGCATAACGCAGATCAAAAGTTATCGACATTAAAAGCCTTACAACTTTGCTTTTAATGTCAATAACTTTTAATCTGCGCAAGTAATAATAAAAGTTGCTCTTTCTGGAAATGTGAATTGACACCTTCTGCACAGGCTTGCAAAATATTTTCAATTATTCGAAGCTATATGTCATCAATTTTTTTGCAAAGAAAGCATGCTATTTACCACCTACCAAAATACGTTTCTCAAGCAAATTTTTGCAAAATTATTGGCAAGAATCCTTCGATGGTGATTCTTTTGTGAGGCATTTAAGATTTAGCGCCTATGTCACGTAAGTAACTGTTTACAAGCGTATCAAGTTTTCTTTTTCAAACTATCTTTCACTTAATTATCAATGAGCTAAAAGTTAGCTCAGTAAGTTCATTCTCAATGTTTGTCCTCGTTTTCTGATGGACGTAGGATCATATACCGAATAGAACTTTCTTGTTGTTGTTGTCTACTTTATTTTGAGTAGGCTTTTATACCTGGCTTTTTCAGCTAATTTAGGCCTACTATGCATGCCACATCCAGGCATGGGACCCCTAGTTTAACGTCCTTTCTAGAGGACTGCGGAGTGAGCTGTTTTGGTCGCTCATCTGGAAGGTTCCCATCCACATTCTGGCCGTACATAGCCATGCATAAATTTAGTCAAGCTAATGAAACTGGCTGGGACGCTTTGCTTTCCAATTCTATATCTTGATAGTCCAGGATGCATTTCTTCTCGAAGACCCTATAGGACACTCTGCTTCTATTTAATAAATGGCATAAGCGTCATAACAATTATTGTAGTAGAGGAAGCAAAAGAGGGAGAAATGCACGTAAGGATTCACGTGATCATGAAGGTTAATTGTTCGTATTTTTCTGAATTGGACACACATGACGCAAGCAAAGTGTTTTTAGAAACAATCCTATGAATAGCAAACATATGTCATAAATTATCGATTAAGTGCCCTGGACACTTATTCAGAAGTAGAAGTTTTTTGGTGGGTGCCTATTAAAAATATGAATAGAGATACCTAAGCATACATCACCTTTTTATAGAATAGATTGAAAGAACGTTCTAGTTAATTAATCAATACATCTTCATCGCCCTTAACTAAAACTAAACGTCTATTTCAGAATTGAGTCCTGTACTGCTAATCTGTAATTTACGGTAGGTCATAGAACAGCGCAAGTCTTGTTATAAAATTCTTATGACATGCTGTATATGATGTTTTCATAGTACTAATACTATATTTTGCTGGTGTGTCTCAAATGTCATTGTAGTCGGTGACACCAATCCAATAATCAGAAACATCAATCTAAGTAAAATGTCTTTATTGATAGATCGTATGAAAGGCTTAATAAACGCTGAACGATGACTTATGGAACCAAAATCACCATGTATCGTATAAGAGCGGTGATTTTGTTACTACTCCACAACTATATTTCCAAGACTGAGATCATGAGTGAAGCTTCAAAAATTGTTGGTGGGTGTACAATCCTAATTTACCAGCAGACTTCATTCGAGCCCAATTTGCCGAAAAATAGGACTCTCTTTGAGTTTTATCAGTAGTACAACACTGACGAGCACTCTACTATCATTACAGAAAACTGTTATCTCTATAGCAAAGGCACGTGTAACCAAGCATAGAAACACAATATATCCTTTCAATGTACATAAATAAATAACCACTTAGGCTGACGGTACACTATGAGCGAAGAGAGAAGTGAAGCGATACGAACAATACAAGCATGACGTCAGATCAACACTGAACTGGAGCGAACACATTGTTTTTCAGATGTCTGCTCGCTTTGCTATTACACTCCTTGTGTGAACTGGAGCGAACACATTATTTCCCAGATGTCTGTTCGCTTAGCACGTTTGCATTCAAATTGTGTAATGTTTCTGTTGAAATTATTGACGAATAGATTTCGTTCGATTTTAAATACCCTTGGGGGTCACTTAATTAAAACCCTTAAATTAATATTCCTTCACTCAAAATAGCCTTTAGAAATACATTTGCGGGTTTTTTGATGTAGATTTGCATACATAAAAGCATTCTTTTCACATACTGAAAAGCTTTTTTCGTCCGACACTCATCAGAGTATGAAAACGTCGGATAGTGACCAAAAAGTTAACCAAAATATATATCCAGATGCAGTTAGTGTGATAGGATAGGTCAATTTGGCCCCAAGTATGATCAATTAGGACCTATTAACATTGTTTACTTGAAGAGTCCTAATGAGGAAACAAACTCTTTTTGTCTACACAAGACTGGGTTTTGAGTCTTGATGTAAACAGATTCCAAAACACTTAAATGAAAAGACGATCTTGCTTGCTCAATGATCCGAAAATTGTCGTTTGTATATGTTTTGGCGCATTCTGGATTTGCAATAAGGTGTTGTCCTATGGCTGACTCATAATTACTTTCAGAATTGTTCTTTTTACATATACGAGGTGGCTGTTCTCTTACGGTATTTCTTTTCTTCCTGATGCTCGTGGGGACATGCTGTTTTATTCTGTCTGCTAGTCTCTGCGTAGTGCGTTTTACATACCCAGCTTTACATCAGCACGAAAATTCATAAACACCACAACTTTTTTGAGTGGTAGGATTAAGGCATTACTTTGATAAGATAATGATTGTTGCTAATTGATCCCTTCAGAGCTGCAATTCTGTGCACTGCTTTTCAATCAGTGGTAAAAAAACTTTTAAATGGTTGAAGGTCTTTGTTAAGACGGTTGAAAGCTATGCTAAATTATTATTTTTGAACCTTAGTTTGCAGAAGCCTTATTGGAAACAGCCCGTACTGCTGCATGTCTTGCAATGAACTTATAACTTTTTGCAGTTTCTTAGCTGAAGGTTGCTCCCAATTTCAATTTGCCTAGTCGGTAACAGGCCAAGTGAGGCTATGTCCATACGTAGCATTATGGACCCAATGGTTTTCACTACTTGGCACGCACAGCATCACCTCTAGATAAAAATGTGTCACCCTCCAATCATATGAAAAAATTGCAGTCATGGCATAAGTGATTTAGTACTAATAAAATAATAATAACAATAGTAATGGAAACTTCATATAATTAATAAACATTTAACTACTGCAATTGTAAGCCTAGCTAGATGCTAGGTAGCTTGCAATGGCTACTTGGTGAAAAAAAACACATAGGAGTATTACAGTGACACATAAGTTCAGGATCTGTCCATTTTTTGTTCCGTCTACAGAAGATGTAACATGACGTTCGGATAGCAATGTTGGTTATTTTCTTAATGCTGTAGTTTGTCGCTCTTTTGTCAAATTTCAACGTTTTCATCATGTCAATAAATTCAGTAGTGCTCTTGTCATATATGCCCAAAGTGCTTATCGAGAGATTTACGAGATTAACCTTCTCGTAATCATTTTTAGTTGCTGTACGAGTTCCCTATATTTTTGTTTCTTTCTTTCGGCATTGCTTCTTAGGTTAGATTCGTATCCCACAGTCAATTCTAAAATGTAAAGCGATTTATTAGAAGGTGAAAGAAGTAAATCCGGTCGCAAATCGTGCCCGTTGATAATAGAAGTGCTAAGAAATCCTGGGATGTCAGCAAAGATCTTAGCATGTTGCAATGACCTAATTGTTGTGGCAATGAACATTAGGATGGAATCATGGCGCCAAGTGTAACGGCCTTGTTGAAGATAGACTTTGTATGAAGGAGAGATTCTTGTGTAAGGTAGAAAGAACAGTCAGGAGATGATGATAGATCCCATCTCTTAAGATTAGTTTTTGTTGGAAGAATGTTGTTTATGTATTTGATAGAAAAGTTGAAGATGTTTTTTGGCAAACTTTTTTGTGCAGATGACCATAGTGAATTTAAGGTAGTTAGTGAGTGTTCACTCATGCTCCGAAAGAAGGACCCTTGTGAAAGACTTTGCTCTCTAAGCTGCAGGAGGAAAAGCAGGGGAACAAAGGATCAACTACTGATTGATAAAGCAGTTCTTAAAGATTGTAGAAAAAGGAGAACTATTCTTGCTATGGCGTCGATAGATTATAGAAAAGCATACGATTCTGTACTACACATCTGGATTCTATAGTGTCTTGACATGTTTCCGAGTGTTGCATTGCAGAAAATGTCAGAAAAGTTTTAGGGAACAGCATGAAGAATTGGACACTCTGGCTAGTTTTTAATGGGCTGGATTTATGCGAGATTGACGTCAATAGAGGCATTTTCCAAGGCCAGAGTCTGTCACCATTGATTTTTGATATTTGCATGATTCCTCTTTCATTTCCTTTAAGAAAGGTAAAGGCTTCGTATGAGTGGTGTAGGAAAGAATTGAAACTTAATCATCCTCTCTTCATGGATGATCTCGAGCTCTTTGGAAAAAGTGATGAACAAATAGATAGCCTAGTAAAAACAGTGGTTGCATTTAGTGAAGGCATAGGTATGGAAATTGGACTAAGAAAGTGTGGAGTGATTACTCTAAAGAAAGGACAGCTTGTTAAGTTTGATGGAATTTATTTACCTAAACATGAAATTATGAAAGAAGTAGATGAGAAAGGATATACTTATCTTGGTATTTTAGAGTTGGATCAGATAAAAGAACACAAAATGAAGAATAAAGTTACTACAGAGTATAAAAGAGGTTAAGGCTGATATTGAAATCAAAATTGAATGACAAGAATAAGATTCAAGCAATTAATACTTGGGCTGTCTCAATGTTAATGTATGGAGCTGGAATTATTAATTGGAAGGTATCTGAGTTGAAAAAAATTGACAGAACAACCAGAAAGACATTAACGATGTATGGGGCCTTTCATCCAAAGAGTGACATTGACCGACTATATCTGAAATGAAAAAATGGTGGTAGGGGCTTGGTCAGTATTGAAACATACGTAAGATTGGAGGAGAATAATTTAGGCTTGTACGTGCATGAATCAAATGAAATGCTTCTCAAAGGTATGAAGAAAGTGGGCATAATTAACACTGAGAATCTTGCTGACAGAAAAGATTTCAAGAAGAATAGCCAAAATGAAGATAAAGATAGATGTTAAAGAGAGAAAATGTATGGACAGTTTGCGCGTGAGATGCCTGAAGAGATCGATAAAGATTTATCTTTGCAGTGGTTGGTGCAAAGTGACTTCAAAGTACAAACTGAAGCAACGAATTGCGCCGCACAAGAACAAGCATTAAGAACAAATTATATAAAGAATAAAATTGGCAAAACATCGGAAAATCCATTATGTAGAATGTGTAGGGAAAATGGGGAAGCTGTGCAGCATATAATATGTGAATGTAAAAAGCTAGCAAAACGTGAGTATAAGAGAAGACAGGACACAGTTGCAAAATTGTTTCACTGGAAATTGTGCGAGAAGCATAACCTAGAGAGAGAAGAGAGGTAGTACGAACATTGCCCCAAAGGAGTTGTGGAAAATGATAATGTAAAATTGATTTTGGATATAGATATTCAATGCGATAATGTTTTTGAGGCAAGGAGACCCGGCTTAATCTTGGTAGATAAAAAGGGAAAATCATGTGCCATCGTCGGTACTGCCGTACCAGGGGATTGTAGAGTACGTGAGAAAGAACTCGAAAAGATTGAAAAAATTCAAAACTTAAAGATAGAGCTGAAAAGACTTTGGTCGCTGAAAAGGGTAGAGATTGTACCAGTGGTTGTAGGAGCTCTGGGGTGCATTAGCAAGGGATTTAGTAGATGGATTGACATACTTGGAATGAAATTAAACATTGGAATGGTACAGAAATCAGTCTTGTTGAGAACTGCTCGGATACTCAAGAAAGTCTTAGACATGTAAAGTGAAAGCACCCTCTTAGCCCTTGGCTACTTGTGGTAGCCTGCCCATGAGGAATATGTCGGCAATAAGAACTTCCTGTACTAAAGCTACAAGACAATAATAATAACAATAATAACATTGTTTATACACGAGGTATGCCTTCAGTTAAAAGCAACACTGAATATCAAATCGAAAAAAACATAACCCTATAAACGAGCGCTGATCTTCCAGGTATTCAGTTTTAACTTTGGAGTCTAGCCCTTCAAATATGTTTTCAGTTGTTTTTTGAAAGTATTTTGGGTAGGTAGCTCACGTAGCTCAGCAAGTAAATCATTCAAAGATTACGGGGGGAGCAATGAAATCCTCTTTCTACAAATTCAGTCCGATATCTCGGTATCTGCAGATTTTGACAATGCCGTGAATTATATTTCGAGACGGAGAATCTTAGGAGGAAATTTTTGAAAAATTTTTCTGGGCAAAGCTTGTTCATAATGTTATAGGTCATGATGTCCCTATCATAACCGATGGTATTTTCTACATTTTACCGGGAATGAGACCAATTAACTTTAATCTTTGCGTTTTCAATTATGCAGCAAGCTCGATTTTGAATACGTTGGAGAGCTATTACCTTTGATTTGTTCAAGCTACCCCAAACAACGTAATCTTATCGCAAATGACTTTCAACAAGACCATACTAAACACAGTAGAGTTGGCTTTGCGGCAGATTACTTTTAAGCCGCTTTAGGCTCATAAGACCAGTATTTATTTTACTTCTAACTCGCTTAAACTGCTCATCCCAATTCAAGTTTTCATCAATGGTAATTCCTAAATATTTGGTATTTTCCACCCTTTTTATCTCTGAGTTGCTAAGCCTAAGTACCTCTGGAAGCTCTGGTTTTCTTGTGCTGAGTGGGCGCCCTATGATCATAAATTCAGTCTTTTGGGTATTAGGACTGAGTTGATTAACCTTCATCCATTCCGCCATATTTTTTAGTTCTTTTCGTGCACACTCAGTCATCTGCACAACATATTTGAGACGATTGTGATAGCTGTGTCGTCAGCATAGATGTTAGCATGCGAGGATTTCAAGCATTTTCCGAAGTCGTTTTGGTATATCATAAATTGGAGGGGCCTAAAAGAGATCCCTGAGGAATCCCGCATGGGACTTTTCTAGGCTTAGTTATAACACCATTTAAGGAGCAAAATTGCTGTCTATTTGATAGGTTAGATTGAAACCAATCTCCTTCTCTGTCTTTTATCCCATACTTTTGTAGTCTTTATGTACGTATGATAGGATCTACGGTATCGAAAGCCTTTTGTAGATCCAGAAATATAGTGAGGTTGATTTTGCTACAATCAATATTTTCATACAAGTAATCAGTGCTGGAAATAAGCGATGTCATTGTTGAACAGAGCATGCGAAAAGAGGCCTGATTACCTGTCAGAGTATTATTTGCTAGCAAAAATTCAAAAATTTGATCATGCGAACTTCTTTCCTACATCCTCGAGAAAACAGATATTACAGATATCGGCCTACAATTGTTTACATCAGTTCTCGCACCTGACTTATAAATTGGGGTAACTTTTGCTACTTTCAAGATTTCCCGGAAGACTCCATTTATGAGCGATGAGTTTTATATTAACGCTAGTGGGTACGAAATAGATTTCGCAGCATCTTGTACAAATGTGACAGACACTTTATCCGGACTCAATGCCTTCCCATTTTCTAATCGACTAATTGCATTCAAAATATACTGTTCATCAATGGCCTTACATTTCATTTTATCTCTACCGAGTGTGATGTACTTAAGACAATCATCTTCGGGCTTTACGTCCATCTGTTTTGTTAAGTTCAGCCCAACTGAAACAAAGTGATGATTTAGAGCCTCAAACCTGTCACACTCTTTTGTTAACGCTTGGACATTGTCTTCAATGCAGGAAAGGGTTGTGGATTTTACATTCTTTTCCAAAGCCCTATTAATTGTCTTCCACATTTCTTTGGATCCCCTTTATTTTTCTCAACTAAAACCTTATAATGATCCTCTACAGCCTTTCCAACTTCTTTTGTTACATTATTACACTGTCTGTCAAAAGCAGTCCACAATTCAGGAAACGTTGTTGCCAATTTTTCAGTCTATCCCTAGTCATCAAATATTTCCGAAGCCTTGGGGTTGCCCAGGTAACGAATTCCACTCGTATTTTTTTCTTTTTAATCGGAGCATGAAAATGCAGAGTTGATTCAAATATTTCCTGACAGGTATCTGCCATGCCACAGGGGTCGTTCTATTTTAGAATCTTTGTTCTTCCTAATTCAACAAATTATTTGCTAACGATTTTTAATATGTTTATCAAAGCGCTATTACGGCTAATGAGCTCTGAAAAAAGCTTCTTCTTCAAATCGGGGACAAGCATGCTCTATTGGAGGGAGGAAGGCCCGATAACCCCCTATGCACCGGCGATAATGTGATGACGTCAAGAAGAAGTCAATAACAGATTATTTGGGAAATTACACAACTGAGATCTGGTGCGCATCTACACGTAATGTCCAAACGTAGGAGTTCTAATTTTGTGCCTGAACATCAATTGTCTTAAGTCTATTATATAAAATACGATGTCGGAAAAGATTTACAGGATAAACTAAAAGGATTTTGGTACAGGAATAGAATAACTACGACGATTCATGCAGTTTTACAAATTCAACCGGTTCAGTATAACCAGCAGCCATAAAAATCACTTGCAGAAACAGTACTTGCGCAAATGTGGGTACGTTTCAGCAATGCATTCCGGCTGATTGCCATACATATTTATCCTACTTATATTTGGATCAACATCTATTTCATCACCCTTTACTTTTACGTTTAGCTCATATTCACCATCACTTGGAGAAACTTTCAACACCAATTCATATTTCACAATTGGTATCTCTTGGTTTCTTTTGAATAACAACAAACAACTATCACAACGGGAGTTCCCTTTAGTCCGTGCAAAATTCTCCATTTTCCAATTGTGAATCACCTTCCCTGCTCGAATTATCTCCTTTAATGAAAGAGTAGCACATTCGTCTTTAAGAAGGTCGTTAGTACTCACTAAGTCGTTAATGAAACTGACAGCAGACTCACTTGCCCTTTGCACTATCACATCCTCTACAGAAACATTTACATAATTGAGACAAGGACACCAATGATCTGCAACTCCGGCATCTTTACAATTGCGAATGCTGGGATCTATAGATGTGAAAAGACTCCTACCAATTCCCACTCCCTTGAATGTTGGATATTCCAGCATATGCCTCAATGTCCCATATATATCAAAATGAGATGTCAATATATTTGAATTCTCCTGCATTGCAGCATAGAGATTTGGATGTTTATCTTTGATCCAATGAGGCAAAGTAATGGATAAAAATGGCAATCTCTCTTCCAGCTTCCCTGCTATTGTTGATCTCACGTCTGAAATACGTGGACCATGGTCACCAAACACAACTAGCAGTGTATTATCTAGATGACCTTTATGTTGCAAGTCCTTCATAAAATTAACGAGATCGTCATCAACAAGCTGTACCATGTCAACACTATTGTGAGGCAGACGTGCGATGATGCTCAAACTAAACTTCTTTACTTTACTATACGTATCAAAGAAGCTGCTTGTATAAGAGAGAACGTGTCTATGAATTGGCCAGTTGCCGTAGCACCTTAGTTCTCTATTTCGCATTTCACTATTTGCTGCAATATAAAATGGCCTCGCATAATGATCTGTTGGTGGATGTTTAAATCCGTGAAGTCTGTAGTTGAATGTTGCAAAGTGTGTGGCATCCTCTTGAAACATAGTTGCGTATCCTTTGCGTTTGAAGTCATTGAATATGAAAGGTCATCTATCAACTGGTTGAGAATGTGCAAAACTTCGTCTAGCTTCAGGTAGATTTTGTTCGTTGATTCCAGTAAACATGGCACATAATTGTGCTGTTGTCCCATCTCCAACAATGGTGTGGCCTAACAAAATGACAAAATAGATGAAGAATTACGGCTATTTACTGAGAAGTGTTTTAGGAAGTAGTTTTGTAGGGATATGGCTGCATTTATGTAAAAGGGTTGTAGCGGAGATGAAAGCTGATCAAGGAAAGATGTGAAGTTTCAGCTACTCAAAGTTTTTCGTAATACTGTTCCGCTACATATAGCCGTGGAAAACAAATTATTACGACAAAAATTAGGAATAGGAAAGCTTCTTTGTTTCATCTTTTCTGATTGCTCCAAGTATCAGTCACTAAACCATTTGCCTCTATATAGTACATGAGAAATGACAAACCACATTGGAAGAGGAAATACGTAGAAAGATAAAATGTTTGCCAGACAGTGCACCACTTGAAAAGTAGTCCTTCATATGAATGAAGTGCAGATGTGTGTTACTACGTGAAGATTTGTGAGCATGTTGCATGTGAAACTCAAGAAAGTAAACTGTTGAAAAACACGACCTAGAGTGAAGTCATAATTCCAACTTCAATTTGTTGACAATTTCAGAACAAAGACTTTTTCGCAATTAAGACACTTCCATAATGTTAAGACAAGTCTATGTTTGACACATTCCTACAAACGTTTCCGATACAATTCCTGGATGACATCATCATGCAAAAAGTTAATAATGAAGACAGTCGAAAAGGCGAACCTTAGAAACAAATAGAAGGGTGAATCAGTGTAGGACCGTAAACATGGGATAGGGTAAATCATGAAATCAATGGTCAAATTCAACGTTTAAGTTGAAGCCTCAAAAAAGGTGGAGTTTTGGAGGATATTTGGAAATTTGGAAATCATACAGTATTTTCCCTAGTTTTCCATAGGTTCCACTTGTAGATTTTTCTTATCGTAAGTTTTCCATATAAATTAACATTTCCTTTGTGAATTTTATGCACTGATAAATTTCTGTCTTTGGCTGGATTTTTGCAGTGATAATGGATCCCAGGAAGTTTATCCGAAACATTTGCTGGATTGTACCAGGAATGGAAGTGTCATAGTATTTTGGAAGTGTTATCATACAGGAAATATTAGTATATTGCAATTGGAATTATAACTGTATCTCCTGCATGTTTTTCTTGGGTTTATTGCGAAGTTGCCCTTTCCGCAAAGTGAGAAAATTAAACAGGAAATAGTAAGAAAAACATAAAGTCCTACTCTTGCATTAAACAGTAACAAGCAGTCCGAGTTTGTTTACCAATTGAGATTGACGTTAGGCCTTCATATATTCCCTATAAACTCACTGACTGCTCTAGCAAACTGATGATTCAGTATTTGGTTTTACTGCTATCAATTACTATCAAATGATACATTTATGCAAACCTTTGAAGAAGATAGTATCCTTTTGATTCTTCAGAAAATCTAATGATTTGGGCATGACCCTAGTAAATGCTGCAGCAGATACACTGTCCAGCATAACAAACGCAATGTTAAGTCCAAGATCATCAATGTCTTTAGGCATGGGTTGTGCAACTTTGAGGACGTCATCTTTGGATATTACAAGATTATGCAGCTCCGTTTCAACTCTTCCGTAGCGTTTTGTCAGGAATAACTTGATAAAATCTTCTTTTGGCTTGAGTTTTAGTATCTCACCAGCATCTAAAATGTAGAAAGTGCTGATTATATCGAGAAAAGGGTGAATCATGGAGAGAAGGAAGATATGAAAAATAAGAAACTACGTGGATGAACACAGAAGTGAATAATGGAGTTAGCAGAGTAGAGAGGAAAGAAGACATTGAATAACTACTGCAATACTAAACATATGAATTAAAATTGCTGTTTGTAAGTGAAGATCAACTCGTTTGGCTACCTCGTGGAGGAATTTGAGTGAAAGCATGTCCAGTAGCATTTCATTGGGGGAGGCAAAAATTCTTGATGATAACTATTGTTTGCTAATATGTGCTGCAGAAATGAGTAGTTGAAAAGTCGAGATAAAAGTCGAGCAAAAAATCGAGCCCTTAAGCCACACGCTCGAGTACGCTCGACTTTGAGATCATATGTTGAGGAAAAATCGAGTGAAAAATTGAGTTGTTTGGCCAGAGCTTTACGATTGTTATGACATTTTAAGACTATATGGAAACAGATAAACCGGGAGACTGACGCAGAGTATCCGATAGTCTGTGACCTTCTTAAGACTTTTAAAAATTATATGGAAACCAGTCCTAAGGTAGGTTTATACGATCACATTAACAGCAGATTTGCATCACAATTTTAAGTAGAAGAAAATTTGATGGTTCTCTTTGATCGTGTAAATGCCCTAAATTTCGCACCATATTTCCACTCTTTTGGCTCTAAAAAATTCTGATCGTAATTGCGTTTTGAGGTAAAAACTTTTTGAACTGAGGTCAAAAAGTTTATTGGGCTTTATATTTCTTCAAAGAAGCGGATTTCCACGCTTCAAATTTATTTTGAGGTTCTCCACTTCCTGTTGCTTCCCAGAGTCTTGGTACACTACCTTTCCCCTCCTTCAAACCCCGTTGAATATTAAGGTGTGTCTAGAGTGTAAATATATGGCATTTTCAAGCGATGAAAATAGTAGCGATGATGAACAAAGAAGGAAGGTGTTCTGCTTTTTCTTCTCCTTTTGAGAATCGTTTGTAGTAATTCCAGTACTCTCTTATTCACGTGCCAAAAGGCTTAGGGAATTTTCACAGGAGGCTATCCAGTGCATATGAAATTAAACTTAACATTCAACGAAGTTTGAAAGCAAGAAGAGGTAGCGCATCGAGAATCTAAAAAGCAGCGGGAAATTGGGAGCTTCGAAATAAATTTGAGGTTTGGAAGTCGGCTTCTGTGAAGGCATATAAAGCCCAAAAAACTTAGTTCAAAACGTTTTTACCTCAAAACGCAACTATAGTAAAAAATTTAGAGCTAAAGAGTGGAAATATCATGCGCAACAAATTGTTTCTACTTGAACATATAATGCAAATCTGTTGCAAATTTGATCGTGTAAACCTACCTTAAGATCTTATGGATGTCACCGTGAAGCAGATTTCGAGGAAAACAAGAGATGACATGTGTTAGTCGAATTTAGATAGATTGGATTTCTCAGTACTCAATCGAGAACCATGGAGAGTTAGTGCAGTGTGAAAGCCCCATCAGTTTACTGCGTAGCAAATAGCTACTATTAAATTTGCATCCGAGGACTGATAAGCGAGTAAAAGCAATACCAACATCTGTTGAAGATGGATATAAAATTTGACCTAATATATTGTTTGAAGGATTGCTTCCAGTCGTGGAGTGAAACCTTTAAAATGCAGAAATAAAGCCTATTCGCCTATTACCCTCGCTTATATAGGGAAACAGAATTCTCACATTGAACCGATATGTAATAACAAGTTTAGTTTTACAGTTATAGCATTGTCTACCTGCGGTGGTGAGGTCAACTGGAATGGCTTCTGAGAATTTTACGTTGAAATCATCGCCATGTGGTCTCCTTATATATTTCATTTCGACCTTTATCAAGCCACTCACATCCAAGTGTAATTCTTGCCCCACTACTGTTCCGTAGCGTTTCATTCGATTGCATTTGATAGGAGGCAGCTTTCGTACCAACTTCATAACATCCGCCCTAAAAGGATCAACAACGGGCAAGACACATTTGCCATCAACAAACTCTGTGCTCTCATTGTGTGCTTCTAATGGCAAAACTAAATCAAAGGATTCAATGGCATATTGCCTCATGCAAAATAAGGTAACAAATACTGTTACTACTATAGCGGCAATTATTCTGGATTTGCGTCGAGATATATTACAACACAACGCCATTTTCCTTCTCAAAGGCTTCGCTTTCCGTTTCACTCTCAAGACAGCAGTCACGTGACTACTCTCTTTATTGTAAGAGAAACGAATGTGAACAATTTTGACAGAGGAGATTATACAGTGGCAGTTTTTCCAGAAAAATCGGAGGTGGGACAAAGGGGCTGAATTTGCTGAGTATTTTAGAAGAAGCACATGTGCTCGACAAATACATCGAAATATATGTCAATTACAAGTGTTTTCATGAGAGGTGTATTAGAAGGCTTAGGTTGAAGCAAGAAAGTGATGTTCTTCTTAAAAATCGTGCATTTGGCCTTTAGTTTCATTTCTTTTGCCGAGAATTTGCCGACTCGATAGCACTTGGGAAGCACTTTGCCCTCCTTAATATCCATTAATGGTAGTACTGATTAATTTAGCAGGCTGAAAGGAGGGGAATGCTGATTCTTTGCTTATTATACGTTGTTCATATACAAAGAATGCCTTCAGCAGAATGACAAAGGAAACAACTACGAAGGCAGTGGCATTTACTATGAAACACCAGAAATTACTATTGGAAAGGTACTAAAGTGTGGTCATCTCCAAGGAATTGAAAGAATATAGTTTGTGGTGAATTAATAGGTATTAATTAATGGCTGAATTCATTTTGAATTAATTATGGATATTTCTGAGCTCATTCAAAGCATTGTAGTATTGACAACTTAAATGTCACGTAAGAGACTTGGAAGAACATGGCTACCAGTCTATAGAACACATTTACTGCACACATGAGCCAGAAAAACAGTAAAATATAATAGTATATGATATAATAGTCATGGCATAGATATTTCGCATGAAAATACATTCAGCCAACTAACAAATTACTATTAGCATATCCCATCGGAAGTAAATATTTGACCTCACTATCAACGAGTGCTGATCTTCCAGGTATTCGTGTTTTAACTTCTGAATCTAGCCCTTCAGATATGTTTTGAGTTGTTTTTCGAGACTATTTAAAGTAGGTAATTTACATAGTTCAGCAGATATATTGCCAGCATAGATATTAGCATACGAGGATTGTAAGCATTTTCAAAGTCAATTAAGCATACCTTATAAGCCGGCATAATAAGAACCTAGGGTTTTCTTGGGTAGCCTGGATAATCATACCAACGTATGATCAATTCCAACCTGTAGAGTTCTTTACAAGGTTCGTATATACCAGCATTTATCAGCCTTTACCAAACAGTGTGGTGCACCCCCATAGAGGGCACAACGTGATGCCATGGCAGGCATACGATCCCGGCACACAGACTTAGACCCCAGGGAATAGGTATTCATATATAACTTTTGGTGATCTTACTTATAATCACAAAGGCAAATGGGGGGAGGGAGCAGACTATTTTCTATTTCCTTGGTAGGGCTTTGGCAAAAATAATTGAGAAACACTCTTAGATACAGTGCATGCCTTAAACATTAGCACAGTTTTCAACATAAGATCTCTTGACAATTCGTAAGAACATCCTTTAAGTCGGAATTCTTGCTAAATAATCTTGCATTCTGTGTGTGACTGAAAAATTCTTGTAATTGTGCCTTAAGGATCCTTATAATGCTGGAATAGTAACTATGTGTGGTTTTTTTCTGTAAAAAATTGATTTGTACACAAACAGCCTATGATAGATTCTACTCTTGAAGTTTTAAACTAAATAATATGAAACCCACTATATAAGAAGCATTCATCATTTCAGCCACTTTGGGGTTCTTATTTAGATGGTTCAAAAGTTGAAGTTGCAACTTCAAGGTTCTTATAAACATAGGTTCTTATTTGCGAATTTCTCCTGTACACGTTTTTTTTATAAGAAAATCATCATTTTGCCTGAGCATCAATTTTCTTAACTTTTCCCGAAATTGAGCCTGAGATTTTTTTAAACTTTTCTTAACTTGTACTAAAATAAACCGGCTGAAATGGTTTACACTTTTGCTATTAAAGTTATATATTTGAATTTGAATTCAACCCATAACACTTTGAATGCAATAACGACGAAATACCAATTTTGGCCTATAAAGACGCTTGACTTTGGAAATTGA
>WIPJ01067831.1:118019-139787 GCA_018155075.1 Cassiopea andromeda
GGGGGGGGGCGTTTTGACCGTTTTACCATCTACTTCACTGATCAAGACTAACTTTGGCGTTCAAGTTTTCTGAGCTGACTTAGACAATTTTTCAATGTGCTGAGTCCAAAAATCTCATTGGATTCGCTCAATCAAGTCAAATTATTTGGATGTTTCGACACAACTTTTGCCCGATTTGTGTAGATATGTAACTTATCAGGTAAGCAAGCTGTCAAATGCCTCTCCCTTACTGCGAGGGCTCAGTATATAAAGTAACTCTCCCGACCAAAGGTCCCATCAGCATAGGCGTTAAATCTTGATTGACTGACATAGGAATCACCATCGAAGGATTATTGGCAGGAATCCTTGAATAGTGATTAGTTTGTTACCCAATCAAAAAAATCTGTAACACCATAATCCTATCGAATTTTAACTATTGCCCTCTGGTGTGGCTTTTTTGTAGTGATGCTGCAAACGTTGAAATAAGCAGAACACACAAACGTTGTCTGCAGGTACTCTACCAGGACTATGATTCCTCTCTCCAACTATTATTAAGAAGAGATAACAGCCAAACTGTTCATGTAAAAAATCTTCAAAAACTAATGACTGAAATATACAAGTCAATGAAAAACTTGAACCCGTCATATCTATGGGAATTCCACGAGAGGAAAGAAATAACGTACGACCTAAGAACCAAAGACCTCTGTAAACTTCCAAAGATCAATAAACGTTATGGCTCAGATTCACTTTCTTTCAGGGGAAGTCTTCTCTGGAACACACTCAGTGATAAAATCAAACAAATTCCAACTCTTGCAGTATTCAAAAATCAAATAAAATCGTGGACTGGTGATAAGTGCACCTGCAGACTCTGCACATAATTATTTTATATATATATATATATATATTAAGTTGTTTAGTATTATAGTTTCAGTTTTAGTTGGAATCAATTAGTGCGCACTACTAAGTAAATCCAACTGTAAATAAAGTTTTATGAATTATGAATTATGAATTATGAATTAACGGGTATCCTGGTCACATCACTATGTTGCTACATAACGTTGGCAAACGGGGGAAAACAAATCAGAACTGCAGTGGCAAGCTGTATTTACCGTTATTTTAACAATTTGGATGGACATCAAACAATGTCACAAGTAGCTTGATTTGAGCTTTGTTGTTGTCGTTACTTTTCTGCATTTAATAGTTGTCTTAAATTGAACTTTTCCTTCTAAATAAACTTGAATGTGCTGTTGCCTATAACTTTAGGGCATGCTGCAATTTATTGATTTGATAAGTAAATTTGTGTTCTATGGAGTATGTGGCAGTGCATCCTTTATCTTTATCTTTATTTCAATTACTCATTATATTTTATTATTACTAGGCCCTCCAGACCATTAAGGGCGCATCATTGTTTGTTGATCTCCCAGGATTTTTGAGTCCTTCGGTAATTACTGGAGATAGTCTAAGGCCAGACTTACTTTTAGAAGTCCATAATAAATGTTTATATTTTCTGGAGCATACTATTGGTTATGAAGCTAATCTGACCAGTAACATAGCCCGTAAACGCAGGAAATATCAGGACCTGAGCAGGGAACTACAGGATCATTACAATAAGGTTAAATTCTTTAACTTTTCTATAAGCACACAGGGGGTATTTTCTTCACATTCTGTTGACTTTACTGCTATGCTCAAAGAGCTTTCTATAGATGACCGATACCTGACCTACATTCAAAGGAAGATATCCACCATTACCATCAGGTTCACTTAGGATATTTTTGCCGAAGAGGACAAAATTGGTGAAATCCAGACTTATTAGCAGTCTAGCTTTTTGTTACAATTACCTTTTTCTTTTTTCTATTTTGTGCTTTGTACACCACAAGTAGCCATTTGTAAGCTACCTCAGTGTAGCGAGGCTTGCATGTGTAAGTAGAAATATGAAACTACTATGAAGTTTCAACAAAAAATTGCTTACCTGTTTGTGTCTTTTCCGTTCGCTCGACGGAGTGTCAATCATCATGGGAAATGAAGTATTTTGTGCGTGGTGTTCATGCTAGATGACTATTACGTTTCTACTCTCGTGCTCCTTGCATAAACATGGTTTTGATGCCGCAAGAACATGTTAGACTCATGGAAGTGCATCTCTATTTCAATTCGTTGCATGTCACATAAAGACCCTAACTATTTTATAAACAGCATACTTCTCACAGTCCCTAATTGCGTCCTGTAATCTTATGGGAATCATTCCATAAAGTGTCCCGTCCGGAACGGAGCACATTTATTTTGAATAACCGCACACCACCCCTTGATCAATTCTTTTGCAGTATATTATAATATCCTTTGCTTACCACTAACCAACAACCAGCATATATCAATCATTCAAAATAGTGCCTCGCTGTCACGTAGCCAGTAAGCGAGAAAAGTCTTTGTGTCCCATCTGGAACGTATGGAATGGCCCTATACGTTAACTAACCAGTGCCGCATGGCTAAACTAGTCATTCTTTCTACTAAAACACCCAAGTTGCTTTTCACATCTAATTATATTTAGTTATCTATATATATATATATATATATATATATATATATATATATTTTTTTTTTTCTTACTTTGTCTTGTAAAGTAACATTTATTCTCTTCAGTTTATGCTTCAGATAGAAAAGTTTAACGTTCCCCCATGTATCATTGGATTGCCAGAGTTTACACATTCTTTGGACTTAACAGGACTGATATATATTAGTGACGGTGACATAAATGATCAATTGCCCCAAACTTCTTGCTCAAGCTACTTTACAATCCAAAGTCAAAGGCTTTTACAGATAAGGAAGGGACTCATCCCGTTAGTTCAAGTACTTTGAGGTCTCCTGAAAAAAGCCCCATTAAATTTTCCTGCAAATGTTGTTGACTTGTCCTTATTGTGATTATTACATTTAAGGTTTCAAGTGAAATTGAAAAGAAAAATAAATTTGTGATCAACAGGAAATTAAGGCTAACATAAATATACCTATAAAAGACGGACGAGCAAAAAGTTAAGGAGAAAGCCATGTCTCGAGAAAACATGCAGAAAGCTCAACTTAAATATTTCTGTCTTTCAAAGAAGGTCGATATCATTTTGAAGCTCGAGGAATGCAGATCTGTATTGATGTTCTGGAATCAAAAAAGCAACACTATCAAGCAAATCATCCTGTGACGAAGACAGGTAGCTTCTTCGAGAAACGACGTATGTATTCTAATTTGTAAAGTGATTTGTGAAACTTTTCAGTTGAAAAGCCTCTATTCGCTTAGAAAGCAAAAGTTCTATTAGCAAATAGAGTCTAGAGTGGTTGAAGTGCTCAAAATTTTTGCTGGAGGTGAGTTATCCTTTTCAGAAACCATTTTAATAGTTCAACGAAAGGCTTGCTATTGTATTTTTCCATTGCGAATGCTGACCATAATAAGGTAACATGATGTTGCCGTATAGCTTTTGTCCGGTGAGGTCCATAAAACTAATATTTTGCCTGGTATGAGGAATAGTAGCGTGATAGCATAGATTTTACTGGACAGACCATGCAAAAATTAGAGCCCGTATGTTTTAAACTTCTTACATTTTGCACTTTGAGCCAAATTATATTTTGAAATACAGATCTTGTCAAATCACCAGAAGCACGTAAATTCCTAATAATGCTTGGAAAAAGTTCCTTGCGGAATTGAACCTGAAATCATGACCGGGGATATAATATGACACCAAATAGTGAAAAAGGGTTAGTATTACCACAATGTTTATATTAAAGTTTACTAGGAGGTCCGGAGTATGCTTTCCCGGTAGGTAGTGACATTTAGATCTTTCGAAATCGACAGAAATGTGCAAATTTCTATCTAATCTTAGCACAGTTTGCTGAGCTTTGCATCACGACTCTTCATAGGCAGTTACTCAGTCCGGAATAGTTGTCCCCCCACGATTGATTTTCTTTTCGAAAAATTGACACCATGCCATTCTCATTGCGACCTACCCGCTTACCAATTTTGATCCAAGATGGAATCATCCAACCCAGACTTAGAATTTGCGTTGCTGGATAGCACGTTGGCAAGTATGTAAGTAGCTGTGTTTCTGGGACATTTTACCAGCCTCCAAGCTTATTGCGACCCCCTCCTGCTATTTAGCTTTAGACTTTTTCTAATCCCTGAACTATTGACACCCCCTTCTTCTCCGAACTGGAGAGTGGTCGGTGCTTCTCTTTGTAGACTAAAAGGTGATAAGCTTTTTGCTAGGACAGATCTCTAGCATTGACAAGCATGCATACCTTTAGTGCACGTGGGACAGTAGATACCGAATGTATCGTCACCAAATGAGAAATTGGCCTTTACGGTAAGAATTCGTGCCTCGTAGAGCAAGGAAGCCCATCAAGCAGCAGCTGGTAAAGAGTCTTAGCTCCACTACTCGCCAAAGAGTAGCATAAGATCCTATTTATTGCTTGGGAAGTTGAGTCCATTTTAAAAAACGCCGAAAGATCAACCAGAAGCTTTGCCCATTCACAACCTTTCCAAGTAATGCTACGTAATTCACGAACTCAATTTAATAAATCATAAATTCATTTCAATTTCTTCTCAACTATTGAAAATATTGCCTTCAATTACTTTCCCCGAATCCTGCAACTTATTACCTCTCAAATCTAACATCAGCAAACTTGATCTTATCTCTTAATCTACTTAACTTTAACATTTCTACCTTTTCTTTGTTTTTCTTTTTTCGGAGCATGGTTAAAAGCCCTAAGGCCTTTCCCCGTCATAACCTACTGGTAGATAAACCATGTTCCCAAAGAGACAGCAGTATTTTGGTCAAGTATTCTGCAGTGTAAAGTTGAAATGAAAGACTATCTCTTTAAATACCAGGCAACGTGTGCCCTTGCCTGCCTTACAACACTAACAAGCAACACTGTTGTGGAGAGAATATTCTCCTATGCTACAAACATCAAGCCAAAGCAGCACTTCCCTCAGCACATCAAAGTAGGTTTCTTTCAGCATCATAGCTGGTTTCTTTCAGCATTGAAGCAGGTTGAAGCAGAAGAAAAGTCCTAAACTTTTTGAGAAAGTTGCTGTATCTTCACATTCTGTTGTTTTACGTTGTTGCTTGGCTTTAGCTGTTTTCTAGAAGTTGTTTGGTTGGTTTCCATATTCACTTCTGTATCCTTGCATAATTGAACTGCTCTTGCGAAGGAGGCAGGTTTTGGCTTTTTTACTCAATCTGGCATATTTCCCTGAGCTGTTTGGCGTTATCCCATTATTCAAATCTGCCAACCCTGCCCGCTCATACAATGGGCACCTATGAAGGCTGCAAAGGGGCACTTTACAAAAACAAGTGCAAATGAATGCATTTGCTCTCGGTACTTCCTGTTCTTATGTCTATGCAACAAATACTTCCTTGTTGGAGTTTTCCCTAATCAGTAACAATCACACTCAACTGCCTATGAATTGTATAAACAGTCTTATTCTCCCTTTAAAGTCTTGCAAAATTTCACTGTCTTTCAAACCATTGAGCAGTGAGAACCATAAGGAACAGCCTCTAAACTGAATATTTTCTGTGCCATATATTATTGTTCTTACTTTCAGCAGTTGCAAATGATTTGAATTTCGCAGGCGAAAGTAGCAAAATTTTTCTGCAGTGAGATCCTATATAAAAACTGGATTAAGGTTGTTATTTGTCGTGAATATTTCTATCATAATCAACTGCAAATTGCGTTGATGAATAGTCAGGGATATATTCATTTTGTAGTATTTATTTTCAGAATTATTTCTACTACCGTTGTATGCAATGTGCAATGCTCTCTCAAAAACCGTATTTAACTTGGCGTTAGCCCTTCTGTCATGGAACATCCATAGAAGTGGACATTACTTGAACTGTGATTTTATGAATGCATCCATTAGTAGTTTTAATTTAAGAGGATCTATTTTATAAGATAGTCAGGTAAGAGCATGCAAGCATTGGTGAGCCTTTCTGATAAATCTTGGACATGGTTTGTGAAGCTTAACTTTTTCGTATTACTTTCTTTGATGGTGGATTTGCCAATGGCAACAATTGAATCTTTACTTTTGCTGCAAAATATCATAAAGTAGCATTTCTCTTTGTTAAGCTTCATGTAACTAACTGAGAAAAATTTTGCAAGTATTAAACTGTCGGTTTCCAATCTATTAATCATAATATCGAGGTCAGAGTTGCATACGTATATAGTGGCATCTTCGGAATAATTACAGACTCTGTCATTTTGCACAAATAAGAAAATGGCGTTAATAAAAATATTAAGCGAAATATTAAACAAAATTGGCCCTAGAACTAATACTTGCGGGACCCCCATTGTGATTTTTAACACTGCCTTAGAACTAGAATTGCCGAATGCCGAAGCTAATTTCCAGGGCTAAGTATATAAATCAACAAAAAATGTACTTTATAAGTAACGAGCATTCTTGAGCTGTTAAAATTCTTAAGGAGGAGCTCACTCAATAGGTTACCTTATTGAGGAGAGAGCACTGACCCCATATTTCCGTCATATCAAATGCTGGGATATTCGGCTAAAGACCTGGATGGAAAACTATTAATGGAAATATTGCTGATGAAACGAAAATGATGGTTTTCAAATTTCTGAGTGATTTTGGACCACAGTACATGCATAAAATGTTTGTTGAAAATTCGCATTTTGCTGAGCGCAATCTTCCTTTGAGAAAATCAAGTGTGTGACAGGGAAGCTTTTCATAAAGAGGTGCCTAGATGTGGAACATCCTCTCAATGAAAAATTTTCACAAGCTTTTACATGACTATTTTGTTTTCAAAAGAGAGCTTTTGTTTTCAATGGTATTTTACTTCCACAATCTTTACTGTCCTTGAGGAGAAGCTGCGCCCCCACTGAGGTACAGTTGAAAGGGCTGTGCCTCATCCCCCTGACCCATCTCTTCTAAACTACTGCTCTCAATTAAGTTCAAAGAAGCACGATCACTACGAGTTTTAAAATCCTTTCTTAAATAATTGTCAGCTTTTAGTTCCTCTCGTTGATATATTGTATAAATGCTAAATCCTCGAAAGATCTTGCCCATTCTTGTTAGTGCCCAACTGACAGATCTTGCCCGCCCATGAAAGCCAATTTGACTTTTGCTTAAAAGAAGAAAATGAAGAATTGATATAAAAGCACCATTAGCAAGGAAGATATTAGTAGCTATCTCTTGTAAAGGAATTCAATTATTTTCATGTATACGGTAAATTCATAAACAGCAAGAAGTGATGTTATCAAACATTCATAAAATTAACCTACGATTTTTGGTAAATCCTTGAATAATCATCATCATCATCATGAACCGGTGGTTCGTTGTCGAACTGCCGTGGCCCTCCGCACCAAACTTCTACAGTTATTCCTGTCCGGTGCCTTTCTTTCTAGCTCAACCATCGTCAGACCACACATTTCCTTAATGTTATCGCTCAACCTAGTTCTTGGCCTTCCCCTTGGTCTTTGCCCATAAACTGCTCCGATAAGCATTCTCTTTTCAAGTGAGTTGGTCTTTCTCATCTGGTGGCCGATAAATGA
Source organism: Cassiopea andromeda (assembly GCA_018155075.1). Lineage (NCBI taxonomy): Eukaryota > Metazoa > Cnidaria > Scyphozoa > Rhizostomeae > Cassiopeidae > Cassiopea > Cassiopea andromeda. Next base: position 125,538 of record WIPJ01067831.1, read on the forward strand.
AAGCTTTCTTTCATCCAGAATGTTAAGCAATCTTCTTTGGATGTTAATCTTCTGAAGAACCTCCTCGTTGGTCTTTTTCTCGATCCAGCTGATTCTGAGCACTCTTCGGTAACAATCTCCTGGAGCATTTATGGAAAAATGAATTTTGGGTGGGGGCTTATCTGAGGGGAGAGCTTATTCGATAGGGGCTTATTCGAAGGGAGGGCCTATTTCAAACTTTATCATTTTCCCCAAATGTTGACATAAAAAACGACATAATTTTTGTCAATAACTACATTAAAAAGTAAAGAAGGGTCATTATCATCACAAAAGCCGACTTTCACTTTGCCTTTCGCTATCCAATCAATGGAAATAATACTGTATAGCACATAGGCGGCTCTCTTCAAAGAAGATATTACATTCTTTCATAAGAACTAACAGGTGTGGGTACAGCAATTTTCCTGACTGGGTTACAAGAACGACAACAATAGCAATAAAACTCTTTTTTTGTAGGAAACATTACAATTGAAGTTCAGACTGGCTGTTCTCAATTTATCCCAAATTTTATGGATGCATTGTTCTTACTTTGTTCTTAAATTAGCAGCGAGTAGGCCATTTAGAGATACATAGAAAGACAATATGCAAGAAAAAGTAGGGTGGCCAGTTCATTTCATCGTCGCCGTTATCTCCCCACTGTTCCCGCTGGGTACCCATTCGCTGCTGGGTGAACAGTGAGCGAGCATTCAGTCAGGGCATCGAGTAGGGCTCGAGCCGTAGACCTACCGCACGGGAGGCAGCATGCGCTCTAACCACTATGCTACCTCGCCCAATTTAGCTTTGATGGCCATTGCATATTGAGAATCGAACCACTTTGGAGAGTTTTTTTTGCCAGGTTTATAGAAAGAAGGAATAAACATATTCATACCAAGCTGAATTACGTTAGTAATGAAAGTGGCAAAAGAGGAAGGATCGTTAGAGAAGCCAGAATACCAGGGATATGAAGTGAAAAAGGATATACTACGGTCAGCTTTGTTATAGTGCAAGATATATTGAGAGGAGAAAGATCTATCCTGGTGGGAGGCAAAATTATGTTTTAGGATAATATAGCAATGATCTGAGTTACCAAGAGGAGAATCTACAGCAGGATTTGCATAAATGTCTGGGTTTCATTTAAGAAAGAGTTCAAGTATATTAGCTTTGTCCTCTGAGCGATCAGGGATACGTTTGGGTTCTGATATTAACTGTGACAGTTCGTGAAAATGGCAAAGGCCTCTGCATCACGACCAGCAGGGCTAGTGAAATGTAAGGAGTGTGTATGCCCGTCTGGATTGTGGACATTAAAATCACCAAGGATGATAATTTCAGAGCGAGGAGAATGAAGAGTGATTGTGTCAATTGATTTAAATAGATTGTCAAACAGCAGTTCGTGGTTAGTTGAGTTAGGTGCGTGATTTAGGGTGCAAATGAATTTTGACGTGTTAGGTAGGGAAAGTTTCAGCAAGATGAGTTGAAAACCAGGACTCAAGAAGTAAAATTGAGGTAGATGAGAAGTTTGGACATCAGAGCGGATGAATGCACTAACACCACCATTAAGGAAAAAGGAAGAAAACAGCTCATATCCAGGACATTTCAGATGAGGAGAGAGTGGAATTATCGTATTGGTCAAGTAGTTTGATCTTTGTCTCGGTGAAGAAGAGGGCATGAGGACTTGAGATCTGGAGAAGTCTTACGTAGATGGGTCTGAAATACAGTTTCTAAGGGATTATCAATGCCAAAAGTGTCCATGAAAATAGTTCTTCATCCCTAGCGGGGGGCAATAGCGGCCCTAGCCCTCCCTTGGCACCACCCCTAGTCTTGAAAAGCAGCTGCGTTGAAGAGTAAACCTCCTACATGTCAACTGAATTAAATGTCGCCTTCATCTCATTGGTTCACTACGCCCTGTCCTATATAAACACTTGTGAAAATAACAATGCAGCCGCTTTGACCTTCATCACGGGATTAGCTCGCCGCGGGATGTAGTTTCCCATGTAAAGGGCCTATGGTCAATCAATATCACACCGTTCTGGCATGAGCCAACTTGATAAAATAGAGAATATGGATAATTTAGCAAACAAAAACTCTCCTGGAATGCAGAAGAATAGGTATGTATTCATAGAACCATTCGACTTGAACGAGCGCGCGCTCTGAGTTTGTTGTGCATGGGAGAGGGAAGACAGTGATTGAAGGTCAGCGAAAAAACCTAGCAATAGAGGATGAATTTGCTAAGGAACGAAAAATTTTGATACATTTTGATCTTTCTTTTTGGTAAGTGAAAACTACAAGAGAGATGAATAGTCGAATAATCGGCAGGAAGCCTTGTAGATAGACAACTTTCATAGCCTGGTGTCCACATGCTCGGCGGCCTAGCGTTACACCACCGGATTTCCCAGCATATTTATTTGATTTGGTCCGTGGTTTTGCAAATTGGTGCTTTGAAAGTATGTTGATGCTGTTACTAACATTTTTATAGTATGTACTACAATGTAATTGTCGTTTTGTCCTGTGTTGTTGGATCCCGGGCATTATTCTGAAAATGAGGTGACCAAAATAATCTTTGTGGTTTAGGCCGTACAAAGAATGGATTTCAGGTCCTCATCAAAGTTTCATCTAACATCGGTAAGTGTAGTAGGCGGAATTTAGGAGAAAAAGTTCGACTAAGCATAGGTAAATTATATATCAATCACTAGCTTTTAGTTTCCCAATCTAGAATCTGCAATAATATTTGCTGAAAAATGCACAGGAGCGAAGATATTGCAGAGAATAACTTAACTATAGTGGGAGAAATGAATTTTCACGATGTCTGCATAGCAAACCTAACGCTTACCCATACCATACCATATCACAAGGAGCCTGAGGTAGTTGGGGGTGTCACCCCAACTTTTTCCCAAAGCTGTCTTCTGCCACACACCCTGAACCCCCAGCCCTTACTCTTGCTTAGAATGAGCAGGGGGAGTGACTAAATGAGATGGTTGGATAAATTCTCTAAACTTCAATAGCTGTGGATATGCTTCACAAGTGGTTTCTATTGCAATAGAAGGAATGACACAATTTCTTATCAAAGGTGGCACCAGGAATGGACTAGGGGGTTACAGCCCCCTATCGGAACATGCAAACCTCCTTTTGTAATGTAAAACACTATTTTATTCAAGATTTTTGCCATTTATAGGGATAAACTATATTTTAGCCCATCTTTGGAACAGTCAGCACCCCTCTTAAGAAAATTCCTTGTGCCTCACCTGTTTTTCAAGTTCCTTCAGAGCTGACAAGCAAGGGGTCTGGAATAAGGATGTCCTAGGTGGATATTTGCAAAACATGAGGAGCAAGTGGATGATTGTATATTTATTTGGGACTCAAGAACAATCTGGTCCACAATAAAATAGAGATAGCACTAATTGAGGGGGTTGGTTAGAGAAAAGGTAGAAAGATAAGGTAAGGGTGCATTAAACAGGGTCTATAAACAGGCTTTTCATGAATTTATGGGGGTCAGCCACATTCGTGACTTTGGTTAAAGTTGTGAGATTGAGCTCCCTCCTCAGAGGGTGCAGGAGTTTTTACCCCCATATTGAATTTATAGAAACATCGAGGGAGCCATCCCCTCTGAAATATATGTCTATATGACATACCTAATATAGGTGGCTCTGAGACTGTAGTTAAACTGCATTCTACTGAGAATAGCTTTATTACTATGTTAGAGTATGGTCAGTTGCAGTTTTGAAGGGTATGATCTCAACATATTTTTGCAGAGTCCCCATTGCTCAGAGTCTGCACGACACAACTGTTGATAGAATGACCAAATCCCACTGCTAAGTGAGCAGCTGTACTAGAGGCAAGTGGGATGAAAATTTCCAGAAAGTTTGTAGTCAAACTGTTTCAAAATCAGCTTAGCACTTAGTTTCCAAGATACAAGAAGCGTTTATAGTCTTCTTTATGAATTTCACCATCTTTGGTGCAATTCTCAGTTTTTTCTCCGTGCTCCTGATTGCAATTGCTCTCTTTGTAATTGGTCATCTAGTACCACAATGCCCACTTCACCCAAAATTGATAAGGAAGAGAACTTTTTGACCTCTCATAATTCCATCATCTTTGGTGCACTTCTCGGCTTTTTTTCTGTGCTCCTAATGGCAATTACTTTCTTTGTAATTGGTCATCTACCTCTTGCGTAACATTTCAAATGGAATAAGTGCATCTTGGTTTCAATCAAATGAGGATTTCCATTGTTGTTATATGATGGTGATGCATTTATTTCTGAACAATGCAATAAATGCTGATGTTCAATAATTGGACTATTTAGCCATGTGTGGATGCATCTTATCTAGAACATTTAATGTGTGTGCTATGATCTTTAGGATTAGCCAGTTGCCTCAATTGGTCATCTTGTAGCACAATGCCAACCCCACCCAAGATTAGTTAACTTGGGACTTTGCTGTCCTCTCTCATAATTTAATCATCATTAGTACAATTCTCAGCTATACATGAGCACATTAGCTGGACAAACACCAGAGTTATTTGATTAACAGGTTTAACTAGATTCACCTATTACTAGTGTGGACCTGCATCAATATGTAGCCAAAAAAACTACATGAAAGTGCATTAAGAGACAAATAAGTGAATAAATATAGAAATATATAATTTACTAAATGGTTTTGAGTTATAAAAGTCTTCATACCAATGTTCAGTGGTTTATCAGAAACACTCAAAACCCTTTGGAATATAGTAAGATTGAGGACCCATCCTAATTATTCCTGTAAATACTGAAAAAGCTTGCCTTTTGAGAACACCTGAGGAGTCCTTTCTGTGCTTCACAAGCTTGGTACCTTTGGGAGTTGTCTTAACTACAACTACGGCATTACCCCTGTAGTGCATCTCCTTGTTGTGAAGTATTTGTGTCTATTGAAATTGCCTCCATCTACCTTGAATGCAATATTGAAAATTTTATACCAAATCACTCTCCATTCTCTGTTTTTGGGGCAGCAATGCCCCAGGATAGCATGAAGCTCAAGTCTTGCATTATTCATAACTTGTGCTTAGATTTCTGTTCTTTTGAGCATCAATATTCTTGTGAACTGTATTTTTTAAAACAAGTTTGTCTTATTTGTGCTGAACAGTATAGATGGCATTATAATTTATCACTACCTCGCTAAATTCTGCTCATTGCTTAGCTAGCTTTTAGAAAGAATTTATTTTACCAAAGTAACTATACTACATCTATTACATGCCTGAGAATCTTGATTTATTATCAAGTTATTGCTGAAGAGAAATGGCAAGTGTTTTGTGCTGAAATATCATAGCATGCTAACTTCTGATCCTACTGCTAGTAGAACATCAAAACATGAGAGATTATAACCTCTTTTTTGAGATACAGTAGCAGTTATCTTTACACCTTTTTCTTTCATGCTTTTGTAGTTATAGCAAGCTTTACTTTTCTCTGAATTTCTATTTGTTTTGTCTGAAAGTGGCAGAAAGCAGTCTGACAGTTTTCCAAAATATTTTGTCTAACAGGTTTCAGTCCAAAAGTTTTTGGTTTTACTGTATATTTCAAATCATCACAAAAGAGAGTGACTTGCTCCTCAGCAGTTGTGTCACATAGCACTTTGGCACTGTTAAGTATTAGCAAGTGAGAGATATAGAGGCATGATAATTTATTCTAATTATGAGAAAATATAACCAACAACTAGAAAGATTTCAATAGCCATGTACTAGTGTGAAAATTCATCATAGCACTACAATGCAGAACATCGCAAGTAGTAATGGTAGTCCACAGACAACATTCTTTAACTGTTTGCATGCTTGTTAGCATAGTGGTTGTTTCATTTGTCATCAGCTGATGTGAAATTTATCACTTTACATAGTGCTATAGGAAGTATATATACATTTCCTATCTATTAGGCCCCATATTATGTACCAATTTTTGTAAGTTTGTGAAATAGAGGTCAGGGAAATAGTAGGTGTTTTTGAATATCAGTCAGGGGAAAGTCAGGAAATAGTTAGAGAATTTTGCATTACTTATTAGGTATGGTCTGTGATACCTAAAGCAGAGGTATTAAACTTGTGTCATGAAGTGTCTTATCTGCAGTATGAAGTAGGACTGGCCCATGAAGGTCAGTTATAGGGTATTGAGTTATCTGTGTTAGTATTTGGGAGGAGTCAAAATAGTCAATTAATCAGGGGGAGTTGAATTTTCAATTATCCAGGCATATAGTTAAGTTCTTTGATTATCCAATGAGAGTCAATTAATTCAATTGTAAGCACATAGTCACATAAGTTGATTATCCTGTTAGTGTCAAAAAAGTTGATTCTCTAATGAAATTGCAAACAATCTGGCTGTTACTATGTCAATAATCAATAAAGTGCCTTTCTTTGTTACTATTTCACAGTGCCCAAACAGACAGTTTTCTCTCATTGTTTTTACAAGGAACCTGCACATTAGGAACTTTGTACTTTAAATGCTGTATATCAGGAGTGGAAATAAGGGAAATATATGGTGTCAGACATTTTGGAACTTTGGTTTGGGGGTAATTTGAGCCACTAGCAATGTTCCAAGGGCAGAGCCTTGGAAAATATTGTTGAAAGTTTAGGTTTCCAGTTAAGTTGGATCATTTATTCAACTGAAGATAAAGAAATTCTGGGTCTCACCAGGCACGGATCCAGCAAATCAATTGGCCGGGTTGAAGCTTACAATTCTGGACCACGCCCTTTTCAATTACGGACACACCCATTTCTAGAACGCTTCTATTTCATGCTATTTGACGGTTAGTTATTGGAAAGAGCTATGTAAGCTGTATAGACGCTGTCAAGTCTCTACAATCTTTCTTTGAATTCATTAAAGCTTGTTTTATTTACTGTTTTAGTGAAAAGTATCAACCTTTCCTTGTCGTATGCTATTAGCTGCATTAAAATTCTGCCGGGGTTCCATCAGAACGGCTAAGCACTTTCCAGAAACGACTTTCCGACCGTAATCCGGTCAAACCCAGTCAATCCTATGGAGGTTCAATAGAGTTTCGTACTGCGTTATTTTGACAGGGTTTTGACTGGGTTCAACTCTGCGAATGAATGGCTGACAGAGTTCAAATTTCCTTCCCTTACGCAATTCGAGAGCCACAGATATTTGAATGCGACGCTTGCTGTGCTATTTGCTATGTCTTTGTGCATATTTGATAAACATTCTGCTGGCCTATTGTGCATTTTGTCCTGTTAACAATGAAAGACAACTGCTACAAGAGTCTTGATATGTAGGGCTCCATGCCTGAAATAGCATTACAAGAAACTTTGTAGAGATTTAAAATAGTAATAATAATAATCACTTAAAATGCAATAGTAACGCTTCGACTGGATTTTTCAACCCGGTCGACCCTCTCTTGATCCGCCCCTGCTCATTGTCCAGTTCTGAATCAGTTTGAATGAAGTGCCTGTGAAATAAAAAGTTTCCGATTCACCAAGAGAGATTGTCCGACATTTTTGCAATTTTTGTCTTAGTGTTAACGGCAGTTTGAGTATTTGTCCCGGAAATATCTGCTGTCCAATGGCTGTTTCACCCTTGGTACATCCCACCTTGGTACTCCTGTAGTGGAATAAATCCAAGGTATAACCACACCCATATCACGAAATAGTTGATTATTCGATAAATATTGGTCCAAATAAGCGAATACTCTCAGGTGCCAAACAAACGTGTGTCGAAAAAAATTCCACACGTTAATGAAGGGGGAGTCAAAATTTACGGGAGGGGGCTCGGGATTTGAGAAATAGCTGTAAATGATTATAAAATGATTGAAAGAAAAGAGACAAGTTGTGCTACAGTATAGTGCTAAAATATATACAGAAGCATTCTATTGTGCCTTGAACAGTGGGTTTGAAAAGTACCAACAAAGTAAGGAAATGAAATGAGGGGTTCATAGAAAATTCAATTTCCTTAAAATTAATATATGGGTATCCTAATAAAGTGCGATGGGTTGGAAGAAACCGAAAAGTTAATATGCAAGGGGACCTTTATTTGGCACCTTAGAGTTGTTAAGTCAACAAATATGGACAACCCCAGTATACAGTGTAGAAGCTAATTTAAGCTGTTCCTAGCTTCTCTCAATTGAAAGGCAAGAATGTCACAACTTTAGTGTGGGATCACTTTCTTTGTGTGAGCATTGCGTTTTGGAAAGTTTGAAAAGGTTTTGTTTTGTAACATTGCACTGAATTGAATATTTTCATGCATGTAAAGAGGCCAAGTTGATGATGTCTAAGCTATGTAGCTTCAATATAGAAAAAGCATTCTTTTTGGGCTTTTGTCATGAAAAGTAAAAATGAATATGATTCAATCCATGAATTATACCTCTCTTCCTTCACTCCTTGATTCCATTGTTTTTATCTTCAGCAAGACCAAAATGCAACTTGATTTGAGCTCCACAGGACCAGTTACAATAGGAACTGTGACATTCCTCGTACAGATAGGCTTCTCGTTTCCAAGGGAGGGCTTGGAACGGTCCCATTTGGGACTGCTAGTCAGTTCCAACCGGACCCACTTTCAAATCAGGTCCCAATTTGAACAGTACTTAAGGAACTGGGTGGAATGGTTCCAAATGGGTCCAGATAGGAAGTGAACAAAAATCAAAGAAAAGTAGTAGGTGCATTTCTTCTGCTCTTCTGTTATTTTCTTGCACACCTGCTAGGCATTTGTGTCCTGCCCAAGTTTTTATTATTGACTCCAAATGGAGCCTGTCTTGTGGAAGCACAAAGGCTATTCAATCCAAATTTATATGGCTCCAAATGGAAAAGCTACCTTTATTGTTTTTGTCACATTTCTGCACAAAAGAAAAGCAGCATGCACGCTGGAAATGGCCTGCAGTGACAACCTCTACGACTAGCTGTGGACATTTCCATTTTGCTCTTCAAACAACATTTGCAAGAATATTTGATGGATATGCAAATTAGTTTATTCTCTCTGCTTGCTCCAAAGTTTGGTCATGTTTGCTTACTGCATACGCTTAATGTGTCACATGAAGAAGGTATCAATCACTCATTGCATAGCAATTCTAAGTTGTGGGGGAACTATAATTATATGACATATAAATTTGGTTTATCTGGAGGATTCCTCTCCCATACCAGATTATACACTGCTATGAATCTTGTGAGGTGTATTATTGTAGTTAATAATATATAGTCAATGAGAAGTTTAAAAATAAAATACATGGCAAGAGGTTTCCCATCAAATGGCTTGTTTTGCCATACGCGCTTGGTTATAATGTACCTATAGACTTGTTGCACCATGGTGACAGGTCCCTGGTTTATACAGGTTCACACAAACCATTATTTAAAATATTCCTGTTATAAAGTACTCGAACAATGCTTATTGTCTGTTAATTAATTTTTCAAACATTTCACACCTAGGATATTCTCATTCTAGCCCCCACTTATCAACTTTTTTATTGTAAGATCTCACCCAAAGGAATTTTTAGTGGAGATGCTTTGGCTTGAGAGTAGAATCTATCATAAAAAAGCACCCTGATCACATGTTGTATGGCTCAACGTTGTTTCATTCTGTGAACTTGTCAATGTTACTTTGATAAAAATTTGTGACAAGAAATCATTGACTTTACTCTACTTTACCCTACTTTTGGTCATTTTCCAACCCCATTCTTTTTGAGTTTAGGGATTTTTCCAGCCCCTGACTATTCCAACCCCCTTATATTTGGCACCAAAAAGTACTCTTTTGATCAGTCAAGGCAACTTCCTCCACATATAACTTACTTTGTGGGCTTTTTTGGTTGTGACCGCCAACCAAACCTGTGCTATCTTGACTATGGTTAAGTTTCAGGTATATAATGAACAAGTACAAGATTGAGCCCGTTTGAATTTCAACAGCTCTCCTTAGCAAAAGAGAACTTAGACCCATCAATTTTTCTGTGCTGCATGAAGCCTGCTTAATTCTGAATTTCTGCTTAGACGATATAGTTGATGTGTTTTATTTCTAGTACTTGGTCTTTTTCAGCAAGACGCTCATATCATCGCAGTTAATTACAAAGTATGGGGCAAACTGTCCGAGCTTTCTGGTGGCCTCTGCTACCGACAGTGATGCTGAAGATGTGATTGGCAAAGGTTCATCAAAGGTGGATGTGACTCCTGACGCTGACGAGGAGGATTCTCCAACTTCAAAGAAGACAAGGTGGCTGTGGTCAAGTGAAATGTGTGAACGCCTTATACACTGTCTTCATGAGTACAAAATTAAGACGAATTTGGAAGGTAGGGATATGGAGTCTGATCTAGTGCGCATGTACGAAGATTTGCGCAGAGAAATGGCTACCATATATCCAATGGACTGCTTTGGCCCTGTTTCAGTTGACAACTGCCAACTTGATAGTAGAAATATAGAGAAGGAGAGGAAGAAAATGAAGCTTGGTTATGTTAGGGTAAAAGATAAAGTTAAAAAGATTCGTTGTAATTTCAAGAGGGCCCTTCTTGGAAGTTCTAGAGTTGAGGGTGGAAGGATTATTGCTGAGAACTGGGACCCACTTTTGGTTATATGGGGAGGATGCCCAGCGGTCTCAAAGATAGGTGGAGCAGTTAGCTCACAAAGTAATGGCAGTACCGCAAAGAATGTTAATGGGGAAGAAAGTGATGCTGAAGTATTGGAGACTCCAAAAAACCAAGAAGATGTTACTACAGAAGAGTTGAATGAATCTGCCTACCCAAAGAAGCGTCCATTGTCTGTAGAGCCTGTATCAGGCAGTGGAAAAGAATACCAAACAAGGAACTCCATAGAGATCAAACGAGCAAAATTGGAAAAGCCTTTGTCTGCCCTCCAGCGTGATGAAGTAATGGTGCATGTTGCGAAAGATGAACTGGATCTCAAAAAGAGGACTTTGGAGGTCCTACAACAATCGTCTCAGAATATGGTCCAGATGGTTGGTGCAATGACGCAGTCCATGACAGTACTAGGGAAGCAGCTAGAAAATGGCTTTGCCTTGTTGGCAAAGGCTTTAGCTACAGATAGCGCTAGTAAGCATGACCACTCCCAGCGTCATCAGCATGTACCACCCCAACAGCAACACCTTGGTAGTATGCGCCCTAACATCTCAAAAATGCCACATAGCTTACCTAACTCGAAAGTAATTACGACAAATACGGCAGCAGCAACAGCAATAACAGAGTGCATATCAAGGTTCAAAGCAAAGCATGCTGACGAAAGGAAGTATGACTCATTGGGCTGTTCTTAATTTGTGTTAGAAATTGTGTAAGAAAGTCTTTACATGCTTGTTACCTCTTTTTGCTAAAGTATAGAAAATTGTTTATTTACGTATCAATTCTTGTAATTTTTGCAGACCATACATATCCGAGCCTCTATTGCATTTGTTGAAAGAAGTTTGCACTTTGCATGTAATTCACCCACATTTTTTAACTATACCACAAAAATATTAGTCCCCCCGCTAATTTATTTTTCGATTTTTTCCAACCCCCTTACCTTATTAGGATCCCCCGTTTATTATTTTTAAGGAAATTGACTTTTTTACAAACCCCTCATGTCAGTTCCTTTGTTAGCACTATTTACGCCCAATTTTCATGGCGAAATAGCTGTATACATTTTTGTTTTTTGCTTTATGACAACCTGTTTCTGTTCTATTCGTCCTTGTATAATCACTTAGAACCTTTTCTCGAATTCTCACTCCCTGTTAATTTGACGCCCCTCCCGTTTGTTAAATTTCAGAATCTATTCCGACCCCTTTGTCTATTGGAACACCCCATTTATTTGATATTTGAGGGTACATTTTTCATTGTCATTTCATTTCTGGGAGAGTGAACCTTCTGCAAATGCTGTTGTCCAAGGAACACTTCATTTACGTTACAGTTTATTGAATAAAAGCAAAACAAAGAAATACTATGATTAAAATATTATATATTTATCAGAATCCCCTACTTTATTAGAATCCCCACCTTTATTAGACCTTCCACCTTTATTAGCAATGTCTACTTGAAGGAGTTATCCATTTAGTTCACATGCACCGAAATTGCTAAAATTTTACCTCCCCTCCCCCATCATTCGCAAATATACTTCCGCTTGCTACATATCCCGTACCACCGTGTAGGTCCTCTTACCCATCTAACCCACCCCCCTCCCAATTTCTAACGGAAATCTTATTGAATATCCAATCAGTAATTCCATAAAGAAAATACTGTAAAGCATTTGAGAGAAAGAGAGAAAAATAATCATATTCTACATGTCATTGTAAAGCATTGAAAGTCTCCTGACTTACGTATTATAGAAGAAGCTTGATATATAAATATTACACAGGTTTCCCACGCACCCTAAAAATCCTAAAATATCCTAGAAAAAGATAGCTTTCCTAAAAAATTTCCAAAAAACTCAAATTTGAGGAATATTTTGCTATTCTCCTGAATTTCTCATAATTATTTTATAAGTTGAATTTTTTTCAGGAGTTAGGCTACGTAATGAATTATTGTGTGGTATTGTCATAATAAAATGGTCAAAGCATCAATCCTCTTCAATTCTACCGTGATTGTATTAGTTTTTGAATAAGCTTAATTACTTTTTCTGCTATGCCAAATCTGTGATGGCCATTTACCCTATGTATATTATTTCATCTGAGTGACCTGTTGTCGATTGTTTTACCCAAAATTACCTCAACTGTCACTGAATTTCTCTGGAATCTTCAAATCCTTCAAATAACGGGCGAAGAAATCTCCTATATTCTCCTAAACTTCCTAAAAATTTATGAAGAAAGAGTAGCCCTGTCACAGAGCGCAAGCAAAAGGAACTGACCTGTTTTGAGTATGTACTTGAATATCTCAACTCATATATCCTCGGAAGTACTGCAAAAGCTCTTACTCCATCCATCTCGCCCGTTTCGTGCGTACGTCCTATATGATTGTCTCAAAGTTTACGCCTAAACATTGCGGGGAAAGCGTATACACATTTTCTTTGTATAAGAAAAAAGGTTATATGGAAATAAGGCTCAAATCGTCAAAACCATAGAGATAACAGGACTAGAGAGCTCGCTACGTCACGTGATAGGGGTCAACAATGTAAATAAAAAATGGTAGCGTAGTCAGGCAAAAGACAACACGAAAACTACGTTCGCATTGCAAAAATTTAACAGACGTTTGAAATATGATTAATGGGAATGTATACTGGAAATAGATAATTATTTCCATATTTTTGTCTCATTGCACCAGTTAGTGCCTAACTCATACAAGGTTGAAAAAATCAAGGTAGAGGGGGAAAAGGTTGATAGAGCTTTATTGTTCGGTTATATTGAGGATTACTGAGTGATTATTTGATAACAAAAGCATGTACATACAAGGCTAATGCAAGGATTTTGGTGAGCTGTTTTCTGTTGTAACATCCCTCCCCTAAGGAAAACCTAAAATCTTCTTGCATATTCAGAACGTATAGAAGGAGGGCTATCATATGGTATATGATTTCTATATATGTAGAGAGTATCAAATTCGTCATATCTGCCTGGATCAAGTTAGCAAGGAATGCTTTTGAGGATATGGCAATTTTAAAAATCACATAAATGAAGCAGTTAAAACTAATGGCTATCCAGTCATATGCAAATGGGAGGGCATGATGCCCCCAAAATCTAAGGAAAGTATATAGGCATATCTCTGTGACAATGTACTACAAAACTTTATGAGATTCAGAGGAAGGAAATCCTAACTATAGGATACAAGTTCAAGACATAATGCTAGAAGGCCACTTCAAAAAAAGTGAAAGTGGCTGCCCAAACTTTTGTTTCTCATTAGCCACAGCAAGCAGTTGTCTTGGGTGCTGAAGTAACATTTCAGGGAAAGTAAGCCAATAACTGAACTTAGCATGATATTCAACAATTTATCCAATGTATTCTATTAAAATAGCAAATTTTGGAAAGCCATGAAGGCACTTTTGACACCATAGAACATGGGTGTCAAACTCTGGCCCGCGGGCCAAATTTGGCCCGCCGTGTAATTTGATTTGGCCCTTGAGGCAATATCAAATTAACATTAGAGCTGGCCCGCTGGTATTATAAAGCGGTGGAGCTGCTTTCAAGCTTGAACGTTTGATTGATTTTGTTATTGTTATTTTATTTTCAAGTTTATTATTAGCCTGTGAAAGAGTTTATATTAAAATACCTCAGAATTTTACCTCGATTTTGTCAAGTTATATAAGTCTTGCTTGTTCAGTATTCATTGCAAAATTGATTTGGGTACATATTAAAATGATACTTTATTCAACCTTGGTCCGCGGCTTCA
>WIPJ01069676.1:0-13745 GCA_018155075.1 Cassiopea andromeda
ATATATATATATATATATATATATATGATATCTATGTAATGTATGTATTTCGCAGAATTTATGGCTTGCGTTGGCTTAGCCTCATTTGCCATCGAAATTTATTTGTGTTGAAGGGAAGCATTCCAAATAGATGTAGATAATATGATACAAACGAAGCTAAGTGAAAATTGATATTTTGGCTGGTACGCCATGGTCCCATTTTGATGTGAATATTTGGGATTCAACTTATTTCAGCGTTCGAAACGTTGTTTGGAAACACAAAAGAAGAAGTTTGTTTAGCTGTAGATAGCCAAACCTAGCTACCCTCCATTGCTTGATGAGGGACTTGATGGTACACGTATTGAATTTCTCCTTATGCCTTGTTTTTGCTTTTACTAAACTCTCTATCTCATACTTGGCCTCGCATAGCCAGCAAGCCAGCCCCCATAGTTGTTGCAATCTCATTCGCATCATACATACTCGTGTTTGTCTGTCAACCAAAGCTTTGTAGATCCCTGAGAAGTCATACATAATTTTTTGCGCTCATTTGGTCAGTATAATCGAATTTTTGAATTTAATGTTATGTTGTCTATGCTTATAAATTTATTGCATTCCCCATAAATCCATTGTAATAGTAGACCGTTAGCTTCTAAAATTTGTAATCTGTTGATAAATAAGCACCACCTAGTATTTTTAATATTGCTATATTTGTAAGGCATTTATTTTCATAGACAATTTTGTAGTCCCAGTTTCCTGCCGCAGTATTTCACACTTTTTAACTGCTATTGGAATTTCAATATGTCAAACTGTTATCAGCAATCTTAATGTAATGGAGCCATTCACGCACAGCGTTAATTTTACCGTTTTTTAAAACCCTCCCTCCCTCCGTCTATGGTAATGCACCATTTATATCCCTCCCCCCAACGATACGTAGTAAATCATTGTACCCCCTTCATGTTGAAAGTGTTACATTAGGGGTTGAATGATCTAAGTGGTGTGCTTACCTAGCTGACCCACTTTTCATTGTTCTCTTTCTTTTTGTTCTTTTGAAGGATCAAACCTTATATCATTTTATAGGACTTAGCTAAGTATAGCTGTGCCTAGTCCTTTCGTTAACACCCATATAGTAACATTATTACCACGATTCAAGGCCCTCCGTTATTTGAACACGTTCCGTAGGATTTAGCTACTCCTGACTCATGATTTTTAGGCTAGTAGAGAACACCTAAAACCATTCATGATAGAAGCAAAGGTTTCTTTACTTTTAGACTTTCTACTAAGACTATTAGACTTTCCAATAAGACTATTAGGTATATATTTTACTTTTGTAGTCTTATATTCGCATTGCAATCTCTTCTTATTGCCTGTAGTTGTAAGTCAATGCTTTGTACGAAAAGTTTAATGTATTAAAATAGTCATTTGTAATGAGGATTGGTTTGGTCGTTTTAACTGTCAATTATGTTTCATATCGCAAATGTCATTTTCAATTTTGTACCATTTGGAGATTGTAAATTATAAGGAGACTTGAATCGTAGTTGTTTGTCATGCTCAGCTTTATCCTGTGCACAACCGAAACTTCTTCATGTAACAAGGAAAGCCTAATTCGCCTGAGAATCAAAGGAATGTATTTAAGTCTTTGTAAATGTTCCATTTCGTCACAAAGCAAAACAATAGTGGAACAGAATAATAAGTGCACGGTTTTTCTTATGCAAAAAAAGAACTTGCTTATAGCAAATATGAGACTGACATTAGGCAAAATTAAGAGGCGATTAAGAAACACAGGCAGGCTGGGTTTCAAACAATAAGTTGAAAAAACTGCTTTAAAAGAAATTTTTTGATCACGCTAAAAGCAAAAAAGAAGCAGCATCCATTAAATGCCACAACAAAATTTCAGCATCCTATTACATGTATCACATTTGCCTACTCTAAGTTGTTGCTGGAGGTCATAAGAGTCTAAGAATCATATAAAATCATATAAGCTTGGTTTAAACGATACATAGATTTCTTTTTCTGTAAGAAAAAAGTTTATAAGAAAATGAGGGTCAAATGGTCTAAATCTTAAGAAAATCACTTGGCTCTATTTTTAAAATTAAGTGTTTCTATTAGCCAAAAATCGGCATTTCGTCATTATTGCATTCCAAATGTGAAAGGTGGAATTCAAATTTGAATATTAACGAATGTGTAAACCATGCTAGCCAGTTTATTTCAGAAAAAGTTTGGAAAAATTTAAGAAAATCTCAGACTCAATTTCGGGAAAAGGTAGGAAAATTGAGGCTCAGGCAAAACTACGGTTTTCTTAAAAAAACGTGAATTAACAAAAGGCTGAAGGCTGGAAGTTTTTTTCTTATAAGACAAAGCCTGTTGAGTCTCGACAGTGCAAAAGTTAGACTAAAAGCATCTGCAGGAACGTCAGCAATTCTAAGTGTAGTTGAAACTTGAGCCTTGCATTATTTGTAAATTATTCTTAAAAGTCAGCGCTTCTTATCCTTAATATTCTTATAGGTTTTATGCTTACAGA
Source organism: Cassiopea andromeda (assembly GCA_018155075.1). Lineage (NCBI taxonomy): Eukaryota > Metazoa > Cnidaria > Scyphozoa > Rhizostomeae > Cassiopeidae > Cassiopea > Cassiopea andromeda. Next base: position 2,498 of record WIPJ01069676.1, read on the forward strand.
ATAGAGTACATCATAAAGTAGACTGTTGAAGATGAATTAATATCAATAATCTCAACTTATAAAACTTCTTAGGCCACATGAAAGCAAGAGGGAAAATGTCCATCACTGGTCATGGTACTCCCTCTTAACTCACTCTCACTGTGCACAACTTATGATTTTGTGCAGTAATGAAAACTCCTTAGATTATTACCTTAACAGAACTCAATTCCAAACTATTAAGCAATTTCAGTTCAGTACAAACATAGCAGTTACACTCTTGAGAATGTAAGAGATTTCATATAGTCTCGATTACGTTTTGTCTTGAATAGTTGAGTAGATCTCTTTTTCATGCGAAAATAGTTTACATATTTTTTTTTAGAAAAAAGTTTATAAAAAAATGAGGCTCAAATCGTCAAAATCTTAGGAAAATCTTAAGAAAATCACGAGGCTCAATTTCCAAAATTAAGCTTTTTTATTGGCCAAAAATCGATATTTCCTCATTATTGCATTCAAAATGCTAAAGATAGACTTCAAATTCAAGTGTGCAATGGTAGAATGTTAGTAACGAATTTTTAACCCATTTTAGCCAGTTTATTTCTGTAGAAGTTAAGAAAACTTTCAGAAAATCTCAGGCTCAGTTTCGGGAAAAGCTAAGAAAATTGAAGCTCAAGCAAAATTATGGTTTTCTCATAAAAAAAGCGTGCATAAGAGCGGATTAGACAGATGAGAAAGCTAAAAGCTTAAAACAGGGTTTTTTGGGACGTAAGAAGTTCCATATATAAAAGGATAAATTGTATATGCTATGTTCGCTGCCAGAAGTGGCTTATAGGTGGGTTGAGGTGACAGGAGCCCCTTGTTAAAATAACTGTTCATTCTGAGGAACTTAGCCCCCCATAATTTCTCCATTGACGATCTTTCCAATTGTTGGCTGTATTCTGTCCTGATTAATCTATACTATGATACCTGCATTTTTGAAAGTATGAGTGTGGCTGATACAAGATCACACCCTTTTTATGACGTTTCACCTAGAGCTCCACCTCTTAAAATGTGTAGAAATCACCAGTCTTGGCTGCCTCCAACAGCTTAAATTCTGTTATTTATTACTTATTGTTATTGCAAGCTGTACATAGAGCTTTTTCACATTCCATTAATTTGTATGTCGAAAGCATTGGAACTCCATAATTTTTGCCAAGAGAGTTTTCAGCTCTGGGACCGAAATGGCTCTCTTACAAAAATTCTTGTACATGTTGTATACTGAAAATATTGTTTCTTTCCTTGGTTTACCTTCATGTTGTGCAGCTATTCAAAACGCTTTTAAAAAGAATTGCGTAATTCTTTAGCAACCTAATACTATGTTTGTAAGCATAACTTCGTTTGCTTTGCCTCGTTTTGGGCTCTGTCTAGTCGAGGCAGATTTCATCAAATCTATTTTGGTGAACTGATTCACTCCCAACCTAGGGAAGAGAGAAATAGAAATACTGCAGAGGTAAACATATTCATAAGAGGTGAACGGTTTTTGAATTTTAACCATTTGCAACGTGAAAGACAGACATAGTCTCTTCGACATCTAACTAATTGACTAACTGATACGGAGTTCATCTAGCGGTTCTTGGTTGAACTCAGATATTGTTTTGCTACAGACGTGAAGTTAAAGCTACAATCAACTAGCAAGATGGAATGGCTATTTGGAAAGAAAAAAACACCAGAACAGATGTTAAGACAACATCAAAGAACTCTGAATAAAGCAATAAGGTTTGCTTTTTGCTAAGATCGCATCATTTGTATTTAACTTTGCGTTTTATGAAAATTGAAAATACTAACATATTTGTAGACTTTTACCCCCAATCCTCCAGATGCATTGAAGACAGGGAAGGCAATTCTTTCCTATGCCTTTTTGTTTAATTTGCAGTAGTATCATAGAAAGACATGGGCTGCCTCAAGGGGAGCTATGGCGCCATACGTATTTCCTTTGTGACTGCACTCTTCTTCCTTTAAGTTTTCCTTCACAGCAACAGTAATTTTATAGTATATACTAGTCTAGTCAGTAATTCTAGTATAAATTTGACTTTAATTCAGTTTCTCAGTGCTGCACTGTTTTATTGAAATTAGCTACAATAGTATTGACACATTTAATGGTCAAGGTGTTGTGGCAGCATTTTTGTATAGATCCACCATTTATGGACTATTTACTAAGATTGTCAAACTTATTAATGCATATCATTTTGAAAATTTACTAAGGAACTTCAATCTTTTGTCAACAGCTTCCTCACTGCAAAAATAATATTCTGTATACAAGTTATTGTATTTGCAGTGCATGATTATTTCATCTTGTGTGCTCTCTTAAATTTGTCCATGGCACTTAAATTCTATGCAAATCATGGTTTGTTTCCTTTATATTGTTAGGGATCTTGACCGAGAAAGGTCAAAAATGGAGGGTCAAGAAAAAAAAGTCATTAATGATATCAAAAAAATGGCCAAGGAAGGACAAATGGTTTGATTTTGTTCTATATTTTTGTTTCATGCTGTAGTTACATGCATTGCTATTTAATTTCACATATAATATGATGTCATTACATTTTATATGCTTTGAGAAAAGTTGGCGAGAGGAATATCTTTAGGTAGCCGTATCTAAAATAACTGATAAATCAGATCAAGCAGTTACATTTAAATCCCTTTCAACTTCTGATTTTCATTTTGAATTCATTATCATTTTTATAGCTTTAAATTGATCTGAAAGTTTATTCTAAATTCTGCTTCCCCTACATGAAAGAGACTTGCTTATATGTTTGTTTGCCCTTATGCCAGGAGGTTGGAGGAGATTATGTATTCTTAAAGTATGTAGAAGTGCTTTCCTTTTGCTCTATAGATGTTGGGCTTAAATTTTTTAGTACTAAAGCTGCCATCATCAAAAATAAGATACTGAAGTGGAACTATAAACATGTAACATTGATGCTTCAAATATCTGAGTGCCTTTCAGAAGAACACCTTTTATTTAACTGAAGCAAGACATAAAATACTATAGCAACCCTTTTATAGGATGCCCTTGGGTATTAGCTACACCCCAACTTTGTACCATTCAGAACAAAAACAATTTAAGATTTCTCGAGTTAATCAAGCCCTATAGTGACTGATTTTTTGAATCTATTGGACAAGTCCTATGAAAAGAAACACCAGCTTACAAACCAAATGTATATTGAAAATCTATGAACATTAAATTGCTGCCATGCAGCATGATTTCCATTTCTTTCACAAGTAAATGTACTATAAAGTAAAGTCAAGGTTTATATAGAATATAGGAAGATATTTCAATGATAATTGAAAGTGAAAACTGGAAGTTAAACTGTATTTTCTGTGACATAATATCCAATGTTGACACATGGGTTGTTGTATGTGCTAGTAATTATTTCAACTGCTGATGCAAGTAGGAAATAACCCTTTATGAACATGGTCTTAAATTTTGCTGAGATAGGATGCACTATAGATATAGGTTGCACCTTTAATTTTTGCAGCAAAAATTAAAACACAAGGTGATGCCTATATGCAGATCTTTATGGTATCAATCACAAACAAGAAAATTATTTCAATTACCAAATAAAAACAAGCACATTTGGAGGTGATTCTTTTGTATGCAGAAGCACTCACTTTTGGAACACACTACCCTGTGCCTTAAAAATGTAAACTCAGTTGAAAAAGTTGAAAAAATCCAAATAATGGAATGTAGACATGCAGTTGCAAAATAAGCAAATAAACAACTGAGGTTAGAGTAGGCCCTAGCAAAGTAGATTTTTATACTTTATTTCCTCTAATTTTTAGTTTTTTTATAACTTTTGTAGCAGTGTGCATGGTTGATGTGAATCTATTAATCAATTATATCAGATCAACTGTAGAGCATTTTGTACTTGCAATAATAGCAATGAACCGGAGTGATGGAGGGTATGAGTGAATAGAATTGGCATTATAGAGCACCTCTATATACAATGACTTATATTAGGGCAGTTCCTTCACCCCTCCCCCAATGTTTATGGGCCTGACTTAAGTTATGCAGTCCAAATGTAGAGGCTATGTTAAGAATTGGAATATAGCATGCATTAATTTGACAAATGCCTCAAATTGCAGAGATATATGCATAGTTTATTTGGAATTTGCTGGAGTATAATGATCAAACAAGTTTATTATTCAAAAAGCAGAGATACAAATACCTGTGCAGACCAGTCCCCATTACCATATTTTTTGGACTATAAGGCACACATAAATATCCCTATATTTAGTAGAAAATTAGCAATGTGCTTTATATTCTGGTTTACCTTATATATGAACATTTTTATTGAAGAAGAATGACATTTATTAACTATTTGAATGAAGTCTGATTTATCTGACTATTTTTTCTTTATGCTCCTTATAGCCTGGTGCATCCTATATGAGAAAAAAGATCCATTCACTGATACTGTGTCTTATAATCCAGCATGCCTTATAGTCCAAAAAATACTGTAATCTGTGTGTGTGTGAGTGCCCTCATTGGCACAATATACTACACTTCAAATTCTGCAGGTACTTTATTCAAAATCTGCATCAGACTATCTATTACATTTAATAGTTTCTGTATACTTTTAACAAGACCTGGTGCTGGCCATGTATTTTGCACAACCTGGTAGCCTGATTCAAAGATGTTGAGGAAGATGATTTCTTAGTATTTATCACTTATGTGTTTTGCTTTTAAGGATGCTGTTAAAATTATGGCAAAAGATCTTGTCAGGACAAGAAGATATGTGAAAAAATTTATTCTGATGAAAGCCAACCTTCAAGCTGTTTCACTGAAGATCCAAGTAGGAATTTTGTGATACTATGGAACATGCTGCTGCTTTTTGGTTGATAGACAGTATAGCTTTAAGCAATTGCCTCCATATTTGTTCTCACTGCTAGTGAATGGCCCTTTGATAATCTTTTGTTTACCCCTCATCAATCCTTCTCTTTTGGTAGGCTTAGGTTGCCATCAGTAGTGGACACTGTCCCTAAGTGTTGGAAGATATTAGGTTTTGCTTTTAATCATAGTAGTCTGTGGGTGCATTTAGTGGTGTCTTAGGGTAAATTTTTCAGTGTTTTTAACTTTTTTGATATTTTCAATCCTATTTCTGTATCATGAGAAAATATGTACAATATGAATTGCTGAAGTTTCAATGCCAACCTTTGATCATCTTCTTTTTAATATATGATTTTGAATCATTTTTTGTTGGCACTAATGCTTGGTGATGATTCCAGTGTTGTTTCATTCCTTGTAGACAATGAGATCAAATAATGCCATGGCTACAGCAATGAAAGGATGTGCCAAGGTTTGTTGCTACTTGGTATTAAATTGTACTGTATACCATGAAATCAATTGAGTATTTAGATGGTTCATTGTTATAGACCTTGTGGCTTGAGGCATTCAAATGAAATATATGGCAGGCCAAAGTCAAAAGATTTAGTCTTGGAGCTTTTCAGATACACAGTATAAATATTCTACTGATACACCAAAAGTTGTCTATGTTTCTACTTTTCCTGATATAAAGGGAAAAAATGACATTTAGAGAATCTCAATGTTATTAGTGCTTTATTTTGCACCTAAATGTATTTCCATCATATTCACTTAATAGGTAAGAACTTTTTCATAGATTTTAGTGTAATATCACACATTGTTTAATCTATATCACAGTTTTGTTTGTAATTTTGAATCCGTATTTAATTGAAAGTGCTAGAAAGCAGAGCTACAAAATAGAAATATCCATCTTCCAATGCAGTATTTCCTGCCATGTGTGTCATTATCCAGTCCTGTTTTAAGGTTCAATGAAAAAGCAATTTGTACAGTCATAAATCCAAAATAAACTACAAAGCAAATAAAAAGAACACAACTATGACTGGTGTGAGGATTCAATGGGCAAATCCTGGAAAACCAGAAGAGAGTTTTATATTTCAGGCCCATTTCAATAGTTTACAACAAAAATTGGTTTTTGCTAAACTGATGGCATAGTACATGATTAAGCAGCCCAACTTTTCACACAAATTCTTGCCTTTTTGCATAGAAACTTGTTTATATGCAGCCTTTGCTTCCACTTTTCAAAAACTGGTTGTGAAAAGAGGTGTGTATAACTGCAAGCTTAGAATATCATGATGTTGCAGTATGTTAGTAGAAAACTGTGGTATTTTTTATACATGGAAATGGAGACCTGAAGGGTTGATGTCAAATGCAATGTAAAGTTCTTTTAGATGACTGGAATACTAGAAAAAATTGGCTAATTAGAATGTAGATGGATACTGCATCTTAAAAATTCCTGTTGAAATTGCTGACATTGAATGATTTTTTTCTCATTAGACAATGGCACAGATGAACAAACAACTAAAATTGCCAGAGATTCAAAAGATCATGATGGAATTTGAAAAACAGGTATATATATTTCCTTGTAGGTACCTGAAACATTGTCAAAAAATTACAATGGCAGAGTGAATTTCCTTGAAATATCAGAATTCATCAAACCTTACTCTAGAAAACATGTTTATTCTTATTATTGGACATATTTATGTGCAGGTTCTAGTAAGAAAGATCAGTATTGTATTGAAGGAAACATGTATTTGTAAGAAATTTGCCTATCTTAGGGAGAACATGTAGTGGTTACAATCAGAAAAATCTAAAGTACTGGTTTTTGTTTCAGTCCAGTTTTTACCTGGGCCTTTAAGACCAGTTGCCAATATCTTCCTTTATCTCAGTGGTGTAGTCATGAACTTTTAAAAGTTACAACACAAAAGTTTAACACAAGTACACCATTTTACAGCTTTACTTTCATAACAAAATTTTAATCAGTTTGTCAACATTTGCTTTAGTAGGTACCTAAGATAGTATAATGGTGAAAATCAAACATGTTAGTAAGCATAGTGGCTTTGTGTCATGTTATCCCTTGACTACACCCCTGCTTGGTCTACACTAATTGACCTCTACACTATGGCTGCTCTTTAAGAAACCTAAAGGGCAGTAGCAACATTAAGTATTGACACTTATATCAATACCTTGCTTCTAATGCAGCAGGATTTTAAGGGGGTTACTTGGTTGCTGTCTTGAATCTGCAGTTTATTTGCTTCATGTAAGTTGATATAATCTGGTGATTTGCTCTTTACCAGCTTCTTTTTCTGGTCTGCTTTGATTTTTGGCACTCAAAATGCTTTTAATCCAGAATATTGAGTACCATATTTTGGCACATTGTAGTTTCTTATCAAAGATGATTGCTCAAACATTTTTTCAGACAAGAATGCTTTGAACTGTTAGACATATCATACCTAGATGTTTGCATGAATCTTGATGTTCAATATTTTTGTTCAACCTTTTGCTGGAGCAGAACCCCAAGGACTCATTCCAGTAGCTCCAGACTATTGTTCACAAATCTGCACAAGAGAATTAAAAATTGCTTTCAATCATAGCACTTGTGTAACTTCTGACATAACCCCTGGATTCTATTGGCAGAGCCCTAGGGTGTCATGGAATCATGGCTGGAAACCAATGGTCGATGTGCTTTGTTTAGCCTGATTTCTAACTGAGCACCCCATAGGGTTTTGGGGGGTGTGGCTGACATTCAAGGGCAGCTTATATTCGAACAAGTATGACATATTTATATCTTTGGTAGGCTTTCTCTGGAAGGGAGGAGCTTAAGCCAACATAGTTAATAGTAAATTGGAGTATATCGTTTGCTTAACTTTTCAGAATGTCATCCAGGTACAGTTTTTATATCAGACTGAACGCAGCTTCTGAAAGTCAGAAATAAGTGATGACCGCTGTCAACATGTTAAAGTAAAGCTAGTCCCGTAAACTTTCGTAGGTAGCGGAGTGCCTGTTAGAGTGGATACTTATCATGAGCCATCGGCATGTGAGGTCGGGTGACCAGTTCCTTTTCTCGCCGCTTTTATCTCCCCATTGTTTCCGCCGGGTACCTATTTGCTGCTGGGTGGGCAGTGAGCGAGCACTCAGTCAGGCTATCGAGTCGGACTCAACCTCAGACCTTCCGCACAAGAGGCATGCGCTCTAACCAATATGCCACCTCGCCCATCAACATGTTAGTGATTGAATTATGGAGAAATGATAATGGTCATAACTTTGCAAATAATGACATTCAAGTTTAAAGTTGACACGTACAAAGACAAGTTTTTACTTCTCTGGGGCGAAAACTGGAATTGTATTTTTCTCAACTTTCGAGAACAGGAGTCCATCACTCATGTCAAAAAATATTTTAGAAACTGGAAATTTCCCAGATCTCTACGATTTCTCGTTTCATGTTTAGAAATCATTGATCTTTCAACAAATTTTTGACGAAGATTTTCAGGACACAGGTCATGTAGCTTTTTACATGTCATGACTCCTTGATCGAAGGAGATTAAATATAGTCTCCGCATAGCATACATGCAATTTAGACGACTGGAAGATAACTTGAAGGTGCTTATTTGTTCAAATTGTGTAGCGTATGCTCTCATACTACTCCATTTTTCTCTAGTCAGAAATTATGGACATGAAAGAAGAAATGATGAATGATGCTGTAGATGATGTCATTGGAGATGAAGAAGATGACGAAGAAAGGTGCATGTCTAGCTATAAGTTCTTTTACAGTAACTGCTTTTGCAATTTAATCAAAATCTTGCTGATTGTTAGTTGTTTACTATTATGCAAAAATAGTTTCAAATAGATAATGGCCTATCAACTTTGAACAAGTGCCACTCAATTTTCAGTTGCTGCGAAGAAAAGTGACTGGAAAATGAGGTTTCTAATCTTGAGAGAGATTGGGAGAAATCTTCTTGGCATCAAATTGATGTTGCAATTTTATTCATCTAGAAGAGAGGAATGGCCCACGTAGTGATAATTAAAATTCACAAGATTTTTTATCTTTAGTAACTAGAGTCTCATGAAAGTTTCTTTTCTCTGTTAGCGATGCTGTTGTTGCTCAAGTTCTGGATGAATTGGGTCTTGGTCTCACTGACCAGGTACTTAAGGATTTACAAGCTTATCTAGATATATGCACTAGGATAGGCCTATGCTATGAAATTTATGTTTAGGCATTGAGCGTTAATTTTACCCATTCACAAAAAGTGTACAGATCGCTTTTACCTTTTTCAGGTAGGATTCTCTCTTAGTCGTACAGCACTAAGTTTAACCACCTCAAGAGAAATGGATTATTTTTGTTTTATGTACCAATTCTTGTTGAAGTTTTTAATTTCGATGATTGGGATTATATATTATGAAGAGCGTTTTAGTTGTAGAATCCTTTTATCTATTGTTTCACGCTTCTTGATTCCTCACTTGACACTTCTCGCTCCATACTTCTCGCTTCATACTTCTCACTTCATGCCGCTTCTTTCTTATGAATACTCACTCTCATCTCTTTTGCGCTCTTTCGATTTCAACTTTAAAGATATTTGCATTTTAAGTTTTCCAATATAACCGCAGACATGGCAAAGAGAAGCCTACCTAATTAGATTGTAAATTGAAAAGAGTCCTAATTAGTTGCGGAGAAACTTCCTAAGAAATGTTACCATTATGCTTCTATACCTTGAAATGATTTGCACCTATCACCTCTTGTTTCAGCTATCGGGTTTGCCTGAAACTGGTGCATCATTGTCTACCAGCAGCAAAGCACCACAGGCTGCAGTTGCTGCAGATGCCGATGCTGATCTGCAAGCAAGGTGGGCTTTTATTTTTGTAAGCACAAAAAGTAATGTGTCTTTTGCAAGATTGTCTTGAAATTCCTTTCGTTTGTTCACCAGGTTGTTGACCAGATTGTTAGACGAGTTATTGACCGGTTTGCTAATGGGTTTGGTGACAGGGATGTTGGCCTTACTGAGACAGTGTTCAGTATTGTTTGCCTACGCAAAAGGCAATCAGACCTTTCTATTTTAAAAAACGAATTAGACATTGGAACGGTGAAAGATGCAATTTTAGGCTCTACAGACTGTATGTCCCAAGAGTGGGGTTTTTAGTATAATAACTTTTTGTTTTTAATTTGCAATTATTAACCACGTGAATATATATTTCTTTTCTTTTTAATTTTAAGTTTGGGCTCATTTGAATGCTGTAAAGTAGGCTTAAATTAGCTGTAACTTAGCTATCCTTTTATTGTATATAAGCCTACGCCAAATAAAATGATGGTGAGAGTTGCTGTCCCTTGTTTTCATTGGCTATATGCAGCATACATAAATTTTCAGTTGGTTGCAGCGCAGAAAATCGTGTGGAATGTTTTTATTTTGAAATGCAGCTTGATAGAACATAGCTCTTTCCATAGATTCTACATAAAATTGGTTGCTTCTTCTGTAGTAGAAATCTACTTTAATATTTTTTTTTAATGTTGACTTATTAGAACAGTGCCTTATTTTGATATGTATAATGCGGTTTCCATTGAACTGTAGATTATTTGCACACCTAAGGAAATATCCTTTCTCGTGTTCTCATAATTTTATGTTATAAGAAAGATTTTGTGGGCCAGTACTGAGACTTCCTTAGCTTGTTCATGATTCCAGTATCAAAACTTTCTTCACACTGTCTTAGCAAAATTTTTTTACGTTCCAATGCTTTGCACATGCACATTAAAGGAAAGTGAAAAGCTCTACGTACACCTGAAATTATGATAAACCATAGTAAATAACAGAAGTTAAAATGTTAGAGGAAAGCCAATATAATATACATAACACTTTTTGTACACAGATAAGTTGTATTTTGAATACTTGTGAAGTTACTAACTTTTCTTTGTCTCAAAAATCCAGTACTGAACTTTCTTAACTTTTTGAGCAGTCGAGTACGATTCTCTTATGAACTACTTTCTCATAAATAGTATTCACATTAAGAACCTCTAAGGGACAATACCGTAGGGATTAGTATACCATATTGTAACTACTGCTTTGAGATACAACTAAACACCTATTACGAAACAGACAATTAAAGGCCTCCCAGACGGCATAAGATACTAGAAAAGTGTAAAATGTCAGACTAAACATATATTTCTTTAGATAAGTATAGCATGTAGTGACTGAGTATAAATTAACATGAAAATCCATAATTGTTTGGATCACAGAAATATTTTTCTCTTTATTCTTTATTTGAAGGGATTGTGGCTGAGTAGCAATAGCAAAACCATACTTATGTGATATTTACAATTCTCATATCCACATTCGGATCTCATATCACATTTTGGTAGCTGCAGATTTGAAGGATGATTGTGTGGATCTTGATAATAAATGAATTAGTTAGCAGAAAATAGCATGAAATCGA
>WIPJ01074022.1:0-12307 GCA_018155075.1 Cassiopea andromeda
TGTGTTCTATTTAATTAGAATGAAAGGTAATGGAGCGAAGAGGAAGCACGCTTTCATTCAATTAAATAACACACACCACCATCTTTTGTGCTTTGTTCTAATTAATTTTAACTCAACACAAACAAGTACTGGATTCTTCATTCTAATTCTCTTTCCTTTTGTCTTTTATTCGGTTATAATGTAGTGGAATGAAAGAAGTGAAAGGAACGGAAGCATGAACCGAATAAAAGGGAAAAGAGAAAAGAGAACAAGAATGGTGTGTTGTGTTCATTTCGTTTCTCTTCACGCTTACATTTCGTTCTATTCTTTCACTCCCATTACATTGTAAGAGAAATAAGCAAAGGAAACAAGACACGAAATAAAAAAGGGAAAAGAATAAAGATGAAGAGAATATTTTGTCTTTTGCTTTTGCTCTTTTTCAATGAGAGGAACGAAGCGAGAAAAGAGCAAAGCAAACAACAAAACCTAGAAGATAACAGGATTCCAGGAAATTAAGGTGAATGTACAGAAGATCTCCCAGTCCTAAGATAAAGAGTGCTGTGTTTAATTAAAGAAAACAAACACGCTTCATTTCATTCCATTGTTTTGTTTTCTTTCATTAAACACACCACCTTCGCTTCGCTTCATATTATAGGAGTCAAATGTACAGTAACTTTCAAGGGTCAGGAACAAATGAGTCACAAGATAGAAGGAATCAAGTCAAGATATACCCCTTCCAAGATTTAATGTTGCCTTCTTTGTCAGGAGTTAGATGTCAAGGGATAGAAAGCCTCCTGTAATAATATGAAACGAACCAAGATTTAATTAATTGTAGCATTTCCTAAAGATAAGATTACATTAGAATTATGATAATGAGTTTATCTTAATATTCTTTAGGAGCTAGGATTTCTCTTCTTATAGCCCACTGTACATTTAATACTATAGGAATAAAGAAGGCCTGGAGTAAAAGAGAGAAACCATTACCGCTGTAGAACAAAGGAAAAAGACAGGAATTACCGAGATCAAGATAGGAAAAGAACCTTTATTAGACTTGGAATAGGAGGGCCAAAAGACAGGAACCACTAAGACAGGGAAATAATGCTGTGACAGGAATAACTAGGCCAATTGTACCAAGATAAACCACTCAAAGACATAGGATTTCTACAGGAAGATTGAGTAACTGCCAGGCATGAATAAGGACTCTCTCCAGACAAGAACCACTATAACAGGATATGATGTCAAGATATAGATAAAAGAGGGTTCCAAGATGTATAGTTAGGTCAAGAATTGTAACAGGATAAAACCACTAACTCCAAGATAAAATGTCAAGAACAATAAAGGAACCACCAAGACCTAGAATATAACTCATGCCCCGTTTACACTGTCATCAGCCCCTTACTATTATTAACGGTATCTGGTTCTCTTTATGGTGAGATTGTAGTATTCATAAAGGGAGTGCATTCTTAATATCTTAGGTCGTTAGGATGAAGTCAAATAGAATCCCATAAAGAACACCAGGCCTTAGAGTGCATAAAGACAATTAATATAGGATGGAAATAATACCTTGACAAGAGAGATAAATAGAATGACAATAAAGAGAAGAAAGATAAAGAACCGAAATATGACTCATGGTTTGTTTTCCTTTCATTAAACTCAAAGCATTCCTCATATAATTATAACCCTACAATCACAGCTCTCCTCATATAATTATTAATGGGCTGTGGTTTATTTCTCTTCCTTTAATATTATAATGGCACCGCTCTCATCACTCTTTCCATTTCTTAATAATGCATAATGAGCGGTGGAATAACAGGAATCATGGAGTCATTTGTTTAATATTTAATTCTATACAACTAATAATAAGGGATACAAAGGAATAGAAATATACCAATCGGGAACAGCATTAAACAATATGGAAATTAAGGTCGTTTATCTTACGCTTATTTATCATCTAGGCATCGTATATCTTTCTCCTTTACAAACCGTACCAAAGGACACAGCACCTAGACATGAAGGGTGTATTCCCAGGGTTCCTAATGCTGAAAGACAAAGGATGCGTATAATGGATTGTTCGTTCCTAATTCTTTCGTACCAATTAATTAAAGCAGAACAGTAACGCAATTTATGGTTTATTAATGGTAATTCCTAGTTATATCTTGCCTAATGGTGGCTCTATTCCCTGTTATCCACGGCCTAATGATTCATGCTTTAGGAGATCCAGTTTATTCTCTTAGTTTAAACCCGTCACATAAAGGGAAATGAGCTCATTCACTTCTTTCATTAATACAAAACGGGAACACCATTCTATTTTATACTGAACATTCTTTCTCTTTCTTTCCTCTACACTTCCATCACAACCTTACTAACCTTGAGTAATAGAATTATAGGAAATCAGGAACCACATTATCTTTCTATTTGGATATTAAAGGAGAAATCTCATCACATTAACACCACTCAGATAATAATATGCTGGCATGTGTCCTACCATTAGAAGATAATAAAATAAGAGGAAGACGTGAAATTAATTAATTAAAATAAGCATAAAATCTCCGCTCTTTATTTATTTCGCTTATGATTCTATTCTTTGGAAATAAAGACCATTCCTGTTTCTATTAATGAAAGAACGAAGAGAATAATTACGCTCTTATTATAATCTCATGCTTTCTTAATATTTGGAAATAAAGACCAAAGAAAGAGAAATGCGTATAATAAAATAGACTCACGAACCTAGGATATAATAATTAATAAAGCGGAAATGAACTCAATTTAATATTTTATTCTAATTAACACGTAATAATCTTTATTTCCATTTGTTAGGCTACATTAAGACCAGGCGTAACGGTAGGGTGGGAAGGTAATGCTGTACGAATATAAAGTGAAAAGATAAAAATATGAAGCAGAATGAATGTGTTCTTATTAAAATATAAAGGGAAGTGGAACGGTTTCTATCTCTCTAGGATGTGTAAAGGATATAAGAGAGAAGTGATTCCTATAAAGAGAATATTGTAATTAAAATAGAAATAAAAATGGAATTGTGAAGAGAAGGCATAGTGAAGCGAGAGAGTTTCTGTTAATAAAATGTAATGGAATTTAATTATAATAAATCTAGTGAAATAACCATAAAGTGAATTAATTGTAAATGAAAACTAAAAGATTATTATGAATTAGGTGTATTGAGTTTAAATTAACTGAATTCTTTATTAAAATCATAAAATAATAGGATTTCCAGTTTAATAGAATGGATGCTGCGATTGAAATAAAATGGCATGACACGTATGATTTCTCTCTTTGGCTCCCACTTCGTTACATTTTATTATTAGACTTGGGATTACAGGAGCCATGTCACTAACTGTAACCGGTCATAAGAAAGCAGGAACTCTCTTTATCCTTGGCATGGTTCCTTTCACACTTGGAAATATAGTTGTATCCTCTTCATTCTGTTACACTGCCATTACGCTTCCTCTGTCACTGGCTTCTTGGTCTTGGAGGCGTCACAAAGGATTTCTAAAGGTTTGGTACATTCCTTTCCCTTGTATCCTTATGGCCTAGTCTTACAGTAGCTCCTAAAGGCTGGTATGTTCCTAGTGCTTGAAGGTTTCGTTCCTTTTTATTTCATTCACGCTTCCGTTTCTCTACATTGTAATAAAATAAAACAGGAACACCACCTTCTTTTACCTCTGGCACTAGCATTTACTGTTACCGTCTGTTTCCCAAGGGTTCATGCTTTAGGTTCCCATGGAAAGGCCTGGACTCAATGGTCAATCTCATAAAGCCTTCTGTCACGGTATCTGGGGCCTGGATTCAATGGTATAAGCGGAACGAACAGTGAACGGTTGGAAAAGGTCCTAAGGTAAAGATAATAAGGACAAAGATAACAGGAATTAAGATAGCAAAAGTTAGTGTAATTAAGATAGGAAGTGGGTACAAAGGTAAAGATAAAAGGACAAAGATAGGAAAAGGGAAGTACAATTAATAATAAGGATGACCCAAAATATGAAAGTAAAATTACAATAATAAATAATAAAGTTTCGTTCATCATTACATTCTTCACATTCCCTAATTGTAATAATATTTAATGATAGAATGTGGTCTAACTATAAATGATAAGGGTAAGATTGTAAGAAAATAAAGCCTTGCGTTAATAAATATTAAATCCTGTTAATTTTGTTCTTATTTGGTTCTTTCTTCTGTTCCTTCTTTCTCGCTTCATTACATTCCATTGAAAAGAAGGAAACAGAAGAGAACCAAGAACAATATTAAATTAAACTTAATTAGCAGAAAATCATAATGTTTGTTCCAATTAAAACCTGGTGTAACTTCTTTCGTCAAATAATATGACACCAAAGATAAAGGACAATAATATGACCACTAAATATATATCTTAATTACAATAATCTTTAATAGCAAGAATTAGGCCTCCATGACAGTTAATTCCCTGTGGCAAAGGTCTATTCCTATAGCATAAACTAAGGGTAAGATTGTAGCTCTCTTTCAATGGTTCCTGGTTTCCCAAGATTAAATTATATTAAAGGAAACGTAATGAAGAGCAGTGAAAAGGACCCAGATTTCATATTATTAGACATTAGAATGACGGCCAAGGATACAAGTGAAAGAGCGGAAATAAACACAAATATAATTAAATATGGCTCCTTGAAGACTAGCACTAGGAACTTCTATAATTAAACTATACCAATATAAAATAGAATGGTGTTCCTGTTGTAATAAAATATAGAACAATAAAAGTAAAGATAAATAAAATGTGGGAAGATAATAAGAGCACTATCATTATACAAAGAAGGGAGATAAAACACCAAAGATTAGTAATATTAAAGGGAAAGAAATATTATTAGGATGTAAATTTAATAAAACTAACCAAGAATTTATGCTTTTCATATTCCACTTTAGGCTGTAGGAAATGTGGTGTTTTACAGGATTTAATATAGAATTACCTTTGTTTTATTTAATCTAGCGCAAAGCAACCTTCTTCAAGACCTAGGATATAATGGGAAATGAACCCTCTTTGTTCCTGTTCATTAAATACGGCTCAGGAATAACCAAGCTGTGTCCTAATAATAAAATGTGAAGGGAATGCGTATTAATTATAAGCGGTTAAGAAATACGAAAGAGGAACCGCATTATTAATTAACACGCATGCCATTATTAGAAGAAAGAGGTAATTCTTAATAATATTTAATTCCTGGAAATCTCCTCTTATTATAGGGAAGACAAGGAAAAGAATGTACCAAGCACCTAAGATATACAGGATTTCATATGAGGAACGTTTTCTTTTTATTCCTAAAAGTATAGAATGTGTGTCTTTATCTTAGTGTTATTAAAGGACAAGAAGACCGAGATTAATTATTGATGCCTTTCGGGAATTCTATTATTTGTTTCTTTCCATTTCCACTCCGTTCTCTTATAATGTCATCCCATAAAAGCAATATTTAATGACAGAGACAGAAACTCTCTTTATTTTAATGGCATAGGAGAAAGCCTACAGTAACCGCCTCAAAGACATTCCAGGGCCTCCAAGATGTCAAAGGGTCAGGAATAATGACTCAAGACAAGGAAAAACCCCTCAAAGACATGCCACAATGACAGGAGATATGAAGAGAGTAACCGGCCTAAGAGACACCATGCTTTCCTTTCCTTTAATGCGGTGTCTTAATGATTGAGGCTTTCTGGTGACCCTATCCCTGTGACTCACCTTCCCTAATCACCCATTATATCTCGGTACACAAGGACAAAGCACCTACCAAAAGACCCTTCCACCATCCTCACACCCTTATTCTCCATACCATAGAAATATAGGGTAGGTTTTACAGGAGAAATGGAAAGAATAGAGTGTAAAGGAAGAGAAACCGTAACGAATACAAACGGAAATAGACATAAAAGACTAGAAAGATAAATAACCATAAGATTTCAAGAAAATGCCAATAAAAAAGTTGTAGATTATAAAATTTATGAATTTCCAATATTCTAAAGTTTAGAAAGTGTGGTGTGTTGTGTCCAGTTTAAATTAAATGAACACGCATTTCCTTACCACTACATTTGTTTCATTACATTTAAACTGAACACAGACCCAGATATAGGTGTATAATATGACCTAAATTATAAAGATTATTACCTATAAAATTATACCTATATTATAATTAAGATATACCATTAAGATTTAGGTATTATTCTACAACTAATCTTGGTACACTTCCAAAATTCCAGGATGTGCTGCGTTTAATTTAATCACGCATTGTTCATTTGTATTAAAATAAACGAAGCACATTCCATTGACCAAGTGACTCTCTCATAATCTATAATGCGGTTCCCGGTGTTAAGATATACCTAAAATATAGTTGTATATCCTAATTATAATATGACCTACAATCTTAGTTAATTAAATATGCCTATAAGATTAGACCTAAGATATACATTATAGATTATAGGAAGATTACAGTGGTAGAATTATAGACCAAAGATGAAGAAAGTGTCTTGTTACGTTTAATTGAAAGGAAAGACAAGTGAATGAAATGAGTGCGTGCTTCTTTCATTTAAACAAACAAGGCACGGTAAAGGAAAGGATGCACAGGGATAGAGTTATAGGTGTAAAGGTAAAAGAGAAGGAATACCAAGAATTGACTCAAGATACGATAGAAATGTAAGAAGATAATTCCTGTACAATAATCTCATGCTTTTAACTATATCCTGCTATTAAAGGAGTGGTTTTCTCTTATGGTAATTATTATGCAATGAAATGGTGAATCCTGCAAAGAAGCCTAATTTAATAGGATAAAAACCATTAACATTAGACATTAGAACTCATGCCTCCTTTACCATTAAGACAACAGAGATGACATCCATTATTATTGGAAAAGGAAATGATAATAAAAGAGAAGTGATTCCGTTGGCCTAATAATATAAACCATAAATGCATTTGTTTTAATTATAGTAAATGACAAAGAACTCTCCCTTTATGAATTATAATAAGGATGACATTATAGAATCTGGAAGTGTATTTCTTTGCTTTCACCTAATCCTTGCTCATCAATTAATATTAAAGGAGGATATTGTCTGTTCCCTTTGGCTTTATGGTTTCTTAATAGCTGGTGGAATGTCAATGAAGAAAGCCAAGTTAATGAAGTGTCAGTCCTAAAGTAAACCACAATATAAAGAGAGTATTTCCTAGCTTGGAGAGCCTAGTTAAAGCATACATTTCTCTCTTATTAACAGGCCTTAGAGACCATACCTATAATTTAATTGAAACGAAGTGTAACGTAATGAGAGTGAACGAAGTGGGAGCCGAATGTAAAAGGGAAAGTGAAACAGGCGAACGCAGCCAATTAAATATAATAAACTTCGTGTCCTTTAATAATTTATGGGAAAGCAATTAACTGGATGTTTGAAGAGAAATACAAATAAGAAGTCAATTTTATTAAAGATATGAAAAGTGGATTACAAAGAGAATTACATTTAATTAATTCACATGCTATTCGCTTAATAATATTATGAACGGAAATTAAGTTTAAACGAATGCTTTCTTTGGTATAATTCCATTTCATTAAAACATAAGAAATTAGAAATAGAAATGGAAATAATGGTTTTGTTCCTACTTCGTTCGTTCGTATTTATTATTAACGCTGGAAAAGAACTCACTTTCCAATCTTTTATTTAATTGAATTTAACCGAGATTAGAAGAAGATATTGATGATGAGATTTCTTTTCTCAATTAAAGATAATACCAATTAAGATAAACTCATCATCATATTTACTTCTAATGCCTGTAATTTAAATTATAATAAAACCAGGTAATTATTAATTATTTAAATGTAAAGGACACCATGATTTCTCCTATTCCATTG
This sequence comes from Cassiopea andromeda, assembly GCA_018155075.1. Taxonomy (NCBI): domain Eukaryota; kingdom Metazoa; phylum Cnidaria; class Scyphozoa; order Rhizostomeae; family Cassiopeidae; genus Cassiopea; species Cassiopea andromeda. The sequence continues at coordinate 7,833 of WIPJ01074022.1, forward strand.
TGTTTAAATGGGATCAACGGTTAACGAAGACTGGAGATATTAAATAAGAGCCAACAATAAATATTAAAGGAATAAGTGAGTCATAAAATAATTGGATTCTTTCTTCATATTCTGTTTCACTGCTTTGTTTAATTCCGTTACGCTGGAAATATAAAGAGCGTTTCGTTTCCCAATCTTCTGTATGCAATTTAAATAAGTGAACCACCCAGAAATTAATTAGGAGTTCGTTTTCCATTATCTTCAAATATTCAATAATTGTAGGAGTTCTCGTTTGTCTTTATATTCTAGGCCTAAGGAAATTACATGTTGAGTCTAATTAAAGAGCAAGACACTTATTTATTAATGCTAATGGAATGGTAAAGGAATTATGGTTGTAATCTCTGTGATTCCATTCGTACTTTTGTTCCTTTGCATAAGATTGTAATAAAAGAGTAATGGAAATGTAATGAAACGGAAGACAGTAATTATGATGGAACACAAAGGCAAAGAACAATTAAGATGACATAAAAGATTAGAAATTACATAAGATTTAAAGTTTATTAAGATTATAATAAAATGGAATAATTAAAAGCAAAGGAGTTCTCGTTTATTTTTATTCTTGGAATCGTTAGTCATTTATTCCCTTATTCTCTTCTCTCACTTCGTTCCACATCCTTTTCCTAACGGTAAGATAATGAATTAGGATACGATAGAAATGTAAAGGGAAACAATCTTACCATATCCTTATCAATTGGCTCTAAGATAAAGAAACCCTGGAATTAATAGCCCAAAGAATAGAAGCATTAAAATAATGGAGTTCTCGTTTCACTTCATTCTATTAAGATTGTAGCATTTCCTATAGCATTTCTAATAATAACCTAGGGATAAAGGATAAGGGAACCAAATATTAAATATGACCTAAGTTATTAAGATTTCCTTCTTTATAGTTGTCTTTATAGAATTATAGGATAAATTAATAAGGGAGTCATTCTTTTACTTTATATTGATGCAGGATTCATTATAAGAAATTCATTAATCATAAACTCATTAATATTTCCTTCATAAAGAATTACCACAATTTCCATTACTTTATTTTAATCATAATCTTCTTGCCCTCTTCCTTTATCACCTAAGGCTTAGATTGTACATTCACCACCGAATCCTGGCATGTGTGGTTAGTTTAAGAGAATTCCTTTGCCATGGAAACCAAAGCCTTATAAGATAATAAATAAGGGAAACAAACCATGATTTCTATTCTATTTTAACAAGGCAACATGCGTATTAACAAAGAGCAATGAAACCAAGATATGAAGAAAGTGTTCCTGTTATAAAATATTAAATGGATGAGTGATTAAATGAAAGGAAGATAAAGCGAATGTAATGACAATTAGAAGATTATAGAGGGAATTACCTAGATGATAAATAGGATGAAGATATGAGCGTTTTACATTAATTAAAATAAAATAATAAACAATAAATGCGTATAATGTTTGCTTTAAACGAAACTTCTATTCCATGACACTTATTATGCCAGGGTGAACGGTAAGTGTGGGAAATAAGGTTGGTGGTAGGGGAAAGTAAAGGGAATGGAACGCACGGCTCATTATGGTAGGGTGATTCACTAAGGCAAAGACCATAAGGACACTTCCCATTATACCCAGAGAGGAAAGCAGGAATCACTAAGCCACTCATTAAATATAGCTCAGAGAATAGAACCCTAAAGCCTAATAAAAGATTGGAATAAGAGAAACAGAACCAAAATACGCTTTCATTTCCTAAAATTAAAATCATACAACTTAATTTCCATATCTAATACACTCTCATTACATTGTATCCTAATCCATTAAAATAAGCATAAGACATACGAGAGATATTAAATGTAATGAACACTCACTCATAAAGGCATAGGATTCCTTGTTTATTATTATCTTATTAGAATATAGGAAAATATTGTAATGGAAATAAGAACTCATTCATTATTAACGTAATAAATAATACGCATGCTCTTTTAGAATTAAATATTAAGTTTAATAACCCATAAAAGATTGTAATGGAAGCCTTCGTATCTCTTTACCTTCATTCATACAATTAGGGAATGCTACAATTACTGGAAAGCCAAGATATTAATTAGGCGTCTTTCCGTTGGCACTGTAACTGGGAGCGGTCATAAAGGCCAGGCATCAACCATTCACTGTTCCATCTCCTTAAAGACTCATGCATTCCATTGTGTTTCTCCTTTATTAACCACCCATTATATCTCTCTCATTTAACCACACCTACTATTCATCTCACAGTAACTGACATTGAGGAGCCAGCGTTGACCATTGATCCCGTATTTATAGTTGATTTCTGGTGTGACTAGACGGGAAGGGTACAAAAGGCCAGGCATTTCTCTCTCTCATAATCACCTTTTCCTTACCCTACCGTTACACTGTCATTACGCTACCTTTATCTCAGTTAAACTAGACACACTATCCACGGCCCTTATTTTACACCGTGTTAATAGTTTATGGGTGATTCCGTTGGTACGTTATCAAAGTTTGGAAAGTGTTTATTATTTATTATTGTAATTCTATTTGCTTTCATTAAAAGAGAACACAACATCTTAATTTCCATAATTCTTTTGTCTTTACTTTTAATAATTATTCTCTTTCCCATCTTTACAATTAAATATGAATAAGTGAAAGGAAGGGTAAAGGAAGTGAGGGAACAACGAACGGTTTCTTATTATTAGTTATATTTCCTGTCATTTATTTCTCTCCTCAGGTTATACCAAGAAGGCTACAATCCCAAAGCTTCCATGTCATGCATCAGTTGCTTCTTCCCTTTCCATTTGTACAAAGACAATAAGAATACGTTTAATATTTAATGGAAATAAACCATGAGCTCGTTCCATTCTTTCACCGCATTATATTATTATCTTATTTGGTTCCTTCTGCTCTCTCTTCTTCTAGCATCACTTCCCACATTTCTATCACTAGTTAAAAATTGTAATCATAAAGGCTTAGGAATTTATTATTTATTATCTGGATTCATCTTTGGAATCTCCGGAACATTAATATCAGTCCTTATAAGAATAGAATTATATTCATCAGGAAATAGGATTATATCTCCAGAAAACCAGAACTTCTATAATATAAGCATTACATTGCATGGCTTTCTTATGATCTTCTTTTTAGTAATGCCTGGCTTGTTTGGTGGATTTGGAAATTATTTTGTACCTATCTTTCAAGGGTCTCCAGAAGTGGTATATCCTAGAGTCAATAATTTTTCTATCTTAATTCTTTTACTTTCATATCTTTTCCTAATCCTTTCTATAATCTCAGAATTTGGAGGTGGTACAGGATGAACATTTTTTCCACCATTATCCACTTCTTTTATGACTTTATCACCTTCAAGTACAGGAAATCTTATATTTGGATTATTAATCTCTGGTATATCTTCATGTCTTACATCTCTTAACTTTTGGACAACAATTCTAAATCTGAGATCTTATTATCTGACATTAAAGACTATCCCATTATTTCCTTGGGCTTTCTTGATTACAGCTTTCATGCTTTTATTAACATTACCAATCTTATCTGGTACACTTCTTTTAATATTGGGTGATCTTCATTCTAATACACTTTTCTTTGATCCTATATTTGGAGGAGATCCTATATTCTATCAACATTTATTTTGGTTTTTTGGACATCCAGAAGTTTACATCTTAATAATTCCTGCATTTGGGATCATTTCCATAATAATTTCTGGGATTTTACAATTAATAATCTTTGGTAACCAATCAATGATCTTTGCCATGTCATCTATTTCTCTTCTTGGAAGTCTTGTTTGGGGGCATCATATGTATACTGTAGGTTTAGAAAGTGATACAAGAGCTTATTTTACAGGAGTTACAATCTTAATATCCTTACCAACTGGTACAAAGATCTTTAATTGGCTTTTTACATATCTTGGAAATCCACCATTATTACACCTTAGAATTAGTTCTGTCTTCTTCTCACATCTATTTTTATTAATGTTTACTATAGGTGGTTCTACAGGAATAATTCTTGGAAATGCTGCAGTAGATCTAGGATTACATGATACATATTATGTTGTAGCACATTTTCATTTTGTTCTTTCTTTAGGAGCTATAATTTCTATCTTCTCTGGAATAATTTTTAATGGAGAAAAGATTGTTGGTACTAAGAATTTATTATTTTCATCCTCTAGTACACTTTCTCTTTTTCATCTACATTTAATATTTATTGGTATTCTTCTTACCTTTTCCCCAATGCATTTCTTAGGATTTAATGTTATGCCAAGAAGAATCCCATCCTTTCCAGATTCTTTTAATTCCTGGAATTCCCTGTCATCTATTGGATCAGGAATAACTTTCCTATCTTTTGGGCTCCTTGTTTGTCTTATTTTAATTAAATACAAATGCAATGAACGAAGAGAATAATTGCGTGATTTAATTAAATTAAGAAAACAAGGGTCCTTTTGTCTTTGTT
>WIPJ01076231.1:0-22484 GCA_018155075.1 Cassiopea andromeda
AGTGAATTAAGGAAAAGCGTGCTTCCATTCCTTTCCATTACCTTTTCCTTAATGTCACTTACGCCTTTTACACCAGGATATAGAGGACACCCAGATAATGTAGGATTAACCGTAAGCATGACATGGAGGTGATCTTGGTTGTTCCGGAAGGCATGAGTTATAATGTAGGTGTAATGAGTGAAACGAAGGCTTCCAGACGGTAGGATTTCTTATTTACATTCATAACCTTAATAATATTATAAGGGAATAAAACAAAGAACTAAATTAAAGCCCAGGGATAATATGAAGAAGGAACACCAAGATTTCTATTTTATTTGGCATAAAGACACCATGCCTCGTTTACTTTCCCTTCGGCTCATACTTCTATTTACTTTGTTCCGTTCACTTTACTTTCATTTCTCTGCCTTCGTTTCATTCCCCTCTTTAATCACACCTCCAATAATAATGATGAGGAACCATAAAGGAAACCAGGTGTAATAAGAGATTTACCTGTGAACTCAGCCTTTGGACGGTAAATAAGACTGGGAATAATGGTTGATGCGGTGGTACGGTTTCTCTTCCTTCCTTTTCTCTTCCTTGTTTACTCTTACACGATAGATTATAAATAAGCACTAGGATTCTCTTCAATCTTTCTACCGTATAATCTTAGTGCTCTCTTTATAGCTAGAGAAATAGAAGGAAATGGAAATGTGTTTATTTAAAATAAGTGAAACGTAACGAGAACTGAGAGATTCTTATAGGAGCAAAAGAATTAAGAAAATATTGTTCATTTCCGCTTTTATTGTTTAATGTCATTCTTTCGTCTAATCTTTGTTCAGTTCATTCCTCATTATATTATTAAACGAAGAGATAATACACCTAATAATATAGAATGTAAGGTCAAAGATAAAGGAATACGTGTCTTTCAATTCATCCCTAATTAATAACTCAAGCCTAAGGGATAGACGGTTCCAGCTATTATTTAATGAACAGGAATTCCATTATACATTTGTTTCCATTTGTATTCTTTCACCGCACGGCTCATTCACGTTTATTGTAATTAAATTCTATTACACCAAGATCTTATTATCTGGGGCCACAATGTCTTCCCTGCTACAATATTCTCTTCATGCTAGTTCCCTTATAGTGGTATAGGTAAAATACGGTACAGGAATTAATCTCCAGGAAATGCCATTATAATATTATAGGAGAACCACCATTATCTTATAGCCTCAGAATATAGGGAAATGGAACGGTGGAACAGAAGGCAACACAATATAGAATCTCTAAAGCCTGGTTTTCTCTTTATAGATGGATAATGTAGCATGAGGGAACAGAATGAACAATAAGAAATAGGAGCGTGAGGGAGCCAACAAGAAATAGAATGGTAAAAGTGAAGAGAATTTCTATTTATTTAGAATGTAATGAAATGAAACAAACATAATGCATTTCGTATTCTTATTGTCTTTCGTTAATAAATATAGAGAACGGAAACGGTAGGAAGATAGCATGAGTTCCTTATTCGCTGCCATTATTACCGCTCTTAGTTAATGCTAGATTAAAGGGTTAGGAGGCTCAGAGATTGTAGCATTTATTCTTTCACCGAATCCTGTAAAACTCATTCCATTTGTACAAAGAGCCGTGATTATAAAGAAGGCAACAACCTAGTTTATGATGAAGTTTCTCTCTTCTATAATCTACACATTCCCTTCTATCCCTTTAGGTTTGGTGTGACAGGAATTCTCTTATGCTTTATTAAGAGAGAGATATGAAAGGTATGAGTGAAAGCATTAAATCTACAGCATTAATTATGGATGAATATAATGAAATCTCCGTGTTATTAATGATTCACCACACGAATAGACTGTTAATTCCTGGTTGTTGGCTCTCACATTATTCCCTTTGTATCTCTTATTAAAAATGTATGCACGGCACGGTTTCTAAATCCTGGAGTGAATGGATTGTAAAGAGAAATAACTATACGCATCATATCTTCTTCTAATTCTTTAATATCTTGGGCTTCTGGATTTATTGTAGGTTCGTGTCACTTGTCAATTAATTCTTTGTCTTTTTCTATTCCATATTCTTTGGGCTTTATTCTCTCTTCAAGCATCCATTAATAAACCAGGCATGATTTCTTCCTTTCATTTATCTTCTAATTACGTTCTCTTTCGCTTCGTTAAGATAATGAAAATACGCTCTTCGTTATGCTCTCTCGTTTCATTACGCTCTTTTCACTTCATTATTTTATTATCTTCTTAGTTCTATCTCAATCACTGGTCTATATTTCCTACCAAAGAAGGCATTAATTACACGGTTACTTTAGCCTAAGGGAAAGAAAGAGAGTTCTTTAATATTAAATTATAAGAAATGGAAGCATGATTTCTATTATTTACTTTGGCTTTGGGATTACAGAAGATTACTTTATTATCTATAGCCTATGGAATTCCGTTATTATTGTTTATTATAAAGCGAGTGTAACTGGATTCATTTGTATAATCTTTAATGATGAAGTTTAATTGTATTCTTTCACTTCTCTTTATATTAAGAAATACGAACACTCTGTCATCACTTTTCTATTCCTATAGGTGTAAAATATAATGTGAAGGGAATGAAAGGGGAATGCAATTGAAATAAGAGGAGCGCATTCCTTTCCCTTTCCGTTCATTCTTCACTACCTTCTTTTACTAATGCCAGGATACGAAAGCCTAATGTCAATAATAAAAGCTGGATCCAGGAAATGAAAGCGTATTCCATTACATTTAAATAAACCACTGATTCCTTTCATAACTTCTTCTAACGGCTCATACATTCTTTTCCTTTATCCATATCTTGACCTTTAATTGGAGAACGTAACGAAGATCAGGAATTAAGACCGTTCCTTTACATTCCACTTATTTCAATTGTGTCTTCTTTCGGTACGCGTCCCAATTAATTATGATGTTGGTCTAACCGTACGCTTCTCTTCATACCTTTAGGGAATAATGTAAGGTGTGAGCAATGAATTCTCTTCCTTTTATCTGATGGCATGTGGAACGGACACAATCTTAACACGGTGGCCTGTACATTTAACCGTCTATTTCCAGGTCATACGAAGGCAAGGAAAGTGTCCTAAGGTTGAGATAATAAGGGAAAGTGGGTCCTTTGGCAGCCTTCGGGAACTGTCCTAATTAGAAGATAGACCTAATTCTATTAAACTAAAGATAAATAATAAAGACAATTAAACTTAATTTCCTATAATTAAAACCGTATTATGACAGGATTAAATGAAATGCATGAAGAGAATATTATATTACAAAGAGAATTAGAATTTATTATTGACTTTAGGATTTCTTAATATTTTATGATTAATTAATGCTTTTCGTATTTCACTTTCCATTCGTACACTAATCTCTTCCTATATGGATAACTGAATGGAATGTAACGGTAGGGAAAGGAAAAGAATAGAAATAAAAAGGTCAAAAGATTATTAATATTTTATTGTAATTTGTATTTCTATAAAAGCAACAATTAAATCTATGGAAACACCATTTCATTAATAATTGGATCAAAGGAAACGAACATTCATTATGCTACTTTCACTGGCATCATTTATTATTGTAGCTTTAGAAGAAGAGAGAAATAGAATCTTAATAAGAAGTGAAATCTCTTTGCATAAGGCCTAGTGTTAATAATATGTGGCTCACGCTTTTACTTTAGGCTTGGAGTTATCTATGAGTTACCGTGAGGACAGTAGAATATGAGGGTAGTTGGCTCCTCAATTGTTGTTCCTGATTTCGTTCGTGTTTTGTTCATTTAATTCACGCATTCCTTCCATTCTTTCACTCATTTGTAATTAAATAAACAACACACTCTCTTCATATTCCACCCTTTCCCTTTGTATCACTCATTATATCTTAAGGTTAATCTCGGTAATTCTTAATGTCCTTTGTCTTACAGCACCTAAATATAAAGGAAACAGCATTGGAATAGGTGTAAAGAAGGTTGGAAATAAGCCCTTAAGACATCCTGGTTATTATAGGAGGTGTGATAGGAATAAGGGTATAATCTCTGTGAACGGTTGGAAAGGATCCTAATTGTACAGTAAATAACATGGAATCCCGAAGGCAAAGTATATAAGGTCTAACAATATGGTGTCTGTGCTGTAGGAATATGAAGTGAACAAAAGAGTGCCTCAATTATTAAAAAGGTTTGAAAGGAAAAGCCTAAAGGTAATAATGAATTCCTATAAAGAGAACTATATCTTCTGGAAATACACCTAATTCATAATGGTGGAAATTACATTAAAGAGCCGTGCGTTTAATGACAGAAACACTCTCAGAATCTAGCATCCTTTGTTAACGTAACAAAGTGGAAGTGTGAGCCGAAGGATAGTGTGGAATGAAACGTAACTAAGAACGAAACTTTATTATAATAATGGATTAACCGCTACCAAAACCTTGTCTGGATTGTTCCTTTCCTTTAATTAATACAAAGCATAATGAATTCCTTCACCGTATAATCCCATACTATTATTACAGGAAATGCACCATTAAAGATTATTACAGGAATCTCTTGAATAATTAATTAACAGGAAATCCCAGCTTTATAGATTATAGAAGGAATCTCTTGAAGAATACCAATAATTAATTAACAGGAACATATTTTGTGCTTCTTTATTATAATTTAACGAAGCGTATGCGTATGTTTTAATTAATAATAAAAGAAGGCAGGAATCACTTCCATTTTATTAGTTTCGTACGGTTGGACAGCATGGAGGGAATCACTCGTTTAATAACCCACTGTGAGCTCTCTCCGTACAAAGGGATTCCAGGTATTATTCTCGGTACCCTTCCAACCCTTGATTCCCAGTACACTTCCAGAATCTATTAACCAGGCAAGGGTCTCCAAGCTTAGAAAGACCACCCATTAATGCTGTTATCCTATATTATTAGGCTTTATGCAAGGAAGATATCTCCTGTAGAATAATTGATGTCACTTCTAAGGCTATAAGAAACTAGAATGACAGGATTTAATGAAATGAAGATAATGTTCGTTTGTTTTATTCCTTTGCTTATTTCTCTCCATTTGTATTAATAAGAAGTGAAATAAGACAAACGAACTTCCATTTTATTATTTTCATTTCAATAAACCATAATGTTGTTCCCGATGTCCTTTATCTTTACTTTCTTATCTTGGCCCTCACTCTCCTGGCTTTTGACATCACATTCGGCTCTCACACATTTATATTTCTATTTGTAAAGGAAATAAGGGAACTCATAACCCTGGAAGACTAGTCAAATGTAACTAACCTATAGGAAAATCTCCTAGTAAAAGAGGATTCCAGGAAATTAACTGTAACAAAGGACCATTAAGCCAAGATAAAGAGAACTCATTCAAAAGGAACAGACGACAGGAAATAAGAACTCAATTAAATATTATACGAACGGAGCAGTGAATTAATTCAAATAAACAATGCGGTGAAAGAAGTGAAAGCATGCTTCATTATTACCACGCCACCGCCATCATGACAGCACACGGTACAATCTTATGCCAGAGGTCTATTATTTAACTTTCCCACAAGGCTATAGAAAGAAGACCATCCTTGTACTTGGAGATTACACTATATCTTAAGGTTGGGATTAGAAGAAGAGAGCTTCCGTTAATGATCTAGGCGTTTCCATCCAGTTAAAGAAGGCCTAGTGTTCATGCATTTCATTTAATTATATCCTGGCCTTTGGGAAACGGTATTAATTATAAGATGTCAGTTCTCTTTGTATTAATAAAGCATGCCTTCCAAGATTAGAAGAAGAGCGTTTCCCTTTCGTAACGGCTAGACAAGGCATGGAAGACACCCCTCATTGACTAGGTTCTTTTCCTTCTCTACAAGGCTTGGACAATAAGATAAGAGCTCTCGTTAATAGAAATATGCTGCAGGAATTATACGCATCAGGAACAACTAAGATTACACGCTATAATAATTAATTGGGATAAAAGTAATAAGAAACCTCATGGAAAGAATCTCTTGGTGTTCCTGTTCCCTTACTTTCTCTTACTTCCTTACTTCCCTACCATTACATTACCTTTAACCTAGTTCCCATTACATTACATTTAACCTTTAGTAATCCACTATATGCTGTAGAACGATAAGGGAAAGGAGATTGATGACAGTGAAACGAGAATAAAGGAAAAGATTAGAAGTTTGAGCCGAAGAAAGGAACCATCCATTGTATACCAGGCCTTGAGTTAATGGTAGGCGTCTTATGGCAGGTTTGTATTAATTAAAAGTAAATGAAGATTATGATGACGTCATTCGTGCTTTCATTCTTTTGACTTCGTTAAACGAGAAGTGGTCTCATGATTTCTATTCCTTTTCCAATAATAAAAGAATGGAAATCATGAGTGGGAGCCGTGTGTTTAATGAAAGTGAGATTACAGCTTATGATTCATCACACGGCTATTATTTTATTCCATTTTAACAGAATTAACCGTGAGCCATTATCTTAATTACCGAAAGGGAACGTACCTGGCATCATATTCCTTTGCCAAAGATAAAGTAAAGAGAGTGTTCATTATAATTAATTAAATTTCATTACCATAAATTATAAAAGAGAAGAAAATAATAAACGAAATTCTATTCTTTTAGTTAATTTCAATATTAATAAGAGCACTCGGTTAATCCATTATTATAATCTTCTAATTGTCTTTATGAAAGGAATAATGTCATTCTCTTTATGTTAATTCTAATTGAATCAGGATACGTGAGTGTTCTCTTCATAATATTCTCTTAATCTATGGCCTAACGGTATTAAAGTAGGCTAACGAAGAGATACGAGACATGATTTCTATTATTCTAGCGCTATAGGAAGACAGAAGACCTGGAGTTAAAGATGGATGTTCCACTTCCTTCACTTCGTATCGCGTATTAATTAATTACAATAAAACCAAGAGCGTATTGTATCAGTAATAATTAAGAAATTACGAAGATTCTAATGTTTGTTCTAATCTTTTATGTTTAATTCCGTTTATCATCTAGGTGTTTCCTCATAATTTCCTTCCACTTATTTCCTTTGCTTTCCATTATCTTCAAGCTTAATAAGAATTCATAAAGGGAAATCATGCTTTATTCTCTCTTCTCACAATTAATTATAGAGGGCCAAGAGAAACCATGCCTTGTCAGTTAATTAATATCTTGGCCTTTGTCTACCGCCACTCCACCGTTTACAATTAAATACGCCTCCAAGATCTAGGTGGTGCTCCTAATTAATTCTCATCCTATTATTACAGGAATTGTAGCATTAGATAAGAGCAGTAAGAGGAGCAGCATTAGATAAGAGCACTAATTCAATGCATTCTATCTCTCATCCACACGACACCATCCATTGTATTTAATTGGCCCCGTTCATTACCATTGAGTCAATTAACCATTCATTACCATTAATTACGCTGCCTTGTGATTCAATTAACCATAACCCTTTCATGACAGTTACTCCTTTGTCTTGGAACCTCTTTGACCAGGAAATTAATTATAATAATATGGGATAATCTTAGTTGTAATGGCCCTATAAGGAATCTCTTGAAGGTAATGAATTTGGCCTTTTATATCCTGGCTTTATGCTTCTTTTCATTTGTAATAATAATTGGATCCCGTGTAATCTTTTCCTATAATGATAGGTACGTTAATAATTAATTGTAGCGAAATATTTCTCTTCATTTGTATTTCTATAAAGCTATAAGAAAGGATTAAATTGGAACAGACGCTAGGATTTCTATTCTTTGGTTTTAATTATAATTAACGAAGAGATCACATCACACTTATTTCTCTTCCCATACGGCTCATTCACATTCGGTTTCTATTATTTCCGTTATTATAGGAAGACAAAGGACACGAATACCATTAATTAATAACGAAGTGAACCATCCATTGAAATCCATCCTTCGGGAAGCTCTCTACCGTTCACCCTTCGTTCCACATCACAGAGATTCTATCATTTATTTCAATCGTACGGTTTCCATTCTTTCCGTGCTTTAATAATAGAATGAAATGTAAAGGAGAACGAAACCAACACCATGAATCCTGCATTTGTTAGTGTGATAGAATTATGAGCGGTTACATCCAATATTAAAAGTGGTTCCCTTATTCTCCTTTATACGTATAACTTAATTAACATAAGGACACGAACCAATATTATTAATGGTGTTCCCTCTTGGACGTCTATTTTATACCTTTAGGACAAAGAAGGCATCATATTCCTGTTACATTAGCCTTATTCCTGTTATTCTAGGTCTTGGTACATTCTCTTCCTAGTTTTATCAGCGGCAGCCTTATTATTGTCTTTGAGGGAGTTATCTTCTTGTCATTGAGGGATTTCCTGGTAATAATGGGTCATCTTTAAGGGAGAACTCAATCCTTGGTCTTGGAGTGGTTTATCCTGTCTTAATGGCCCTTATTTCCTGCTATAATGGTTCTATTCCTGTATCTCTTAGGCCTGGTACATTCTATCTCATGATTCCTTATATCCTGTCAGTTACATTCCTTTGTTCCCGATCCTATTTTATCCTGTTACCGTTTAATCTTGGTACAATCTATATCTTGGAATCCATCCTTATTCTTGCTACATTCCTACATCCTTGTGACTCATTACATCTTGGAACCCTATTATGCCCTTAGAATATAGGTAATTCCCATACAGTAACTCATTCAAGACCTACCACACAGTAACTCCTAGCCCTTGAAGGTAATAATCCTTAGGTTGGTGGTGTGGTTTATTTCTCATGTCATCCTTCCGTTCCTCCATTATACATTTCTCTCTTATTACCAACACACTACCATTACACCTAGACCTAATATATAAAGGATAAAGAGAGTGTTCCATTACATCAGGATATGAAAGCCTAGACCTAATATATAAAGGATTACAGGAACCATGCCATTCCTACAAAGAATCCAGTTGTTATAAGAAATAATGGAATCAGGAACAAAGGACTAGGAGATACCAAGATATAACCCACCAAAAGACAGAAATTGTGTCATCTTTCGTTCCACTGGCATAATGTTTAATTGGGTTCCTTAAAGGCATTAGGAAAAGGATAAAAACCATTAAGAGCACCAGGCTGTTACGTTTATTTCCTTTGACCATCCAGTCCAGGCATCCACCATCAATAACTGGGATTACAGGAATAAGAGATAAGGTAAAGGAATGTTCCCTTATTTAACTCAATACACCTAGCATAAAGAGGATTAGGAAAAGATGGAAAAGGAAACCAAAAGACAGGAATTGTACCGTTCATTAACACCAGAACCACCAAGCAACCTAATTACTGGATCCTTATTTACCGTTACACCCAATTCATAAAGGGAGAGCAGGGTTACGTTTCTCTTTATTCTCTCTTCCCATTACACCTAAACCATAAAGACATTCCTATAGCCTAGTTAAAGGTAACCGAATATGACACAGAGGATGACATGGAAGGCAAAGTACAAACGGTTTCCTCCTATTGTGTCTAGTTAAAGGTAACAGGCTAGGATAAGATAAGAAAGTAAAAATCAGGAACAGCATTCTTATTACCATTGAAATTAAAATAGTTCTTTGGTTCGTTTCACTTATTGTAAAATATAATAATAAAGACTTAGGAAATTATGATGAAGTTTCTCTTTCTATTATTTATTGTTGTACGAAAGGAAGCGTACGTTCCATTTCATTGCGTTACGCCTAATTAAATACGAACGAAGCTTCCATTTCCTTTCATTAAGAGAAACAAGAACTCATTCTCAAGGTCTATTACATCCCAGCTCCTGTAATCTCTTGTCCTTTATTAAGAATACCACCATTCGGAAGGCATCACTAGGAGATTCGAGTGGTAAGAATAGGAAGTCTACCCTTATTGTTTAGTCTATAGAAAGGAATTAGGAACCACTCATTACCTTTACTTTCCCTTACCATTATTAACCCACCCTAACAGTAACTCATAACTTAATTCTAATTATAAACTACAACTTAATTTCCATTGAGAATTCTTTATTAATATCTTTCGTATCTCTGTTTCATCACATTCTATCTCCTGGTTCTTTTCCTTTACAATATCTTAAGGGCTTATTTCTTGGTCTTGTTCTTTATCTTTCATATCCTAATCCTCATTTCATTCCCCTTTCTTTGCTTTCACTCATTTACATCATAAAATAGAATATTGAAAAGAACGAAGTGAGAGAATTAAAATGGAATCAAACCAAGAGCGTATTTTCATCCCTTTTATTTCTATTTCTTTGGCGTATTTCACTTCTTATTATGACCTAGAATTAGATGACAGAAGAGCGTAATTAATGCGTATAATTATTATATGAGGAAATCTTATTGTCTTTTCTTTTCCTGGTATTCTTCTTTATGTTGCCTTATCTTTGCTATCCATTAATATTTATTAAGAGATTCGTGAAATTAATATGAATGAACGCACAAGAACCCAGACCTTTAATATCCCATAAAGAAGTAAATAATGCTCATTTTATAATAGGAATGGATCCCTCATAAGAACGCATTCTGTTAATAATTGAAATAAAAACCATTACGGTAAAGGAATTATTGCTCTTTTATTACACATTCACTGCTTATAAATCCTGGAACATTCACTGCGTTCTATTATTTATTGTTAAACGAGAAGGACAAGTAAATGATGCGTATTATTTAAACAAAGAGAAATAGAATTACGAATGGAAAATGTCCTTGTGAACGGAATGCAATGAATTATAATTAAACGAGACACATTCCAACCTTTTATATTAATGGTTTGTTCCCTAATGCATAAAGCCATCTTCTTATTATCACCTAATACAATTAATAATGGTCTTAATATAATAGGAACCAAATTACAAAGAGAACTGAGTTTTTATTATAATAAAAGCAATAGAAATTAAGAAATTATTCTCTTCATCGTATTCTTTATGCCGTATTTAATAGAGAACAATAAGGAACCAGTGTAAAAGTAATAAGAACAAAGATAAAGATAAGAAAGACAAATAAAGGAAACACACGGCTCATTCACTGCGTTCATTATTATATTATACGCATTTCTTTTCTATTTCAATTAATCATAAAAGAAGTAATTAAGATTATGAATGAACAAAGAACTCACGATATCTTCATTACATTGTATTAGAATGTGAGGAAAGTAAACAAGGGATCACTTCTTATTAATACGCCTTCTTCACATCCTAATTCTATTAATAAACAGCTAAAATATGATGATGAGTTTATTTTAAGCAAAGGAAACAATCTTTATGCTGTCATTCTATTTTATGCTGTAGGAATAGAAAGTGAATTGATCTTAATAAAAGCGGAATCATGCGTATATTCTTTCTCTTGGAGATTCCCTTATTTCTTTTATCGTTATTATTAATGGTGTTCTTTCGCCGTCTATTCTTATCATTAATATAAAGAGAGCTGCCTTTAATAATATTTAATTGTAAAGAACCAAAAGACAATAAGAAAGTGTGTGTTCTTTATCTCTCTTCCTAATTCTTGCTATTTTATTTTAATCTTGGCATTTCCCTACATCATCACCAGGCTTTAGAAGAAGATATAGAGATAGAATTCATTGCTTTATTATTTTAATGGAATCTCTCGAAGGTTTCTATCTTTATAGGTGGAAGGGTATAATGTGTAATGAAATAGAACGAAGAGCAACCTTTTTATTTCTATTCCAATTCTTAATAATATTTAATTGTAAAAGTATGAAGTGAAAGATGGCCTGGTTACAATTAATTAAATAATAACAGCACACAATTAGAAAATAATAAAGTTTAATGTAATATGCCAAAGGGAAATGAATTCACTGTTGCTTTAATTTAATTCCCAACCTAATAATAAAGTAAACAAGGGATCATAATGGTCTTGGTCTTTTGGATTGATCATAATAAAATACCAAGAATTAATTATAGGAATGGGTGATGTTGATGGTGGTTTTCTCTTATTAAATTAACACAGGGATCTCTTATGCCTAACTATAAAAGGAGATATCTTCCTCTTAGTTTAATTGAATCAAGATATGAGTGGTGCCATCTTTTATTATTGGGTTTAATTTAATTAAATATTAAGCGGAGCCTCCATGATGTTTAATAAGGCTTCTTTGTACATTATTAAACCAAGAATATGAGGCGGAACTAACAGGATTAGGTGTAATGAGAGTGTGTTGGAAGAGGATAGTGAAAGAGGGAAAAGGAACGTATGCTTCTTTATGGTTCCCTTCATTAAAAGATCCAGTTAAAGCATGAAGTAGATTTCCTGTTACCGTGGATTGAGTCTTTGGTACCGTCTTGTTGTGACAGGATATAGGAGTTCTGGTTTAATTAAGGTTTCGTAAAGGTGTTTATTTCCTAAAGGTTTGGTATTCATAAAGGTTTGGTAAATGAATTAGGATATTAAAGAAGGAAGTGACCATAAAGAGATTCCAACTATTAATCTGTGGCCTTGTGATGGAGTTCTCGTTTGCTTTAATTACAAATGATCTCGGTGTTTCCATTATATATTATTGTACGAATGGAAGATAAGAGCGCAAATGACAAGTGAAATTAATTAAATCTTGGTGTTCATGCATTATAATTATTAACGGCATGTTTTAATTAAAGAGGATAATAAAAGAATGGGAAATGCCAAGTGAATTCTCTTCCTATAATAATTAAACAGCATGGATTTCCAAGAATAAGAAGCGTGTGGTTGTTTCTCTTCAAATAATGGTAATTCCTAATCTCCTAAAGACACCTTCCTTATAGCCTTATTTAATGGGCAAGAAACCGTACGAGCCACCGCCACCAAGACATGACAGAGAAACTATCCTCGTCCAACGGCTCCCACTTCGTTCTCACATTATGGCCGTTATCTTTCTGGCAATGGACTGTGTGCCTTCGTTAATAGAATGGTAACTACAGGAAAACCGTGCTATATCTTTAGGAAATGCTATGCGAATGGAATGAAACCAAAGAAAGTGTTCATACGGAAATAAGATTGTTGTACAGGATTTGGTTCCTTTGGGCTTTATTCTCCACATTCATTATGCTATTTTATTACAAATGAACAGAGAATTCATGATGCTGGTTTCGCTTATTCGTTTATAATTAAATTCTTGGTTACTTTCGTTTCACTTCCATTCGTTCCTCATTTCATTATACGAAGGGATTGGTGAAAGAATGGAAACCGTTGTCAGTTAATTATTCTTGTGTTATTCCTGAAGGTAATTCTCTATGTGTAATGGTATGGAAAGGAGATCTCTTGGTTATTCATGATTTTATGAAAGTTAAACACTCATTATCTTTATATTGATCTTGGTTAATCATATGAGGCTTCATTATTACCATTTCCATAAGGCCTCATGCATTTAATATTTATTTCCATTCGTATGGTATTATTCTCTTATAATTAATATAGAATGTGGTGAGGAACGAACGGTTTCTAATTCTCTATGTTCTTTGCTTAATAATATATTCCTGTAGCTCTAAGACAAGAGATTTCCAGTATTATTCACTTCATATTTACAGACGCTAGGATATCTTAATGGTGGTTCCCGAATGGTAATATTTAATGGAAACAAACCAAGAACTGAGCTTACAGGATTAAATGAAATGCGTTCCGTTTATCTTTAATGCGCTTTGTTATTTCTTAATGGACTGTGGTTCCTTTCATAAAGCCCATTATTTATCTTTATCTTAAGGGCATAAGAATTACCTTCCTGTTACCCTTCTTCCAATCTTACAGACTCATTATCCTTTATTATTAGGCTACGTATTAATGTTAGAATGTGAGGTGGAAAGTGAAAGGTAGGTGTGTTTAATAAAGGACAATGATTTCCTAGACCAAGAGGCACCATATTCAACAAGGCTCCGTGTTAGTCATTCTACCGTCTAAGCTTGGTTACGTTAAGATAAAAGAAATGGAATTTAATTTAATTAGCTTAACCGTTTATATTAATTATTATTGGAAATCTCATTATGGTTGTGACCGTTACGCCTTATGATCCCTTATTAGTGGGCTATAGAAAGAGAGAATTCATTATAGAATCTCCTAGACATTAAAGATTTCCATTATTTTAATACAATTGGTGCTGTAGGACGAGAATATGATGGCAGCTTCCCTGTGACCCGTTATTAAATATAGCAATGGAAACAAGAACTCATTTCATAGGCTTCATTATTAAGACGCCAGGAATTATTATTTATTATCTCCACCTTTCACTTATATATCTTGGTGTAATAGGAATAAATGGGAAAAGAACTAAGAATATGATGAAGTGATTCGTTTGTTCCTAATTCTTTAATATCACAGCACCATTTATTATAATTATGATGTAGGAATGTACCGGGAATTCACTGCGTTCTATTATTTATTGTTGTAATTTAATGAAATATACCAAAGAGAATGTAGTTTTATTAAGTGAAACAAAAGCACGGAATTATTATGAAAGGAACCATATTTATAATAAAATAGAATTAACGAGAACTAATGTCTTAAAGTTGAAAATGAAGAAGATAATGAGGAGTTACACCATGATTTCTTCCTATAGGTAAAACTAATAAGAAGACAGTAATTCTATTCTTTTCCTTTCGGTTCCCTTCATATTTTAACTAAAGAAATGGAATCACGAATGGAAAATGCCTTTCTTATTTATAGTTAGACACAATAATAGAAATATAATGCTCATTTAATATTGGATGAGTGATTCATTATAATTAAACGTAATTCCTCATGATGTCGGTTCCTTCGTTGTAATTAAGCAAAGATGATGAGGATTCTCTTCTCTTGGTCATTCCTATAATTAACCTAGATAAATAGAAAGCCAAACAATAGACCATTTCCATCCCATTCTATTCTTGTCCTTTATTCCTCTTACACTGGCATCGGCTCAATCTTATCAGGAACAACATTATATCTCAGGTCTCACTATCTTCTGTCCCTTTCCCACCGTCTATTCTCTTCCCGTACAGTATATCTCAGGTCTTGTTTACATTCATATCCTTAGGACAGAGAAACCGTAACCTCTTTATGTTGCCTTAGGACACTTACCATTATGCTAGGTTTATAGGAAATTAAGAGAATCCTATAATATTAACCGTATTTTATGTCTATAGAATTATAATAAGCGAGCAATGATTTCTCTTTTAATATTGAATAATCTTTGTTCTATTTCTATTTCCTGGAGATCCTGTACAATATTAATCCTTGGGCACTGGGAAACAAACCATCCTCCTATAATCTCAACACATCCCAGCCCTACAGACGCTTCCTAGTTGTTCCAGATCCTGTTATAGACGGTTACTCCAGGCCTTGAATATAATTAATGAGTCTCTGAGGCCTGTTATCCACTGCCATTAGGAAATACCATTAATTATAACACCTCCTAGACATTGAGGCCGGGAATGAACGGTTTCTTAATGAGTCTTCCCACGGTATCTGGCTTAGAGGCACCTTTCCATACCATTAGGCCTAGATGTAAAGAAGGCAATGTAATGGAAGGGAACAAAGAACTCCAAGTCTTAATGAATTGTCTTTATGCAAAGGTAACTGACATAGGGCCTAAGGTTGACACTAGACGGGAAGGTAATGAATCATGCCTCCTTTAGACCTAGTTAAACAAGGATAATAAGGGCGGTTACCAAAGGACTGTTACCAAGCTATAGGAAATGCAGGAACTATTAAGAGAATTCCTTCTGTAACACCCGTTATGTCATCTCCAGACGCTAGAATAAAGCCGAAACCAACAGCATGCTTTCCCTTCCGGACCTACAATATGACAGAGAAGGATGAATGTAATGAAAGCGTACACTCTCTCCTTTGTCTAGCATTAAATAATACTTCCAGACGGTAGGAAAAGGGCCCTTATTTCCTGGCCTGTTACACTTCATCTTTATTTCCTGGTACTATTTAATCCTGTTACTTTACTCTCTTATTACTTTATCTTTAATTCCTGGAACCTTTATCTCTTTACTTTCTGGGTTCCTCCTTTGTTTCTGATACCGTTCATCCTCTTTCGTGGCTCCTTATTCCTTTACCCTTATCTCCTCTTTTCCTTATGACTTGGAGTTGCAACCTTATTTCCTGGTATCCCTGCTATAATGGGAAGTGGTGTTACTGAATTAAATGAAGTGAGTTCTCTTTCTATTATTACGCCACAGAGATTAATTATCTGGATGTCTTAATGGCGTGGGTAAAAGGATGAAGAGAGTTACGTTTAATTTCACTTATCTTCACAATATTTTATTACAAATGATTTCCTCTTTTAATTATACTAAACGCATGCCAGGTTTTATTATATTCATTTCACCGTCATATTTTGGTTCTTGTTCTTTA
This sequence comes from Cassiopea andromeda, assembly GCA_018155075.1. Taxonomy (NCBI): domain Eukaryota; kingdom Metazoa; phylum Cnidaria; class Scyphozoa; order Rhizostomeae; family Cassiopeidae; genus Cassiopea; species Cassiopea andromeda. Next base: position 16,290 of record WIPJ01076231.1, read on the forward strand.
TCATTCCCTTATACCGCTGTACAATATTAGAACATGAAGATAGAGGAATACGTGTCTTGGTCTTCCCGTTACATTCATGCTTTCCCTGCCATTGAATTAGAGGTATAGTAATTGACCGGAAAGACCAACCTTAAGAGAGCCACCATTCCTCACATTGTGTTAAGCGAATAGAAATGCAATGAAAGGAGCAATGAAACGAGCGTATTATTTATTGGATTAGGAAAAGACTAGATGACAGAAGGAAGTGATTCATGCTGTAGGTTGGCTTCCTAATGACAGTTAATACGCGGTTAAATTAAACTCAATAATAATGAAGATAAAGTGGTTCCCTGTACATTTAGACTAAGAGAATAATACAATGAACTGATTCTAATGTATAATGCATAAAGTTGTTCCCGATTTTATTATAGAATTCTCTATGGGATTTCATTTCTACAGCCCTAAGACAAAGGATTTCTGAATGACCAGTCCAACCGTTTAATTATAATGTGGTGAAGTGAATCCTGCTTTATGGTTGCTTCTTTCCCCTCTGGCCCTTTAATAATATAGTGAAGCATGAAGCCCAAAGGATGACATTATTAATCTCTTGAATGTGAAGGAATTATTGTTTGTATTTCTTAAATTACAACATAAAATAGAATGGCATAAGAAATTAAGAGAGCCAAAATACGAAAGTTTATTAAAATTAATTAAAATAAAAGCATTATTTCATTTCATTAAACTTAATTCATAATAATTTTCCTTTATATATTTTAATGGGAATAAACCATGAGATTGATACTATATTTTAATGAATGCAAACAGGATTTAATATTACATTATCCTCTTTCACTAGGTAATTCTTAATGTAATCAAACCACTTAATTATTAATGGTAATTCTTAATTTAAATAAGAGCACTAGACGAAAGAATAGAAATAGAAATGATGCGTGTTTTATTTCTTTATCTTTATATTAAGAGAAGAGAATTCACTTATCATTAAATATTAAGAAGAGAATAATGTACTGAGTTCCTTTATCTTCTGTATGATTTCCCTTTCGTATCTTCTTCTAATTCACAGAATGAAGGTAGCATAAGGATGAAACGGAGCTCTTATATCCTTGGCCTATTAAATAATGAATCAATTTCCTTTGGCCATTTCTATCCCTTTTATATCTCTTCCTATAGAAATTATGAGAGGAAATCGTGCATTATTTAATGAAAGTTAAACACGCTGTAATTTCTTTCATCATTCGGTTCAAACACTCACGGTTTCTCTGGAACGGTCTTTATTTCCATGGCATGCGTGGTTAGTTCCCGAAGGCATGGTTTATTTCCCTTTCCAGCCCTTCATAATTCCGGAAACCCTAGAGAAATATCCTCCTATAGCCTTATTATGTCGTATCTCAGTGTCTGATGGCAGCCTCACCTAACACTGGGAAAGGCCCTAATGATCTAGGTGGTTCTATTCCTGGCCTTTGGTTCCTTGTCATTGAGGGGTTCTCTTTTAGGCTTAGTGGTCTTGTCTTCCAGTGTAATTCTTGTCTTGGTGGTTCTATTCCTTTAGCATTAATTCTTTGTCAAATTAAAGATAATATTAAATGGGTAAAAGAATTGAATTTTCATTATTAATTGGTACGTTCTCTTCCCACTGTCCTTTATTAACAGAAGATAACGGTAACTCATAATGGTAGCGGAGATTACGTAAAAGAGAATACCAGAGATTAATAAGCGAGTTCAACATCATGATTTCCTATTTCCTGATACAATAATGGTCTAGTTAATAAAGAAGGCTTCAATCTTTGGACGTAATGCGTATAATATTATAACTGGATGTCTTAATTAATGGTTCGTTAAGGATGGTTCTATTTAATATTAAATCCTATAAAGAAGTAATTAACTGGGATTAAATGTAATAAACTTCTCTTCGTCTCAAGGAATCCAAGGTGTACAATATTTAACTGGATTACCCATTATGCCAAGATAAAGATGGTTCTAATTATAAGAAATGGAAGTGATCTTTTCCCTTACGTAATTACACTTTATTATTAGAGTTGGAAATCAAGATCAACTGACGGCATTATTTTACAGGATTTCATATTAAATTTACTCAATTAATCATAAAATCCTAATCAATAAATAATATGAAGTTATTTCCATTTGTATACTTTTCATATTATAATTGGGCTCGGTTCATTCACTCATAACTTCTTTCATGGTTTCTTTCCACCGTCTACAGAAGGCTTCATATCCAGGTCACTTATTCCTTTCTCTTGGCGTTCTATTCCTAACCTTATGAATGGGTGCTGAGTTAAAAGGGAGAAAGCGTTCTTTGGTTCCTATTACACCTAGACCGTTAGGCTCGTTTACCATTATATGCTGTAGGCTTAGAGAATAATATGAAATAAGGGAATGTAATAAGAGTGAAATAAATGACAGAATGAACGGTTGATGAAGATAAAGACAGAAACCATGTAATCTTTATGTTCCTTTCACTCTTTGTATAATAGGAATACACTGCCAAGGAACCCAAATATTATAGACCTTAGAATGGTTCCTTGAAGAGCGGTTTCAATTATTTACAGGATTTAATATTGTTTAGTTCTATTTCATTGCATTTTATTATTCGGTTCATGCTTTCATATTTCTCATTATCTTTATGTTGCCCTCATTCTCAAGGCACTATACCTTCAAGATACGGTTAATCCATTATATATTTGTCCTAAAGGTATAGAATGAAGGCAGTGGTATAAGGCAAACAAGGATCCTCTTTATGTTTACTGGTAATTCCTCAATGGTTGTTTAGGCAGTGGTATAAGAAGCGTAATGGTGTTTAATGAAGCGTAATCAGGATCCAGGAATAGTCTTTATGCAAGGAAAAGGCCCTAAGGAAAGTATTGTAGAGCTAAGATAAGGAGAATAATACCAGGAATTGAGGCTGTTCCACCGTGTAATTTCTATCTTCCTTTTATTTATTATCTTCTTATTAGGAATTAACTGTGTTCCTGTAATAATAGAAAGGAGAATATTGTACAGGATATGAAGAGGAAATAAAGGATAGGGATGACAGTAACCAGGAAGTGAGGAAGGAGGAAGAGACCCCAGAGTGTACCAGGAGATATAGATAGGAAAAGTGTAATGAAATGGAACGTATGCTTCAGGATAGGATAAAATGTACAAGAATAAAGATAAACCATAAAGTAAGGATAAAGGATAGGATATAATAAAGAGAAAGAGGATAATTGTATTAGGAAATAAAGATAAACCCATAAAGCCAAGATATAACAGAATCAGGAACAAGGTCACCAGGTAAAAGCAGCCTGGCGTCTTGATTTCTTCCTTTCACTGCTACATTTTGTCGTCTCTGAGGCATCATATCTCCTCTAAGCCCTATACCATATTCCAAGTGTATTAGATGTAAAATAGAAGGATACCAGTAATTATTTCTATTCGGCTCACACACGCTTCATTATCATTATTTACTGTATACAAAGGGAAATCACACCTCGTCTAACAGCTTTAATTGGTACAGAAATGGTCTCTTGGTTTGTTCCTATTCCATTGTATTAAAAGAGGTACGTTGTCTTCATGATTTCTTCTAAACTTACAGGATTAAATGTAATGAAATATTATTAAGTTTAATTTATTTTATTTTAATTGAGTTAATTTCTACCGTATCTTCACATTATATTTTAACACCGCTTTCTATTTCCATTAGTACAAAGATAACTAAAATAAAATGGAAATAAGATTGTTGTTTTAATAAAGTGAAACGAATATTCTCTCATTTTCATTTATTATTCGTATTTATCTTTACTTTCTATAGCCTACATTATAAATAAGCAGAATGAAAGGAAGAGAGCAACCTTATTCCCTTCACCTTTTATGCCAGGTATTATTAAGCTCACGTATTCCTCTTCTTTATGGTCTAGGTGTAAGCAGAATGAACGGCGGCAGCGTGGTTTTCCTTGTCAAAATGGGAACGGTAAAAGAGACACGAATGGAAATAATTAGTGATTCCGTGCTTTATTAATGCTAATTGAATAGAAATTAAGAAGGCACGGTGGGATTCCTTATTTATAATTGGGTCTTTGTACAAAAGGTAATTGTGTAGAATATAATGAAAGTTACGTTCCATATTATTAAAACCTAGATGTAAAGACGAGCGGTTTCACTTATTTAAACTAACCGCATAGAATATGATGAAGATAGCTTGAGAAGGAAGACATGAAGGGAACTTTCATTTCCTAAAACTATAAGAGAATTCCTATCGTGTAAAGATATAAGAGATTCCTATAATGAATTGTGTTTAATTTAATGAAATGAGGAACGGTTTCTTATTTAATAATTAATACGCCATCTTTATTCTATTTTATATCTAAAGCGTAATAAAAGCGGATGCAAATAGAAATTACAAAGCGAAAGCAACCATGAATTCCCAAGATGAGAGATTATGAAGAAACAAATAAGAAATAAAACAATTAAATATACGCCCTTATTATCTTCGTAATTTCTTAATGCAATCTTATTATAATTCATCACCTACAATATTATTAAGGGTTCATTATCAAGATATGGAAATAGAAGGAAATAAAACAATCTTATTAAGAATTCGTTCCTCATCACCATTTATTATAAAGACATAGACTTAATTCTAATGGTCTAGGAGATTCTATATTAATAACAGGATATAGGGAACTTCTATTTCTATTCTTAATTATAACGGGTCATAAGGAAGCACACCCATAAACCCAGACCAAGATTATTTATTATAGGATTCTATTAATTACTAAAGATATGAAGATTGTATCACTTGTTCCAGATTCTCTTAATTCCCACACCTTCACCATAATCTATAATGCCGTTCGTATAATGTGAATGAACGGAAACGAGAACTCCTTTGCTTTGAAGATAATGGAAAACGAACTCACTTATTTAAATTTAATTCTATTTATCTTTTATTGTCTTTGTGGTAGAGGAAGAACGTAGTGAATGATGTTTGTTTTCCTTTCATTCGTTCTTCATTTCTCTTTAACGCAATCTTAATAATGTTATCCTTTAGGTCTAGCTTATAATTACAGGAATCTCTTCTCCTTTATCTTTAATCTAATAATGTTATCCTTTACATCCCAGCTCTCCTTTATCTTTCATTCAATCTCCTTGTCATCCTATATTACACTTACATTTCTATCTTTAGGCCAAATGTATAATGGAATTCCTGATGTTGTAGGTGTTCTCTTATTAAATTAGGTTGTACAGGATGTTGTAGGATAATATTGTACAGGATGTCATAAGGAATGGAATAGGTGTTTATTAGTTACATTTCCTAAAGCATAAGGGAACCATTACCAAAGGACCATTGAATTCATTCCCGGCTTTAAGAGGCATCATACACTGTGTCTGTCATTGAATGGAAGATAGCATAATGTCAGTCCTTAGGTGATCCCGTATTAATAGTTCCTGGTGTTTCTCTCTTATTCTCCAAGCCTAAGACATCATACGGTTCCAACAATTAATAATTATTATCCTCGTTCATTCTATTTTATGGTTGCTTATTTACTTTGGCTTATTTCTTTGTATAATCATAACCGCACCTTAATTTCCATTCGTATGTTGTCTTTATAGAATTACAATTAAAGAGTTACAATTAATTTATTTTCTTATTCTTTTGTCTTTGCTTTCTTTTATCTTTGCTTTTCATATTTCTTATTCTTTTCTCTTCTCTAACAGCATTAATTTCCTGTTACCGTTCTCATTTGGTCTAGCTTTATGGGTAATCTTATAGACGGTGGATTAATTCCTTGTCATAATGTCATTCTACTTGTCTTTTAATTAATAAGAAATAACGCAATTCTTTTATCCATTTCTTCTATTTATCTTTCGTTTCACACTTTCATTAGGACCAATCTTATCGTTAGTTATATTTATAGGAGATTAAGAGAATGAATTTCTATTATAATTACAATAAACAATAATAAATGAAACAAGAACTCATGATATTGATCCTATTTTATTATAACTGGAACACTTTCTTCATATTTACACCTCACATTAAAGGTATAGGAAGTGGATTAGGTGGGAACTGTGTAGGATATAACTAATTCCAAGTCTCCAGGATACACTGTACAGGATTAGGTGTAACGGTAAATAGCTGGATGTCTTAATTGTTTTATCCAATTTAATTAAGAAATAACAAATGGAGAAGGTTTCTCTTCA
>WIPJ01077751.1:0-30517 GCA_018155075.1 Cassiopea andromeda
AGAACAAAAGCACTAGAATAATATATTGTGTGGCTCCTTGTGTGGTTAATTACAATGGAATGTAATGGAAGCGTGAATTAACCACACAAGGAACCAGAAAAAGCCCCAATTTAACCAGAATAAAGCATGCGATCACTCACTACGTTCACTCACTTATCTTTATTCTGTTAAAATTGGTTCTTTTTCCACATGCTATTATTACAGGATTGAGTGTGTGTGGTAAATGAAGGAACAAAGCAAGGTAAGTTTACGCACGCTTCTTTGTTCGCTTCATACCACACCACAGAAAAGCCCCAATTTTAAATGAATAAAGCATGCGTTCCTTATCTTTATTCATATTAAAATTGTGCTTTTCCTCCAAGTCTAGATATAATGTGTGGGAAAGGAATAAGAGAGCACAAAGGTAAGTGAGTGCTGCGATCGCACGCTTTGTTCTCTCTTCATTCCTTCTTCACACAGCGTTTTGTTTGTTTTCTTTAGCTAAATTCACGCTTCGTTTCACTCATTGTAATTTAGCTAAAAGAAAACGTAACAAAACCACTAGATGACAGGATTGGGTGCTGTGGTGTAATTTAATTAAATAAACCACGCGCAAGCTTGTGTTTAACCATTAAATTAAACCACATCACCAGTAAACAACAGAAAACCCCTGAGCCGTAAAAGGAGGAGATCGTGTACTAGACCTCTAACACTAGGATTAAAGGCATCAGGATCTAGGAGTCTTTGCCTGTGGATCTAGTGCTCAGTGAACGGTTAGACCAAGATATGAAATGAAGAATGTGGAACGAATTGAACGTAATGAAACAGAACGAAGTGAAAGAGAAAGCACGGTTCATTCGTTCCTCTTCATTTCATTACTTTGTCTAATTCCGTTCACCACAAAGCCTAAATTAATAAAGCAAAAGCGTGCACTTCGTTTACCTTTTATTTATTACTTTGGCTTTGTATTTCTCTTCAAACGTTTCACTTCATATTATTATAGGTCTAATGGTATGGAAAAAGAGCCCATTTTTAATTGAACAAAAACAAATGAAATGAAAGTGGAATGCGTGTTTTGTTCATATTAAAAATTGGGTTCTTTTGGCTCTTGGATGACTTGAAGGTAGTGACAGTGAAGAGTTAGACCAGAAGACAGTAATTCCGGTGGTTTCCCTTCTTCGTCTTGGTGTTTCCTTTCTTTCCCCTTTCTTCGTGCTTCCTTTCCATTACATTACAACAAAGGGCAAAGAGGAACACACCAATCTTTAAAGAAGGGAAATAGTTGTCAGATTATAGGAATGAATGTGTACTAAGAATATACAACTAATATTACCTATAAACCTAGACCTAAATATTAATGGTAACTTCTATAATCATATCCTGGTCATGGTTTCCTTTCCCTATTTTCCCTTTTATTCAATTCACGCATTCTTCACTTCTTTCATCACTTGTAATTGAATAAGGGAAAAGAAAGGGAAACAACCATGAGAGATAGAATGCTTCTTGGATGATTTGTTCCTTGGCAGTCAATGGTCAATAATTCTTGGTTATAGACGGTTATCTGTTAAATCCTGGTTACGTTCTTATTTTGTTGTTTCCTTTTGCTTATTTCACGCTTCCATTACACTCGTTCCATTCCATTGTAAATAAGCAAAACGAAGTCAACAAAATATTCATTCCACCCTTCCTTGTTCATCATTACCTTCTCTGTCATCTAGTTCTCTTTGTCGGTTCATCCTTTCATTTCTATTACTTTCTTTGCCTTCACATAGCATTAATTCTTGGTCTTCATTCTTCATCTAACCGTTCCTGATTCATATTTAACTTGGAAATCCTCCATTATTTATCTTTCTTTGACCTTTTCCATTATATTAAGGCTATCCTCTTATAATATTGGGAATAGAACCAACCTAAAGGAAACAAACCACTCTTTTTAGGATTACATATTTAATAATAAGAGATTAGGAATTCCAAATATTATAATAAATGAAATAATTTTAATTTGCATAAGGTTAATAGAAATAAATTAGGGCTTTATGCGCTATTAATTAATCCACATTATAGCCTTCACAGAACCACCTATTCCCTAATGCTACCTTCCCACTGTACAAAGCCTTTACCGCTGTCATTATTTGGTTCAACATCAAGACCATCTTTATATTTGGGATCCATGCCTGCTTTTGTTCCTGTTCATTAAGGTGTCTTATTTCCTGTAACACCAGTCTTATAATATTATAATGGTATTTCTCTAGGTTTAATAAAAGAGAACAAGAACACCAATCTTTTATGGAATTAGGATTAATATAATATTGTGAAGAGAAATTCCTAATTCTTTTGGCTCTTTACATTTCATTATACTCGTTACAACAAGAACTCTCTTTTCCCTTTGTGCATTCTATCTCATGAGGCTTTCTACCGTCCTAAGGCAATAGGAAATGAACGGAAGATAAAGGCAAAGGTAACTGACATTAGGATAACCTGTTGGACGAGAAGGGAACTCACTTAGCGTTAATACAAGACCATAAATAATAATAAGAGTGAGCCGAATGTGAACGAAGGGAATGTAATATTCGTTTGTCTTATTTTCCGTTAATATTTATTGTTGGTTTCGTTACGTTTAATTATGTTTATTTCCATTCAAACCGCCATAAGGAACCAGCATGATGTCTTAATTCTTTGACCTTTTTATTACCGCACATCCAGGCCTTTCCCTTTGGCATCCATTATTATTTATTGCTATAGAACTTGGAACCCTTAATAATATTATCTTCTAAAGCCTATGGTAAAGTCTATTGTTTAATGAAAGCAACCTTCGTGACAGTTACCGTGGGAAGAGAGGTGGATGATTCACTGCATTTATTAGAGAATAGAATGGAAGAGTGGTTCCTTATGTCACTGCATTAATTATAAAATAGAATAATGATTCCATTCTTACTGTCATCTTTTGCTTAATAATCCATATCATTACAATTAAGGGTCATGAGTTACTGTCTTCCTATAGCCCAGGTGTTGCTTATTTATTATCTAGGCAGTGTGGGAATAAGGATGAACGGTACCATGAGATTAATTATAGGAGGAGAAACGAAGGCACCCAGTCTCATAAAGGCCGGTTACATTCTATCTTCCAGTTACGGTTATTTCCCATTAAATTCAACATCATAACTTCTATCTCTTTGTTTAATTAATGATAAAATGTGGCTGTACGAATGGAATAACACTCACCGCACCTTTCACTTAATTAAATATGGTTCCTTTCCTTTATACAATGAATGTGATGGAGGAAGAGGAAAGTACACACGGTTTCTTGAATTCATCTTTGCTTTCATATTTCTATTTGCATTAATAAAAAGTGAAATGAAAGATGATGAACAAGCCGTGTGCTCTTCCCTTTTATGCTGTAGGAGTGGTCCGTTGAGGCTTCCATTACAATCCCAAAAGACACAATGATTTCCCTTTCGTACCAACCTTCTTTATCATCACCTCTCATTAAAGGTAAATACGGTTCCCAATATTATTAATTGTCTTTATGGGAAATGAACTTTCGTTTAATAGAATTAAATTAAACACAATAATTTCTATATTTTAATAATAATTAATTGTATTTGGTGAATGATTCGTGCCTGTCTTCCAGATTAAAGCATGAGTTTAAATTAATGGCATCGTGAGTCTATTTTATGACAGGTAATCTCTCATGGTTTATGCTATAGATTGTAAAGAGGAATTCCTAATAATAAAACCATGAGTTCCTTCTGTACAATGCATGAAGAGAATCCTCATTATATCTTAAGGTTTGTTGGATTGGAATGTAAACGCCAATAAAAGTATGAAGAGAAGTGTGTTTAACAGGATTAGATGAACAATGGGAACTAACCGTTGGCGTAGGAAAACAACCTTCGGGAATCATACGCTGGCTTTATTCTCATCGGCACTTTCCTTTCTATAATTCATACAAGAGATTAATTCCTAAAGGCAAGTGACATTAGACTCACTATCCCTTTCCAGCCCTTGACATAAAGACAATAACGGGCTTAATGTTTAATGCAATCTTATGAAAGAGAAAATAAGAAATAACAAAGGGAAACACTATACCTTTAATATCATTAGGACGCAGGCTTCATTCTCCCTGTCTAACCGTTCACTCATGCTTCCTTCTCTTTCTCTAGCATCTCCTAGTGTTGGGAATGGTGGAACACTCTCTCCACGCTACATTCACCACCGCCTTCCATTCTAAAGCTGGGTTATTGTCTGTCATTAAATAAACCACAAATGACGCTAGGAAATGCATGATTCAAACTAAGGCTTTGGGTTCCTTCTCTAGCATTAATTGGTACAGTGGCATGGGAAGGGAATCATACGGTTAAACACGGTTCCTCCTATTATAAGACTGGTGTTCCTGTTGTAACGGTAGGGAAATGAATAATGCACAAGGGCCAGACAAGGATTCCAGGATGAGCGGTTGAATTGAATTAAAAGCACCAAGATTTCTATATTTTAATAAGAAATACGTGCGTCATTTACCATTAGAAGAAGAAATAACAAAGAGAAACCATATTTAATATAATGAAACTTCTCTTTCAATTCCCTGCCCATTAATACAAGGATATAGGGAATCAAGATATTAAGGGTGCGGTGGCGTAATAAAGGCCGGTCTGGAAGGCACCATTCCATTCCTTTACACTCATTCCATTTCATTAATTAAAGTGAAGATAGCGTCTGTAAGGTCGGGAACAGGCTCATGATTTCAACCTTTCGGGAATAGTCTTTTGTTTAATGACAATGAAAGATAGCATGTGAGGAACATTCCATATCTTGGTCTCATTTGTTACATTTATTGAGCCTTATTTAATTAAATTATACGTAATAATCTTTCCTTTTCCTAATTATATCCATCATTAATAAGCCTGGTTTCCTTTAGGATTAGAAATTACAGGAAATAACTGGATTACCAAGATATTAATTGTAAGGGAAATGAGTTCAGTAATTATTAAGTGAATGAGTTTTACAGGATTTCATATAGAGAGAAGTGTGATTTCATTTAACATTAGGTCTAATCTTAACGCTAGGCTACATTTCCAATCTTATAGTTGTCTTTGTACAATTGGAATAGCTCCTTGAAGATAATATTTATTACAATTTAACAAGCATCCTACCATTAGAAGATTCCCTAAAGAAGAGAACCACCATTAACCAAAGGCCATGGATCCTGTCGTCTAATCTTATCTTATTCTCAAGGTTTTATGAGTGTTTCTCTCCCTTCGTTGACAATTGACCATTAACTCAAGGCCAGCATCACCTTTAGGACTGGTAGACGAGGAACCACTTTATGCCAGGCATGATTTAATTAATTGTAATAAAGTTCGGTTCATTTCCTGTACGTTCTATTGCTTTAATATAATGGCATAAGAGAACCAAGAACTCATGCTTCATTCTACTGTTGCCTTCCTTATCGTTACCTTCAGAATATGGATAATGTAGCAGTAATTAAGATGGCTCCTAGTGTGTGGTGAGTCTAATATTAATGGATGAGGAATGGTAGCGTTAATAATAGAAAGAAGACCAAGAATTAGGTGTCATGATGTTGATTTCGTTGCCATTTCTTTCGTATCTCGTTTAACATTAATTAAGACATCCATTAGGGAACCACCATATGACTCATGCTTTCCTTAGGACCCAACCTTCAAGTACAAGGAGATTATGGGAGAGGAATTACACTAGGATTTCTTATTTATAGGCTAGACTTGGAGATGCGAGCTGTTATCTCTTATTAAAGAAACACCAATATCATAAGGGCTGTCTTCCATGCTTTCTAATGTCTAATGGAAATATACACCTAATACGCTGGTAATAAAAGGTTAAGATAATGAATGAGCCGTTAGGATGTGATGAAAGAAGTAAAGGATTATTAGAAGATTTCCAAGACAAAGAATTAATTGTATTCCTCCTCATGCTACCTTCCTCACAGACTAGGATGACATTGTACAGGAAATTAAGACTAGGAAGATAATGTCACTTTCCTTTGGCATGTCATCTAATGGTAGAAGCGTCCCTAAAGGCTAGATTCATAAGGGTCAGGAATTATTCTCCTATACCATGAGGCTTTCTCCTACAGCATGGAATTATTGTCCGTTGGCTAGGAAATACTCTCTTATAATTACGGTTAATGAAAGGACAGAAGGAATCACTCCTTTATTGTCTAGGCCTTTCCTATATTCTAATGCAATATCCAGTACAATTAACCATAAAGACATTCCGGAGATTTAAATAAACTGGAAGCCTAATAATTGTATGAGGAACTGTTCCTGATTCTGTAGGCCCGGTGTTAATAGGAGGGAATCCTTGGTCTTTATTATAGGAATTGTAGCATTTATTCTTGGTATTCCTCTTTATCTTAATACCACTAGCCTTTTCCCATTGACATCTTAATAATTCCTGCGTTCTTTGCTTTCATTCCAATTAATGAGAGGAGATTTCCTTGCTTAATATTTAATGGTAATAAACTAATCCTCATATCCTTCTTTATAGGTGGTTATTGCCTTAGGAGAGCAACCTTGTTCCTGATGCTGGATGCCTGGCCTTCTTTATCAAGCTTTATAGGTGGATCTAGAGCTGTAACCGTTCATACCGAATGTTGCCTTCCCGACTTAGAGCTATAGGAATAAAGGAAGATAACGAGACCTGGAACACCAAGCTACAGGAATTATGGTTCAGGAATGGTCCTTATGGGCTTGTTTAACAGGATTAGATTTTATGTTTCCTTTAATTAGATAAAGAGAGCAGTGAAACGGAGCATGAATTGAAACCGTCTTTATCAGTTAATATTTAATGGGTATAGTTCCTGAATGGTATGTTCCCTTCCTTTAATATTACTAGGCTTTATGGGAACAGTATTAATGGTGAGCGAACGTAGGGAAACTTCATTATATTTATCTCTGCTTTCTTTCTCACTACGTTCCCTTCCTCTACACTTCCAATCTTACCCTTATTGTTCTTTGTACCGTATTATGCCTGCAGTGGAACAGAATGAACAAAGGACAGAAACTCTCTTCATTATTCCTGCTACATTGAGTCATTCCGCTTCTCTTCATTCTTTGCCCTATTTTATTTATTATCTTCACACTTCTTATAATAACGGAAAGTATTGTCCTTTGGCATATTTTAACTTTAAGATATACTGTAAGGCTAGATTATAAATAATGAGAGCTCTTATCTAGGTGTAATAGTATGAAGAGAATAAATTAATTATAAAATATTAAGTGAAATTACCATTTTTATAAGTGAAACGAGAACTCCTGTCCTTTAATCTAATGCTGTTAAATAATAGACCTCTTTTGTGCATTCAATTATATCTCACCTCAGAATCTCCTAGAAGTTACCCTCCTATATCCTGTTACATTTATCCTCTTTCCATGTTTACTGGTAATCCTCTATATTTTATGGGTGCTTTGTCCAGTCTTTCCAGGGATATTCCTGTTACATTTACCTTTACCATTACACTTATTCCTATCTTTACTTCCTAGTTTCCTTTATCTTCCTATCTTTCTGGGCTTTATCTTTGTGGCCTATTAAATGAATGAGTGCCCTTGTCTTCCAAGCCTGGTGTTACAGGAATAAAGGTAAAGAAGGCAACATACGAATGAACGGAAGAGATTTCCTCCTTTAATATGAAGCATGAGAGCCCGGATTTAATGTTCCAAGAGCTAGGATATACCAAATAAGAGAAAAGAACTTAATTTCCAAGGCTAAGAGATTCCTATATTCATTTGTCCTCTGTCACTAGCCGTTACGTTCACCATACCACTGTTTCCGACCTTTATTCCTCTAGCATTCTACCGTTAAGGCATGGTTTATTCTTATTCTTGGAATCGTTAGGCTTTCTGTAGACCCAAAATAAAAGGTAGAGACAGAAGATGAGTGGAATGGAATGTAACTCCTATAATTAATACGCAACATTAGGATATGATGATAAAAGTGTAAACGAAATCAACATCATCATGCATTTCTTTGATCATAATTCTAATTAATATAAAAGAACGAAGTGAGAATAATGTTTATTTAATTGAATTAGACCAAAGAAGGATGTTGATGATGATGAAGCTTCCTTTCCTTTACCTTTACTTTCCATTCCTATAAAGATAAATAATACGCTCCGCACCCTTATGATATTGGTGTTTATTAAATGAAAGAAGACATGAAGATAATGATGAACCGTGGGAAGCGAGAAGGAAGTGAAGGGAACGTAATAAGACATACGAGAGATATTAATTAGAAGTAAATGACATGGAAATGATCTCTTTCTTTCGTATCGTTTAATAATGAAAAGAAATATAAATCTTGGTTGGTTTCACTGCCATCACGGCACACACTGGAAATAAAGTTGCTTTCTCTCCGTTTACATTCATTACCTTAACGAGAACTTCTTTAATAATAGACCCTTGAATACCAGGAATCACTTCTCCCTCATGACCTACAATACACTGTAAATGATGGCAGTTTTAATGGAATGCATGGCGTCTTTAGGTGCTAGAACTAATTATTAACGCTATGCAAAGAACAATAAATAATAGAACAAGGAAAAGAATATAAATGTGAAGTGATAGAAGAGAACGTAAGAAATAAGAACAATAAATGGTGATAAAGAATTAAGATTATGGTTAATTGAATTAAATAAACAATAAATTCATCTAATTCTTTGCTCTTTATATTTAGATATTAAATTAGAAATAGAAACGCAATGAAATGACAGCGTAAATAAAACAAACACTCTCTTCATATTAAAGGAGAAAAGATTATTAATTGTAAAGATAAAATAGAACACAACTTAATTTCCCTGCCGTTATTATCTTTAATTGGCTCCGTTGTCTATTAATTAATGCTGTTAAATAAGACCTACAATAATCTTTAATGGAATTCCCAAATGCTGGAAACAAGGATAATTTCTTAATGCACACGGTGGTTTAATTATATTCTTACTCTCTTATCATTAAATAATATGAAGATAAACGTAACGAAACCTGGCATGCGAGTGGTATAATTCCGTGGGTAAAAGGCCAAAGAATACGTGTCTTGGTGTTCCTGATCTTTATTTCACCGTGTATTAATGGTTGGTGAATAAGGGAAATGAAAGGAGTGAATGAACCGAAAGACGCCTAGATAATGATGAAGAAAGTAATAAGAAGAAGTGAAACAAGAACTGAAGATAACGGTAACTCCAAGACCAAAGACAACAGGCCACAGGTAAAGATAAAATGTACCAGGTGATAAAGATAAAGAGAGTGTTCGTTCCTTTCCCACCAAGATCAACCACGGTATCCTTTAATGAGTGCCGCCACCGTGCATCCTATCCAAGCTTTGAGAAATAAGAAACCGTAACACCAATCATTGAGTTCATTCCGCTTCTCTTCATTCATCCACCTATTTCTCACTCACCACCCACTGAGTCATATGGTAGGTTCCGTAAAGGCTATAATTCATACGTGTCCATATTAAATACAATAAACAGGGAGTCTAATGGCAGTTAACCACACCAGATTCTCCAAGACGGGAATGTGTTGAATTCTCTTTCGGTTACTGTGAGGCAAAGGTCCCAACTTTATGACCGTTACGCTACCATCATACACCAGGATTTATTATTAAGCTCACCTCCAAGTCTAGGAAGCGTCTGTGGTTTATCTTTGCTCTCAGTTAATAAGGGATACAAGGGAAGGAAATAACACCTAGATCTTGATGAATGACTCCTGGCAGTGAAAGCAACCGTGACAGGTAGAAAGCATGCCTCTCCTAACACTGGAACACAGCCCTTTGTATACCGTTAATAATAAAGCAGGAATTCTATTATTTACTGGCAAGTAACCACACTTTACCTTAGGACTGCTCTTTCCCTTCCCAGGCCATGACAGTTACCATTAAGCCTTAGGTAAACTCAACCGTCTCCAAGTCTTATTTATTATCATTACCATAGAGCTATAGGAAGAGAATAAAGATAATGAATGGGTGTTTAATTGTATAGAAATTAATAAGAGAAACACCCATTCAATTATTATATTTGTATTCTCTTTAACCAAGCATAAGGGTATGGATGAACAAAAGACGTGAGAGAGAAGCGAGATTAATTATAAAGAGAATGAACCGACAGAGAGATTCCACAAGAGAATTCCTTTCGTATGGTGTTTTATTTATTGTTAAACGAAATGAAATCATGGCTCGTTTATCATTAAATAAACCACATCATAACTTCTATAATTTGGTCTAACCGCTCATACTTCCACTTCCTTCCTTTTATATTAATTGGTGCTTTAGGAAGAAAGGAATAAGGAACCAAGAACCATTAAATATTAACACTAGGAATATAGCTTCAATATCTAGGTGATGTCTTTATGGGCTTTTATTTAATGAGTTCTAGGTCATGTCTTACAGCACCCAATGACAAGGGAATTAATCTCCAGTCCAAGGCACAAAGATAATTAATAACGGGGCATAAAGGGCCAGACGGGAATCAATTACTGGTATCCTTCTTTTCCTTGGCATCCTATTTTATGTTTAATGAGTTTTACAGGATTAGGAATAGAATGCCAAAAAGAATATGAAGGGAATGTTATAGGAGCTACATTCGTATGCTTATTGTTAAACGAAATACAATGAAACAAGTGATCATAACGGGAACGGAATCAATCAACACAACACTCTCTTCAATGTCTTGGTGCTTTTAATTAATACGCAACAGATTGAAATTAAAATAGCAAAGTGAAGAGAATGATGAGAGAGTAATGATATTGAAGAAGGAACAAAGGGAACAATCTTTTCCTAATCCCTTGTTACTTTCTTCCTAAAGGCATGAATTCATTATTATAAGAGCAGAAATTAACTCAATTCATTGCATTTCTATATTTTAATGTGAAGAAACAAACAAAGAATATTAACGAAGCCTGGCGTGTGATCTCTTCTTATTAGTTTAAATTAATGGTAATTCCAAAGATTATTAATAATTGAAATAAGTGAGTGAAAGAAGAGAACGAAGCTTCCATTCATACACCTAATTCATAAAGACAACTTCATCCTTTTACTAATTCCCTGGTGCTTCTTCTTTCCCCTACCGCACCAACACCATCTTTATATAATGGAAAACCGCCAAAGGACGACATTAGAATTACCACCAGACTGTAGGATATGGGTAATAATGGCTGTGATCTCCTCATATTAAACTCACTTCATATAAAGATAATGTCATCTTCGTATCCCTGTTAAACTATTAAGAGAATGCTTTCACTGCATCCATTATAAATTATTAAGTGAAATGAATGTGGCCGTGTGAATTAATTAAAATAAAACGTAACCGCTCATTATTTTCTATTCAATTAACAATAATAAATAGCTGGATCCTCATTATCTTTCCTTTCATTAATTGACATAACGCATGCAATGAAAGGGAAAAGAAGCATGCATTTGTTTCATTCTCTTTATCTTTCCTATTACAATGGTATCCTTGGCCTTTGGTTACTGAGAGAAATTCCCCTTTGTCTGGAGTGATCACCACAATAACCCAGCTTTAGGATTGTACCCTTACTTCATATTATTAGAGAAGGCTATAGAAATAAAGAGGTTCCTGATTCGTTTGTTCCTATTATATCCAAGGACCCAAAAGATTAATTGAATCTAGCATAACATTAAGAAGGAACACCACACATCCAGATAATGATTCCTGTGGCTTATTTCAATGGCACTGGGGAAGCATAAAACCTTGAGAGATTTCCTCCTGTTATCCTTACTCTCTTTAATCCTATTTCATTACCTTCCGGCCCATATCTTAATGGTATATGAATAGAATGTACACGATAGGAATAGACGCTAGGATTTACCAAGATCAATATAAAGACAAAGATAATGAAGTGTGAGCCGTTAGGAAAAGCATGATGTTGAAGGAGTTCTTGTTTAATTAATTATTATATCCTAGAGCTATAGGAAGAAATCATACAGTTGGTCTTTATTTTTATGGATGAGGAATGGAAGCGTATTTAGTTACAATTAATTTCTCTCACTAATCTCTTCTCTCACTAATATCTTCTTACAATTAATACGCAAGAAACCCAACCTTCGGCATAGGAACCACTGGCCTTTGTGTGGCAGGAGATACGAACGTAACCACAATATTAAAGTAAAAGAATGGAAATGGAAGCTTCGTTTCATTAAATTAAATCTAATAAAAAGATAAAGAGTGCTGTGATTTAATTAAATGAAGCGTACATTCCAGCGTTCATTGTTCATCCTTTGTCTTTTACACCTATATTATTAAATGATGCCTTCCCTGCCAAGACAAGTAACATTAAGACAGGAGAACCACTCAAAGACCTAGATGAGTTCTCTCTCCAGACAATAATATGAAAGTAAAATGAGTGTGAAGGAAAGGAGTAACGAAGGGTAAGTTTACGCACGCCTTCGTTTCACTTTCCCCACACTACCTACAAGACAATTAGAAGACCGCCAGGAAATAAGAGCCTCTTTCGGTTCATTCACATTAAATCCTGCATCATTTCCTAGTCATAAAAGAGGATCCTAATTATGAATTCTCTGTTGTCTAGATTTAACCGTATATACCGTGTTTCCAAGCTAGTTATTTCCCACTGTAACCTGACACACTGACTGACATTAACTCAAGGATAGGAGGCATCAACATCATTCTTTGGTAGGAGGAATTATGGTCTGAGAGGAAAGTGTACTAGACATTGGGACTCCTGGTTTAATGACAGTAACTCCAGGCCATAGCAGTAACTAATAATATGAGGCATGGATTGTAAAGGTAAATACGATTAAGATTGTTTCACTGGCGTCTTAATGCACGATTTCATTTCTTTAATTTCAATTACTAATCCCAAGATAAAAACAAAGAGAAATGAAAGCGTATGCATGACGCCTAATTAATTGACAAAGACCCAACATTCAATTACCCACAGTGTATGATCACTCCAGGCTTTGTGGTGTCTACTGGCGGTTGGCTTCCTATTCTTAACGGGATATCCTTTAATGATTTATGTTTTAATTAGAACAAATGTAATGAACCGTGCCTGTCTTTTGGTTCCTTGTTGTAGTGGTATATTTCCTGATGGTTATTATTCTTATCACAGCCTTAGTGGTCTTGGAGGTGTATTTCTTAATGAGTTTTATTCCTGTTACATTAGTGGTTTATTTCCTGTACATGACACCTTCTTCCTGACTTCCTATTCTTTCCTTTACTCTTGGCATTAGAAATCCTGGTGTTAGTGGTTCATTGTTCTTTACAGTAGAAATCCTATAGTCTTTGTGGTATATTTCCTCATAGTTAATTCCTTGTCTTTGAGGGGTTTTTCAATGGTAATTCCTGACAGTTAATTACTTGTCTTGGAGGTGTAATTCCTGGTGTTAATGGGTTATCTCTTAGTGTTCCAGGTCTTACAGTTAATTACTTGTCTTGGCAGTGTTATCCTTTAATTATAGGAGAAGTTGTTCCTGATGTTGTAGGTGTGGTTAATGAGTTTTATTTCCTGGCAGTTAGTTCCTCTTAATTTCCTTGTTATTTCCTGTTATAATGGGTTAGTTCTCTAGGTCTAATTGTCCTTTAGTTAGTCTTCTTTGTACACTAGGTCTTTGAGAGAGTGGTCTATATCTTGGAGTCACTTCCTCGTGTACCAATTAATCCAGATAAAGGAAGAGAATTTCTTTCATGATTTCCTACTTTAATTTCTAGGAGATTCTCTTTACCTTAGGACTGTTACTTTCGTATCTCGGTGTCATGGAAATAAGAGCGTTTACCTTTGACATAAAGAAAGACCAGTGAATAAGGAACCTCTTTATTGTCTAGGAGATTCTCTTTACCATTCCCTCATACCAACCATTATTTACCATTGAGTTATATCTCCTGTTACAGCCTTATTCTTGGTGTTCCACTCTTACACCTGGCTTCTAATGGTAGGCTTGAAGGTAAAAGACCAAGAGACAGAAAGGAAGGTAATGGAAAGTGACATGTGGTTTTCTATTTACTTTTATCGTTACGGCTCATTCTCTTTCGGTTCTTTGTACATAAAATATTAAAGGAAAACCGCTTTCATTATGCTTGGTTTTATTGTATTTAAAGAGAAATAAATAATGGAGTTACCGAAGGATTTCTTAATGCAATTCACCGTACAAAGGGATGTCAGTTACCGTAATTATTATATGAGGTTGGGTTTATTGCTCCTAAAGGTAATGAATGTGTTCCAAGTTTAACAGGATTTCTTCTTTATTATCAATATTAATAAGCATGTAGCCTTCGTACGTTTCATTTAATAAAAGCATGGAAAGGGAACGGAGTGGAAGCGTAACAGACGACAGAGAGTGTTCCAGGTCACAGATAAAAACCATTAATATAAAGAGAACAAGACCTTGAGATAGAGGAATAGAAAGAAACCGTGTTTATTATTTCATATTTCGTTCACTGTAATCTCCATATCCTGGTCTTTTGGTTAATGCTGGATGTAATGAGTGGTTACGGTTGGACTTGGTGCTTTTACCTTATGATATTATAATGGTAGGTGTGAAGGCCTGGTTTAATGGGAATAAGGGGAAGATAGCATGTGAGAGCCAACAGATGAAAGGAATAAACCCTGAGAATAAGATCCTAATTCATTGTACGAAAGGAGGAATCACGAAGATAATGTTTGTTTGATCTCGGTGTTAAATACGCTTTCATTTCTTGGTATTTGGAATCTCTGGAATCACTTAGACTTAACAAAGAATTCACGGTTTCCATTATAATTTTATGCTAGTTTTATTGAAATGAAACCGTGAGATGAATTTAATAAAGGAAAATAATAATTCTCTCAGTTCTTTTTCTATTCCTTATTATATTTATGCTTATTAGAAGATAATAATAAACATTAGGATCTCCTGCTTTAATTAATGGTGTTCGTTCCCTTCATTCACTCATAATTAATATCATTTGGCTTTATCTTTATCACCTAAGGCTGTGAGATAAACGAACCTCCATTTCATTCCCTTATGCTGTAAATAAAGACGGCCCCCAAACCAAGAACGGAGGCATCATACACTGTGTCCAAGCTCTAGGATCTCCTCCTTCCATTGTGGCTTCCTTCCAGGCCATAGAAACCATGACATGAAGAGAGTGATTTCATTGTAATTAAGCTCCATTCATATAGTGTTGATGAGTTACAGTTGGACGAGGGTAGAATGAACGGTTAGACTTAACACACCACCTTCAAGATAGGAACGGTAGAAAGTGTAAGGGAATTAAGACACCGTGTTTAATATTTAATTACAATTAATCTTTAAGCCTATAGAAATTAATAATGGAGTTCCAGAAGGTGAGATTTCATTATATTAAAGCAATAGAAAATAGACTTTATGTTTAATATTTAATGTAATTTTAATAGAATGAACCGAATGCGTGGTTTTATTACAATTAATTATAAGCGTACAAAGAGAGCATGAATTCATTGCATAATAAAATAATGGAATGCATGAGTGAAACGAGATGCCTTTATTATAATTAAACATAAAGGAAGGGAGCCGTGTAATTAATGATGGGTTTAATTTCTCTACATTCCATTCCACTACATTTCATTCGTTTCATTTCATTAATAAAGAACGCTATCATTATTTAAAGAGAGGAGATTTCATTGCATTTGTCTTTCATTATTAAAGAAGGAAATCAGTGTTCCATGCCATATTAATTAAGTCACACCATACACTAGGATAATAATATGCTGGTTCTCTATTAGGTGAAACGAGAGAGCATCCTTAATACTTCTTTCATATTAGACTTGGAGTGCCATCAAAAGCCAGGATTCATTAGTCACCAGGGATTGTTTAAAGAGAGATAAGAATAGGAATTAATATAAAGAGAGCATTACATTTAATTAACTTTATGGGATTCCATTTCTATTCTCTTCTATTCCCTGGGATTCCTATTTCATTTCTCTTTAATTCCAATAAATATTAAATTAGCATGGAAATCTCTTAATAATTTATAATGTAAAACCGAGCTCAATAAAAGTAAATAGAATGTTGGTAATTCGTTTTTATATTCGTTATTATTTGAATAGAAATAAACATTATGATTTTATGCTGGATTGGTTAAAGAAATAAGACACACCATCTATACGTCTAATGCTGTAGGAAGAAGTGAAAGGAAGCACGAATCTCTTATGATGAATCCAGTTAAAATAAACATTAGAATGACTTCATGGTCTTGGAGAATGATTTCAACCTTTGGACACAGCTTTCATTATATTCTATTAAGCCTGGAAATCCTATATTAATCATGGAAATCCTAATGGTGAATTCTCATTATCTAAGTGCCAATAATAATTATAACCGGTGGAAAGCAACCATAAAGGAACCAGTCTTTCAATCTCCTAGCCCTTGTGTCCTGTTACCCTTCTTCCCTTTATACCGTTAGGCTAGATTCATTATAGAAAGAGCTTATGATTGAATAAAGGAAAATGTAATGGACGTTTGAACCCAATTATAGCAGGGATAACCGTGTGTAATCTTATAGGATGCTTTCATTGCAATAATTTATAATGGATGTCACGTTTGATTTAATTAAATGAGCATAATTTTATTGGCATTTATTAAAAGCAAACATTACCTTTGTACAATATTATAGGAACCTAATCCTTGTTTATTACCATTGAAATAAGAAGAGCGAAACAAGGAACCATAATTATTCTCTTCATTCTTTCCTCTCTTCACATTTCCTAATGAGCCGCCTTTATGATCTTGGCCTTTCCTATTCGTTATTAATTAAAACTAGAAGAAGATACGATAGAAATATACCAAAGATAAAGAGAATCCTAAATTATTATAATAAATGATAAGAAACCGTGTGTGTTCATTGCATTCCCTAATATTAATATGAAGCAAATAAGGGAAGAGAACTATCATTAAATAAACAAAGAGCATTCGTTCCATCTTTTGCTCTTCCGTTACACTGGCTCTTTACATACCATTATATGAAAGGAATGAAGACTTCGTTAATAATTACTGTATTCTTTTATCTTTTCTTCTAATGATAGGAATATTACTGTACCCTTAATATATAATGATAGGCGTAATGCGATTAAAGAAAGCAGTGAAACACCAAGAACCTTAGGACACCGTGCATAATCATGAGAGCTCCGTTCAACCTTAGGACAGTAGGAAAAGTACCCTTCCAGAAGCTATTATAGGAATCTCCTAGACGTTACAGCCGGAAGGTAATAAATATGGTGCCTCCAAGTCAAAGGATGGTGTGTGTGAAGAGGAAAGCAAGAATGTAACAGAGAATTCATTACGCTTTAGGAATAAAATAGAATTAAGATAAAGAGAAGTGAAACGGAATGTAGAGAATAAAGCAGAATTAGGATCAGGAACAACATTTTCATTTATTATTGGCATTTCCCTTGTGTCTTGAGTTATTAGGCCAGGTATTCACTTTACATTATACACGGTTAAGATATACTGAGAGAATGTGTAAAAGAAATAGAAACGCAATTAATAAAAAGTGAAATAAGAAATGACAAAGAAATAATGGAATCATGCACGGTTTCCTTTACATTTATTAATTATTCGGCTCACTCTTTCGTTACTTTCCATTGTAATCCTATTTTATGGTTAATTAAACCCAGTTATCCCGTGGCCTAATGTTAACTGCTATTACTGAACCCTTGTCTGTCCTGTAGGCTGCGGTGAGTCATTGATTGCACTGGGAAAAGAACCTTCATTATGCCTTCGTTTACCGTTCCTCTGTGTCTTATTTAATGCTAGTGGAATAGCCTTCCAAGATAACCAGGATTTCTATTTCTATCTTCTTCTAATTCCTTGTCTTTCATCTAGTTTAATTGGTACGGTTACACCCAGATTTAATGAATGAGCCTACAGAAGCCTAAATGTCACAGGTAATCTTCCGTTAATAAATAAGACCTGGAAGTGTGAGCCGAATGGTAGTGTTCTTTGTAGGAAAGGTATGGGTGCTCTCGTTCAATGAAAGCGTACGGGACAGAATGAAGAGAACAGAACAAAGAGAATAAGAATATGACGCATGAGAGCTTAATTAGAACATAACGAAGTTTCTCTTAATATAATGATAACGAAGAAAACCACATTTAAATATAATAACGAAGATAACCAAGAATCCACCTGTTATACCCTTCCTTCATTGACATTGAGGTACCAGATATTAAGGAAACAAGCTTATTTTCCAGGTCCTTTGGCATCAACATAAAGGGTTCGTTTCCAGGGTTTGTGAGAGTTCTTTATTACCCCTTTCTTTCATATCTTGGCTGTTACGTTATTTCTTTGCCCTATATCCTGTTACAATGTCATAGGTAAAAGCAAGAAACCGTACCTCCTAGTTTAATGTAATGGAAAAGGGCCTTGTAGACGGGGAAATAAAGGTTGGTTAGTGTGGGTGTGTTGCTCTTAATGGTAGATCTAATGCTAGGTTTGGTCTTTATGGTTCTCTTATTCCATTGACATAGAAATAAATAATGGAGGCTCTCTTCATTCGCTTTATAAGATTTAATATTTATTTTGGACAAAGGAAAGTAGCATATGGAATGAGGAGATATGGTGGTTTATTTAATGCTAGATGTAAAAGAGGAAAAGATTATTACGTTTAATTAAATTAAATTCATCAAGATCTTGGAGTGCCTGCCTTCGTTCCACTTCCTTTCACTTCGTTACACTGGATTAATAATAGGATGGGACACAAAAGACCATAAATTAACCACACCATACGAACGGAATCACACTACATTAACACACTTACCACACATTATCTTCACATTAACCACACATTACATTAACCACAATTAAACAAGAACTGAGCTCATTTCCCATTCAATCACTGGTCTTCTATTAATCATCTAACTGTTAACTGTTCATTAAAGGACAAAGAGATAAAGAACGCATTATGTTTATTTCATTAGTAAAAGGAATGAGGAACGAATGCTTTCTTTATATTTAATTACATTTGTCTTTATAATTTATATTTGTATTCTTTGTCCAATGGTTCACTGTACATTCTGGGCTTACAAGAAATAAGATCTCCTTTCCTTTGCATAATAATTAACATGGAATTACCAAAATCTTTATGGGATTTAATTTAATTTAATATTGTATGCGTATTAATTGGTCTTGGTACACTTCCTTCACATTAAACTAGGAGCATGATCACCAAGATAAAGACCATTTCATTCAGCATTAGAATTACCATTAAGAAATACCACAGAGAATACAACCTTCGGGAATCCTATTTAACTCAATGGTACTTTCCTATAGCCCTAAGAATAATAGAAATCAAGACGCCAGAGAGAGTCCTTCAGGAAATGCCATTATATTAACGGTTAATAGGGAGCCAGACAAAGAATTCACGGTTCCTTCACATTAAACTTAATTTCCCTACCATTATATTAACATTTGGGACTCCAGGAATTATTAATTGTAAATGCCAAAAGTAATAGAATGGAAAGTGAGTTAATTTATTGTAATTAAGCCCGCTCTTCATTACTTCTTTCATTACACCAAGAGCGGTATCATTCTATTCCTACACCAATAAAGATAAGTAGATTACCCATAAAGACAACCTAGTGAAAGAGGAGAAAGAATACAAGGAAATTAATCTTGGTTATTCACTTTTATTAAATTAAACGCATGCCATTAAATTAAACTAAACAATAAATAATAAAAGGAATGGCATGCATGATTAATTGACAGTGTAAACGAAGAGAATAATATGGATCAAGACTTGGAGAGCCTGGTGATGCATTAGAAATAAGAATAGAATGCATGTAATAGGCCACGAATGTAATGTCTATTTTATATTGACACGGTGGAACAACGAACCAAGAACCATTAAAGATTATGTCCTTTGTTATTTCATTAAACAATAGAATCATAAAGCCCGTTATCCATTTGTATTAATTAATAGAGTGAAAGCATGGTTTTGTTTACTTTTATTTAATTTCTAATAAGAAGATAATAATTCTCGTTTAATTGTATTTAATTGAAACGAAAGTAACCAAGATTTAAATAATTGTAACCCTTCCTTCATCATCATATTCCATTCATATTTACAGCATATAGCATTAATAAAAGGAGAGATGACATCCATTATTATAAAACCTTAGAATGTAGGGGAAATGAGTATAATAGAATGCTGTTCCACTTCTTATTAATCATAACCGCTTATAATAAAGTAATGGAAAGCATGGTGAGTTTAATGAACAGTGAACCCTTTCCATGCTATATTAATTATAACCGCTACAAACCCAACCTAAATATAGAATGTGAAGATATCGTGAGTTCTTTCGTTTACACTGTCACTTTATCTTAATTGCTTTTATCCTTATTTGGCCTTAACGAATGGTCTCTTGGTTGTTTAATTACAATGGAAGGCGTATTTTATCTCTTTGACCTACAATAAGAGGATTAATAAAGCAACAGTGAAAGAATGAACCGTTGAGGCGTATTTTATCTTCATCACAGCCTCAATTCATCACGCATCCCTTTATTATTGGTGTTTCTTATTGTTCTTGGAGTTCCACCATTATGCACAGGGTCTGGATATTAAGGGAAATGAATTCACGATTCCTGTAATTAAATCCTGGTTATTAATGATTGCTGTCTTTGTTCTCTTTCTTTTCTTTTCCATAATCTATAATGTTGTATGAATAAAGGTTGATCAAAGAGAATATTTCCATGCTTTCATATTACTCTAGCACCACCAGGCATTAACCAAAGAAAGTGTTCTCTGTTAATCCATAATGTAAACGTAAGCATCCAGAAATTATTAAAGGAGTTCGTGTTTCATTAAATAATACAAATGATGTCGTTATTTCTTATTCAATGGAACGCAAGGAAATATAGACATTAGACGGTTGAGTTAAACACCTAATCTCTGAGGCCTTCTCTGTTATCCCACCCTTACAATTAACCACCCATACAATATTATCCTTGGGCTATAGATATAAATAAGGATGGTTCCCAGAGCTTGAATATTCCTATAATGAATAATGAACCGTTAGGAAACACTCTGTTCACTTTATATTTCCATTAATTAGAACAAAGAATAGAAATTGGAGCGTTAGCCAACTTAATTAATAACACAAGGGAAGGGAATGGAAGGTAGCATGGAATCAGTGGTCTTGTTTAAACTCAATACACTATCTCCAGGTCTTGGTTCTTTTACACCTAGCATAAAGACTTTCCACGGTATAAAGCCAGCTTATGAAAGGAATGACTCACTTCATATTATTTAATGCAGTAGACCCAATAATAAAGGAGACACGGTGTAATAGGAATAAAATAGGATCAGAATTAGCTGAATTTAATGTAATGGAAACAAAGATGAAATCCCTAGTGCATTATTAGAAGATAGGCGTAATGATAGGAGTGGTGTTAATTAAATGATGCCTTCCGTATGATCACTTTCTATTTATCTTCATATCAATAGACGGCTAACACTAGACAAGGAAGGGAACGGTAGGGAGATCATACAGTAGATCCAGAATAAGGTTGAAGAAGCCAGGTGCTCTTATTTAATATAATCTCACCACATTATCTCAGTGGCAGTGTAAACGGTAGAAAGCATGAAGGGAATTCCTAATGTTGGACCAAATTAACTAGGCATATGGTTTATCTTTACTCTTATCACACATTAAGATATAGGATTTCCTTTAAAGAGAAGTGATATTAATTATGAGCGGTCATTCTGTTCCTTTATATTTAAATAAGACCGCTATCTCTCTTCCTGTCACGTATGCTTTCTCTTTTAGTACAAAGATAATGAGGATTCACCAAGCAACTATTCCCATTATACAAAGAAGGCATTAATTCCTGGAACACGCATTTCTTTATCTTAATGGTCTTTATTTCTTTACCGTTATTATCCTTTTCCTACAGCTTGGAGTTACCGAAAGAAATGGAATGCTGCTGTGGCCTCAAAGTTAGGTGCTGTAAGCCAAGATATGGAATGAAAAGAGCCAGGAAATAAAGGCCACAATGGAATGACAAATGAATTCTCTTCCTTTATTATGCGGTGGAACACAACCAAGATTTCATTACAATTAAAGGTAAATAAAAGATAAACAGGATTTAATATTATAGGATTATAAGAAGATAGAACCAAATAAGATAAAAGTATTAAGTTTAACTATAATTAATCTCGCTTCTTCATAACTTCTTTCACTTGGAATTTCCTGAAGGCCTCAATCATTCTTCTAGCATTCCATTATAAAAGAGAATATTGCATTAAAGATAGACTCACTTCCTCTTCTTTCACTTTACATTTCCTAATTAAAGATAATGTAATGGAATTT
The DNA here is from genome assembly GCA_018155075.1 of Cassiopea andromeda. Lineage (NCBI taxonomy): Eukaryota > Metazoa > Cnidaria > Scyphozoa > Rhizostomeae > Cassiopeidae > Cassiopea > Cassiopea andromeda. Next base: position 22,305 of record WIPJ01077751.1, read on the forward strand.
CCTAACGGTAGAACCCATTAAATATTGTGGTCTTTTACTTAATTAATTGTAACGCATTTTATGGAAATTAAGTTTCATCATATTCTATTCTCTTATAATATTAAAGTTACGCTTCATTCTATACCATTAGAAGTAAATATGATGAAGATAATGAAGTTTTCCTTTAATATAAACCCATAACTAATAATTAATTGTAACGGAATTTAATGGTTTTTATCTGTCATCTAGTACACTCTCATTAAAGATAAGGGAGCTCGGTGATCATGGATGGTTCCTCTTTACATTCCACTTCATTTACATTGTCTTCTGGCCTGTTACCCAAGGTTGATCAGATAATAGCCTTTAACGAAGGGAGGAAGTGTACCAAGACCATAAGGAGATTTCCTTGCTTAGAGACCATTGAAAGGAGTTACACCAGTCTTCTCTTTATAGTTGGATAATAAAGCCCAATATTAAATGTGGTTTTCTCTGTCCAAAGATTGATGCTGTACACGATAGGAATAAGAGAATAAAGATTACGTGGTTTTAATTAAATTGTATGAGCCGAATAGAATGATGATAAAAGGGTTAAGTGATTCTAAGAAAGATAAATAGAAAGCAAATTAATTATATTTGATCATAAAGGAGTTTTGGTAGATTTAATGGTTTCTATTATTTCCTTTGTCTTTCCCTTATCATTACCATTACAATATTATCCTAGTGGTAAAGGAAAATGAAACCAAAATATAGAATGAGTGTTTATTTAATGCTGCGGTGCCTTCAAGATCCTGGTGTAGTGTGGTGGCAAAGGCCCTAAATGTATATCCTAATTACAATAAACGGAAGTGATCTCATTATTTATTATCTAGTTTAATAAGAACAAATGATGTCTATAATTTAATTAAATGAAGTGAAAACAAACCAAAAGTGAAAAAGGAGAAGTGAAATGAATAATGTGAAGAGAGTATTTCTTAATATTAATATAGGAGCTTATTTTCAAGGAATTCTCTTCATCATATTCATTTCCCTATATTTTAATGGTAATGAAGGAGTAATAGAACGGAGGGAAAGCAACTTTATTTCTTATATTTTATGACCTCTTATTGTAGGATATAATTAGACGCATCTCGTTAAATTATAATAAAGAATAGAAACGGAAATAGAATTACAATGAACGAGGATGAACCGAAAGGGAACTCACTTAATTAATTAGAACAGTACCAAAGGCATAAGACAAAGAGACACCATTCATTAGGACACAGACGTCAGACAAGGGAACCAGACACTGTGTTGATCCTTGTTTAACTAGCATAAAGACAATTTCCCTTTCATTTCATATCTTGGTCTAATTAAATATGAAAACATGAGATCATTCCTCATTTAATACAATCCTGTCATTAGGAAAAACCATTAATAATTAGGGCTCCTTTCACTCCCTTCTTCGTTACGGCCAGACAAGGATCATTATAGTAGTTCCTAATAAGAATAAAGTTATTATCTTTAATTGGCGCTGTCATTGCATTCGTTTCATTAACACAGGGAATGCATTCGTTACATTTATTTCCTTTGTCGTCCTTTGTTTCATCACATTCCATTCCTATATCCTTGTAGTGTTAGAAATATAGACGGTGGATTACTCATGGTCTTTTAGTACAGTAAATAATAAGAGGAACGGTGGAAAAGAAATAAAACTAAAGAAAGAGCATTCCATTACGTTACACTTCCATTTATTATTGTCCTTTATTAACAGGCAAAGGAACAATATTAGGAAGATAATAAGAGCAGAGGCAAAGGAAACTGAACCACCAGCATCAACATTAGGATTTCCTTTAAAGAGCACAAGGCGGATTCATTTAATATTTTGCTTGGGTCTTTCATTACAATATCCATAAAGCCTAGAGTTATAGAATGTAAGGTCAAATAATAATAATGGAGTTCCTATAATTAATCTATAATCTTTTAGGAACCATACCATTAATACAAAGATAAAGGAAAGAAAAGAGCTGTGATTTCATTTAATATTAAAAGAGGAGAGAGAATTAAGTTTAATTACAATAAAATTACATTGAATTTATTATTTTCTTCACACATTCTTTTAATATTAGGCGTGGGAATGCAGTGTGAACGAAAAGAGAACCCATTTCATTTCCCTAATAAAAGTGTAATTCCTGGAAACCTATAATTCATTACATTAGGATATGATTATAAAAGAGAAAGCTTCTTTGTCATCAATCATCATTCTATTGTAACAGGAAATCAAACATCCATTTGCTTATAATAAATTAGAAATTAAGTTGTAATCTCACTTCTTATAGTTAATTCCAAACCTTTAGAGAACCTAGTGATAGAAATTAGGACATCAGGAATAATGTGTCAAATTAAATATTTAGTTGTAATTCTCTTCCTATAAAGATAAGTAATGGAAAATGCTCTTCTCTTAATACTATATAAATAAAGACGTTCGTTGCCTTTCTCTTCCTTTCCTCTTCACTCACACTTATATCATCTAATCCTGTTATATCTGGCCTAACGGTAGGACTCAATTAATCTTCTGGTCTAACCCATCAACCTTACTGTCTTCCCTTCGGCTCAATCTATCCAGTGTATCCCTTGTGACTCAACCTTACCTAGCTCACTATCACCGAACCCTATATTCTAACGTCTCTCCCTGCGACTCAATGTATTATAGAAGGTCTCGTTTCATTACAATTAAATATTAAACGATAAAGAAAGAGGTAATTCGTTTAATAATATTTAATTGTAAGAAACGAAGAGCGTATTTATTATTGACTTTTAATTGGAATTCACCATACGAACGGAAAGTGTGGTAGCGTCTGTTCAATAGAATGGAAATGAGGATGAGTGAATGATTAATTGAAAAGGGCAATGGAATAAGAGAAGCAAAGAACGTAAAGAAAGCAGTGAATTCAATGTGTGCTAGAGGAATATGAAAGCTGTGATGGGTTTAATTAAAAGCAAACGAAACTTCCAGTCTTTTATTGTTCCTCTTAGTTAATAATTAATTGTTGGCCTTCTGTAGCTTCATTATTATGCCAAAGGACAATAATATGCTGGTTTAATTGTAAAGGAATAGAAATAAAGAGCCGTATGAATTAATTAACACAGCGAAGCATCCATTATCTATTTCCATTATCTTTAGTATACTTTTTAACTTTAGAAATAGAAATGGAAATAGAAAATGAAAAAGGATTACGAAAAGAATTTCCTTTCATTTATTATTCCTATTACACCGGGAATTACTGCTTTCATGCCATCTTTCGGTAATGGGAAGGGATTTTACAGGAGATTAAGAGAATTCCTTATTACTTTCTCCAATAATAATGTATGCTGCGGTGAGAATTAGATAATAGAATGCGATTAAACTGGAACAACCTTGTCCTTGAAGAGCAGCACCAAGCCATGGAAATAAACCCTGCTTTAATATTATAAACGTAACACCTAAATTGTAAGGGATGACATGACTCAGAGAACGATAAGAAAGATAAATAGAATATGGAATGGTCACTCCGTTTGTTTCACTTATTTAAATTATAATTGTAAACAGAGGGACGCATGGAATCATTCATCACAACCTTCCATTATTTCCCATAAGGACAAATATAATTAAATCCCGTTAAATCTCACCTCATAATCTTTTCCCGAAGGCAATTATAAGAAATGGAAATCATGGTGTGCCTTCGTTAAATATGAATTAAAATAGAAATAAGCATGAAAATATTAAACACGTATTCTCTTTTCTTCTAATAATCCAATAATTATCTTTATGTGAAGGAAATGAAAGCGTATTTTGTGTCTATTATTAATACGCAACGAACCTTCATTATTATTATCTTTGTCAAAGGAACGTAATAATTCTTAATGCACTGAGTTAAATTTCCAGGATCCTCTTCCTTTTATTATCAGTCTATAGGAGGAATATATTGTACAGTAACTCCTCACACACCAACCTAGTACTAAAGGTGTAACTCCAAGTCTAATGGTAACGTGTCCTAGCCTTTACCTCAGTTAACCGCCAGTCAATGGTCCTTTGGTAGCGGTACAAGAGGGAAGGCAAGGAACGTGTGATGAATTTAATGTGAACAAAGACAAAGAAGGGAAACGAATGCGTGCTTCCTTCACATTAAACACAACACACTTCCCACTCACTTCGTTCACTCTCCTTTTCCAACTGTAACAATAGAATGATAGCGGTCTAGCTCCTGGTTTCCTTTTCCCTTTGTTCAATTGTAATGTATTAACAAGGAAGCACGAATTTAACAAAGGAAAACACAAAATCAGGAGCCCGTGTCTTGTTTTAATTTAAACTAACCGCGCTTTCACTTCCGTTACATTGCGTTAATTTAAATTAAATAAAACACACGGCTTTAGTGACCGCTTTTCTTTCTTACAGTGCAAAGGGTTGGTGCTAGTGCAAAGGTGGGAATAGGAAATGAAGCAGAACCAAAAAGACCAAAGCGAACACGCATTCTTTGTTTCGCTTGGTCTTTTCGTTCCCTTCATTTTCCACCTATTCCCATTACATTATAAGAACACAGAAGCATCCTGGAACCTTATAGCCTTGTACCGTGATGGCAGTCTTAATGGTGGCTTAACGCTGTAGGAACGAACCACACCTAGATCATGGAGTCACTTCCCGTTATAGGCTTAGAGGTTAAAGTTGGTATTTCTTAGGCTTCGAGGTATAGTTCCTGATTCCCTTATCCAGCTATAATTAGGATGCTCTTCAAGGACTGGTTTCCCTTCTATTATTATCCCAGTGTAAAGGGAGAGAAATGCAATGAAATAAGAGAAACAAAGAACCTTCTCTATCTTCTGTCTTTCGTTTTATCTTTATTTCCTTGCCCTATATTCTACTGCTACAATCTTATGGCCCTATATTCTACTGTCACCGTATCTTCTGGCCTTTTACCCGTACATTATTTAATACAATGGGATGACTTGGAGATTGTGTCTGTGATCCCTTTATGAGCCAGGTGTAACAGGATATAGTAGAACGAGAAGGTGTCTGTCATGAAGGCTTTCCTATAATCTAATTAGGATATTAAATATGCCTTCCAAGATGGGTGATTGATTGCCAAAGGAACTAGACACCTAAGATAAAGAGAAGGAATTAGGCTTTATGCATTAAAGATTATGGTAATTCTCCTCTCTTAATATGACTCACCTTTAGGACTGGGAATGTATTGAGTGATTCCCTGTGACAGACGCATGGTGGTTTCCCTTCGTTACGCCTAATGTTTAATGAAATATAACAAAGAGGAACGATATTGATGATTCCCTTCACGACCTTCTTTGATCATAAAATATTAACTCAATACACCCAGATAAAAGCATTAGAATATAGAATGGAAGGTGGTCCAAAGGTCTAAGGTAACCACATTATAGACATTCCACAAGGCTACGAAAGGACACGGTACAATCTACATCCAGGAAATTAAGCTGCTTTCCCTACGGTTAATCGTATCTTCTGCTAGTTAAATAAAGGATGGGTGGCTCTTGATGAATGACTCAAGACACCTATTCCACTGTAACTGAACCCTCCAAGTCTAGGCTTACAGCACCAATCTCTGAGCTCTATTCCTATTCATTACATTATTTAATTAGGCGCGGTTAATCCTTTGCTTTTAATATTAAATTCTATTTGCATAAAGAAGGCATGGAATGAAGTGAACGGAGTGTAATGAAATGAAGAGTGAAACGAGAGCATTAATTAACCGCTAATTAAACAACATTACATTTAATTGATTGCGTTGGTACGTTTCTTTCCATTCCAACTGCTCTTCTTTAATAACGGAATGGGTGTTTCACTTAATTAAATTGACTTCTCTTTGTATTAAAAGAGGAAATCTCTGTCGTTTACACTGCTATCTTCATATTAGACTAGGAGAATAAAGCCTAAGCCAGAAGGATAATAAAGGTTCCTGTAATAATATGACTCATGAGATTAAGGGCAAAGATAAAAGGTGGAAAGTAGCCTAGTGATAAGAGAGATAAATAGAAGGAATGCAATGACAAAGGAACTCTCTTATTTCGTGGCTCCTTTCATTACGCTTATTTCTATTTCCTGGTTTTCTTATTCTTATTAATCTTGGTCTTGGTGCGATTAGAGAAAGGAAAGTGAAACCGCATTTACATTTGACTCACTTCCAATAATAATTCCTGCTATCCTCTTACACTAGGAGAATATTGTAGAGCTAAGATTAGACCACTTTTAATATTAAGAGAAACCTTCGTGATACAATATTAAGAGAGCACAGCTATAATATGAAAGGTATAATGCCAGAATAAAAGGAAGAAGAATACCAGAAATTACTAACTTTATGAATGAAAGATAAAAACCAGGCCTCATAATATTATTTAAGGAATACCAAGAGAAAGCAACCTTATTTAATATTGGAATAGAAATAAACAGAATTAGGTGTGATCAAATAATAGAAATGGAATGATGATTTTATTTTAGTTTTAGTTTTAATTAATTGCATTTCCGTTAATAATTTAAATAAATGAAACGAAATCCATTATTTTATTATATTATTAAGTGGATTGACCATAAAGAGAAAGAAATGTAAGTGTAAAGGAATGAAAGAAGATAAGGTAAAAGAACAGTAACTCTCTTCTCTTTCTCACTTATGCTTTATATTAACGGAGATAAGAGAATAGAATTTAATATTTCACTCATGGGATTCGTACTTCTATATTTTAATAACAAGAACTAATTTCCAAGGTGTTATAAGAGATTCGTATGAAAGGAATAGGTTCTCTCTTATTACCATTACACCAAAGATCACTTCATATAAAGATAAATAGCTGGATGCTTGGTTTCCTTTTCCTTATCATTATTATTAAGGTTTGGAAAGGAAAAGAAACCACGCATACGCTGCCATTAATTATTATAATTTGGATAAGTTTTTGAAGAAGAAGCATGCGTGATTTCATTTCTCTTTCGTTCACGCTCCAATCTTTTATGTTTCCTTTAATTAAAAGAGAACGTAACTCCTATAATATAATGAGACCTCTTATTGTAGGAAATTTGGAAAGAGTTATGATCACTACCTTTACTTTAATAATACAATGAAGCATGAATTCTTTGTCAATTAATTATAATGAAAATGCTCTCTTTATAAAATGGATAATGAGATTTCCAAGATACAGAGGTTCTATTATTTTCCCTTATTATAAAGATATAGTGCTAGGCTTAATTAAGGTAACAGCTCCTAGATCATGAGGGCTCTCTTAGGTAGGTTCGGGCTCTTTGCATTCCATATTATTTAACGAACGGAAAGGACAGAAGATACAATGAGAAAAAGAATTACATTTTATGAAAGTGAAACAACCTTAATTTCTATTCCAAGTTACAGTTAATTTCCTTAGGCCCAACCATCCATTATTATCCTAGCCTTTAAGGACACAGCTCATGATATCTTCCTAGCCATGTAAAGAAAGAGGAATGGTACGGTTAATTATTATCTGGGTTAATCAAAGGAGATAAACTAGGCCCTTCGTTCACTCGGCTCACTCCCTTCCATATTTATTATTGTCTTTAAAGCAAAGGGAATGATGGCATGGGTCCCAAATAAGCATGCATTCTTTGTATAATGGAAATCAGAGCGCTTTTAATTAATAATAAATTCATTTAATTCTAGCCATAAGAAATACCATTAATTAGGATGCTTTCCACCTTTAGTAATCCATTGTCTAAGAGATTCTCCTATATGATGCCTTGTAATTAAGCCCTATTAATGCTGGAGGAATTAAGGAAGTGAAAGGGTTCGGTGTTACGGTTTCTCTCATGCCTTTAGGAGCAGCACCAACACAAGGAGAAATAGAATCCCAATTAAACAACCATAATTAATAAAAGAAAAGAGAAATAGAAAACCATAAATTAAATGAAATAAGCGTTCGTTTCCTCACATTATCTTCATATTAATATAAATGCGTATAAAGATTACGTGGTTTTCTATAATTAAATGACACCAAGATTTAGATAAATGAAACGAATGTGAACGAATGTGAACGGAGTGGGAGCCGGAACTGGATGATGCCTCCTTTATTATTTGTTACTTTCATTTGTATTAGAATATAAGGGAAACAAACATTATTCTCTTAGTATATTGAAATGAAAGAATCCTCATCATTAATAAAAGACTAGGAATAGAATGATGAGTTTATCTTTATTTTAATTAATAACAGAATGCAATGAAAGATAACTTCCT
>WIPJ01088786.1:0-37375 GCA_018155075.1 Cassiopea andromeda
AATAAGGGAAAAAGGCTCAATTTTAATATAACGAAAACAATGTAGTGGGAATGGAAGCGTGTTTCGTTATAATTAAAATTGGCTCTTTTTCCTCTTTTGTGCTAATTGAATAGAAATAAACCGTGCATTCTTTACCTTTATTTCAATTCAATTGAACAAAATAGGAACGGCCAAGTGCTCAGGGTCTTATTGTTAGGCCGTTGGCTTCCTCGTAATCAAGGATGACTCAATTTCTGAGAGACGAGGGTAGTGACAGTGAGGAAGTCATTACACCGCTCATGCTGGACGGAACTTACCTGTCAAGGAATTTTGCTACCTTAGGACCTTTCCTAACCTTACAGCCGCCGTGTGATTTCGTTCTTATTTTGCTCATTAAATTAAATAAAACCATGCGTGTTCTTATGTTTTCTTAATTTAATGAAACAAAATATTCTCTTCATCGTATTTTCCTTGTCTCCTTTGTTGTTCTTTGTTCAATTAAAAAGATAAAGATAAAGAATGCATGCTTTTCTCTTTTAATTAGAACAAAATACGAAGGCAACAAAAGGAACCACACATAAATTATAATTGGTGCTGCATTTAAATTAAATAAAACACGCACTTCGTTTGTTTTTATTAAATTTAAACGCAAGGCACCATCCATTATAATTTACCACAGGATCTTTATGGTAGAATTAACCGTGGGAAGACAGTGAGCCGGGTAAAAGAGGGTTCCTTCTTTGTTCTCGTTACATTTCCTTTATTCTCGCTTCCCTCTTCACTTCGTTCCTTGTCCATTGAAATAAAGCAAATGAAACGAACAAAGAACTCACTTCATCTCTACCATTATATCCTAAATATAACAGGGCCTTGTGCATTAAAGATTATATCATTATTAGAAGAGAGAAAACGTACGCGTATTAACTAAGAGCATAATGAAAGCGTATTTTATAAAGAGAGAAATGTGATGATAATAAGAGCGGAAATTAATGAAAGAAAACAGTGAATTAAACTAATTTCCTCTCCTTTTATTATCATTCACCACACCTTCAAGAGATTACATGCTATAGGTAAAGACTAAGAGAAACCATTCCTGGCTGTTAATTCTTTATGACCTTCTCCAAGAATAAAGAGCATTCCATGGTAATTAAGATATAGGTGTAAAGGTCTGGAAGATAGTGTAATGTCAAAGAATAAGAAGATAATGAATAATGTCCAACTGTAAGAAGATATGAGGCCAGGAATTATAATAAAATAGAATAATGAGTGTTCGTTTAATATTTAATTAGGACAGAAGGAAGAGAATATTGTGAAGGAAATATTAAACGAACCTTCATTATTATTACCAAGCTTAGAAGGACAGGAACCAAGACCTGATGTTGATGGCGGCGGTGAGGGTTTCTTTATTGTCTTTTTGGGTTCATTCGTTGCCCACTCTACCTTTACTGTTCCCCGTACCATTATAACAGGGCCTTCTTTGTCATTGATTGGTGAACGAGGCTTGGAGACAGTGGCCGGTTACCTTTGCACGGAGATCCTGTCATGCATTCTCTTTATTTTAATTGGAACGGTTGCAAAAAGTGAGATTAATTGTAATAAAATAGACCAAAGATAACTGGGAATGTGATGGAAATAATGTGTTGATCCTTGTTCCTTTTATAACGTTAGGAAATGTAATGAAGCGTATGCCGTGGAAATAATGAATGTGTGTGTTAACTAAAGAACGAAAGGAATAAAATATGCTCAATTAAAATGGAAATAGAATTTATGTTTTTCCAATCTTATAAAGAACCCTTGCCTGTCGTTAGGATTTACCATTATGTCAAAAGGAAAGTGACATTATTAATCTCTGGTATCCTCTGTCCTAGTGTTGTGAATGGTAGGTGTGGTAGAGAATGGGAAGAGAACAAGAGGTGAAAGTGAATGACTCAAGATATTAAGGCTTCAAGAATTATTAAATCCTGTAAAATATAGCCCTATAATTAATGATCTAGATGTCAAGGGTTCATGCATTAAGAAATAGGAACTCCAAGATGAAGAAAGTAACCTGGAAAATAGTGTAATGGTAACGAAGGGAAACAAGACATGACAGTGAACGGTTAGAATGGGAAGTGAGGATGGTGAATCTTTGGTGTGGATGCTTCGTTTCATTCGTTTAAATTAATCACGCACTACACTTTCTCTTCGTTACTGTTCCGTTTGTATTAAATTAAACTCATTCCTCTTCATTATATCCTGGTCTGGGCTTTATGGTAGGTGTGGTGATTATGAGTGAGTCACTGGCGTCTGTCATTAAAGGAAAGGCCTCAATGTTTATTAAGCTTGGTAACCTTCCTCTCTTCTAATATTTTATGCTATACAAAGGAAAGGCCTAGATTGTACAGAAGGCATGGTTCCTCTTTTAATATTAAAGGAATGGAAATCAGTTAATCCAGCATCATTCGTTCCTCATTTCTTACACCTATATTCCTAGTGCAAAATAATAAAAGAATGCATGTGTTTAATTCAATTAACAATAATAATGGAGTTCTTGTTTCGTTTAATATTTATTTCTATCAAAAGGTAATAAGAAACCACACTATACCTTTCATATTATTAAGTGAGTGGTACGTTCCCTTCACACCAAGACACGGTGGAATATAATAATGGTTTCCTTTATCTTCCTATCTTTCGTATCATCTTTGTTTCCCTTTGTATAATTACATTAAAGCTTGGTTATTGTTGGTCTTATTTTATTCCAATTAAACGCAGTGAAACGAATGTCTTGATAATAAAATAAGAGAACAAGACCACTGATTCCATTACATTATATATTAAAGAAGGAAATCTTAATGTGTGATCAATTATTATATGAGGAAATCACTCGTCTATTCCTTTCGCATAATAATATTGTGTTTAAACGAACGGTTTCTTTGCATCGTGTCTCACCGTTTAATATTAGAATGTGATGAAAGCATGATGTCAGTTTAATAGCATGGGAAGTGAATTTAATTATAATAAACGTTTGTATTTCTATTCTTTGGGCTCTTCGTTAAAGGCATCACGCATTCTTTGTCTACCTTTAACACAAACCTTTAGAGAGATAGGAGATCAGGAATTAGACATCCAGGTACGGTTTCTCCTTATGGCCTTAGAGTAATAGAAATAAACCTTGCTCCGTTCCATCCCAATATTTTATTATGAACGGAACCAAAGACAATTAACCTTCTCCTAATCCTATTAAATCCTGCATTAAGACATCCTGGAAATTAACTCTCTTCCCTTCTTTTATCCATTGACTAGGAATTATTATTATAGCCTGTGGGAATGTTGTTATAGGAGGAAAGTAATGCATGAGTCATTGATTGGTGGACGGTGGTTTGTATCCCATGTAATCCCAGTTAAAGAGGTTCCTTCATTGTAATTAACTCAAGGGAAAGTAGCATAATTTCTTCCTAAAGCCTTGAGATAACGGTAGGGAAGGAAACATGAGCATTAGATGGAAGTGAAGATAGCGTACATCCCGTTCATATGGTGTAACTGCTCATAAGATAATAGAATTTCTATCATTTGATTTAATTAAATACAATAACCAAGAACTCAAAGACTAAAAGGATAATAATTATTAATTGTCTTTAGGATTTCATATCTTGTAGGTGTTAATTATAAAATATGGAAATTGTGGTGTTTTATTTCTCTTTATGGTTTCTTAAAGGCTTGGATCTCCTGTTACGGTCTGGAATGTACAGTGAAGCCTAAACCGAATAATAAATAATGTGGGCTTCCTTGTTTCCATTCGCATGGCATCATTCCTTTAATAAATACACATTCTAAACCTACAGAAGATCTCCTAGACATTAAGGAACCAGTCATAAAAGCATTAGGAATACGAACGGCATTATATAAAGAGAGCTGTGATTGTAGGCTTGGGAATGAGTGCTTAATTATAGCAGTGTCAGTGAACGGTTACAGCACAAAGATAATGGAAAAGCAAGCATTAGACATTACACCCAATATTAAAAGATGAAGATAAAGAAGGGTTCAATTATAGATCTTGGTTGTAATTAAGCCAGATAATTATTATCTTCTTCACACGGTACAAAATAATTAAAGATGGCGTTATGATTCTATTAATTAAAGGAATGTTCGTTAGTTATTTATTTATATTTGTATTATTTCAATGGCATGGTGTTGTGCGTTATTATTTCAATGGCACAGCCTTCTTTATCTTCCTTCTCACATCACATTCCCTTCATATCCTGGAACACTAACCTTATCTGGATGTCTTAATTAATGCTACATTGAGGTAAACGAGGCATCACTTCACCTAATTATTAATGGAGGAAAGCTTGAAGAGGAAATAAGAATTAATATAGTGGTTCCTTTCATTCTCGCCACATTTCATTACATTTTATATAACGAAACACTATTTCCAATTTAAATAAGAAGTGAGATTAATTATAATTATTGTAGCATAAAATATTAAATGAGGAACGGTTTCTATCTCTGTGATCCCTTCTATTCATATAGCATTACACACGGTTCATCTTTATTTCCAAGGCCTAGTGATATTAAATATGGTTCCCTCTTTGGTCTTTTGCATCCTTTTCACTTACCATTATTAGAAGATATGAAAAGAGCAATGAAAGGAACCATGCCATTAACACTGAGATAAAGGTATACAAAGGGAAATATGAAGAGCATTCCATTCCTTTAATCTTCCAACCACGAACCCTTATTTCTCTTCCTAAATCTTTAGTATATTTTAATAAAAGAGAACAAAGAAATTAAATCTTATGAGTGTTTATTTGAATTAAACTAAATGCAATGAATAAGACACACCATTAATAATAGAATGGGAAATAAAATGTTGATTCAATATTAATAAGAACGCATGCCAACAAATAATAGAAATGTAACGGGGCATAAAGGAAGAGAACAAAGGCCCTCAGATAATAATAAATGTGGGTGTCCTTATGTAATTTCTATTATAACTCAACCTATAAAGAAGCAACATCATGTATTACTAAAGGTCTAATGTCAATGAAGGTTTCTCTAAAGGTCTAATGGTAAAGGATGCGTATAATGCTCTCCCTTCCATGCTTTGTTTCCATTACATTAAATATTAAAGAAGGCCACATTATTACATTAAATATTAACACGCGGTTCATTATTATATTAAATATTAAACGCAGCAACATTATTATATTTTATTAAACACAAAGATAACCGCGTATAATTAATATCTCTTCTCATTATAGGATAACAGGAAATAGAGTCAGGAAAAGGCTGTACCAGGAAATTAAGCTGCAAGATCTAGAATAAGAACTCAAGATACCAAGATAAGGAACCAAAGGACAGTAAATCTAGGTGTAACTTGGAATATAGGGTCAAAATATAAATTATAACAGGAAATATGGGTAAAATTATTAAGATATAGAAATTATAGCCCAAAGAAATAGAATTACAATATTATTAAAGAGAAAGAAATAACGTAACTCCTATAATTAATCCTGTTAAGAATGGACCCTTGTTTAGAATTAAATACGATGAAGTGATTTCCCTTTATAGTTAGGTATTAATTATAAGCAAACCAAGAGAACAAAGCACCCACTCCATGCACTAGGATTACAAGAGGAAAGGAACCATGCACTATAACTCCTGGAGACAGAGGGAAATGACACGGTGGTAGTTCTCTTTATGAATTAGGGTTAGGAGAAGAAAGCATGGAATCAACCATTAACTAGGATCTACCTCTTATTTCCCATCTAATCCTGTATGATTTCCTTCTTTCCCCTTTTACACCCAGCATCTGACATCAAATAAGAGCGCTGTCCAACCTTTTCCCTTAACCACAAGCCTACATTATGATCAAACTATAGAAATGCAATGAAACGGATGACAGACGCCGGGCATAATGACAGTAAAAATCAGGCTTTCTAAAGGCTAGGACACAATGGGAAACCAGCTACCATTATTAAACTAGGCATTGAGAGAAAGAATACAACCTTAATTTCCATTCGTATAACGCTAATAAAAGATTGTTACGCGTATTTCATTATAATTAAAATAAGTTAAACACGCTTACATATTTATTATTGGTGTTTATTAATCTTTACATTTCCTAATCCTCATTCCATTAAGATAAAATAAGCGTAATAGACGACAGAAGGATTCCCATAAAGAAGAAATTAAACTAAACAACCTATTTCTATCGCATGGTGTCTTTGTCCTAGTTGTTCCTTTCATTAAACAATAGACACACCATTCCTATAGCATTCCAGGTACCGCAGCATTAATAAAGAGCGGTGTTAAGATAAAATGGAAATGGAAATAATAAAATATGCTCAATAAATGCTACAATTTCCATTCTTTATGAGCTATAATGTAATGAAATGGAGGAACTGAGTCTTATTTCCCTTACAATCCAACATTTAGAAGATTAGTAAAAGTAATAAGAGATCATTTCCCACACCTACTTTACACTTACATTCGGTTCATTATTTCTATCGTATTTTGGGTCTATTAATGGTTGCTTTAATTAATTGTCTTTCCTTTTCCTAATCTCCATTTCACTCTCTTCACATAAAGACATAAGAGATTCCTTATTAACACCTCTCATTAAAGGTAAAGTTAAACCCAAAAGACTATAATAATATAAAGATAGACGTTTTCCTTTATTAATATTTATTGTTTGTTCTAATTAATTGAAATAAATGTAAACGGCTCACGCTCCAATGAAATGAAATAATACAACTTAATTTCCATATTTTAAAACTAAATAATTAAGACAAATGAACATAAAGATGAAGTGAGCTTATTTTATTTCAATTCTTGTTTGTCTTATCTTCGTGTAATAGGAATTAACATAAAGGTAATACGAACGGTTCCTTGACAATCTATTTTATGCTGTAGGAGTGGTATTAATTATGAACTGGGTGTATTAAAAGAGGAGCCTTCATTTCATGTCTTTTGGGTATCTCCTAAAGAAGCTCTATTCCATTCCTCTTTCTTTATCTTTGCATTCCATCTCTAGGCCTCGTTCATAAGGTTGTGGCTCTCTTCCCACGGTAACTCACTTCTCCTAATTAAAAATCATGCTCCAGGACTCATTGGCAGGTAATGCTGTAGGTTAGGTGTAAGAGGAACATTATCTTCATTTCACTGGCTCTCTTCATTTACACTGGGATAATAATTGACTGGGTGTTCTCTTCATACGTCTAATGTTGTACGAGAAGGATAATAAAGTACCAGAATTTATGGTTGCTTTTCCCTTTTTTAACAGGATTTAATGTTATGGACAAAGAATTCACGGTTACGTTCCTATTCTTATCGCACCGCTTTGTATTAATGGAAAGTGAAATAACGCATGGTTTCTTCTGTCTTTATTCTTAATTAACTTCACGGTTCCCTCCTAATGTTGCCTTCCCATTATAGACCTAAGATAATAATGTAATAATCTTTGTTCCTTTCAATTAAACTTCATTAACATTAAATTAAATCCTGTACAACATTTTATATTAATTGGAACCAAATGTAAGAAGATTATAATAAAATAGCAGCATGAAGCGTGTTTCCTTTCATTAATTCATGGTCTTCTTTAATAACGGAATACGCTTTCATTTCTCTTTTATTATCATATCCTAATTATATTTCTCTTTATAGATGGCGTATTTAATATCTTTAGGCAAAGGGAAACACCTTCAAGATACGGTAATGTGCATTTAGTTTAGTTTAAATTAATTCCCTCATCATTCCACCTATTCCTTTCTTCATCACCAGGCATTAATAGTCGGGAAGGGAATCATTAACTGTAACTCCTGACAAAGAACTAACACCTAGCATTAACTCATTGACCACTAACTCAAGGCCCTATGTCTAATGGTGAACTCCCATATTATAAGGTTGGGTCTTTAAGGTGAAGGTAGGGTTGACAGGGAAGGAACCTTGAGAATACGGTAAATCCTGTTGAACAATCTCCAAGTCATTCAAGCATCCAGCTATTTATTTAGTTATATCTGGGGTGTCAATTGACCTTTATTTCACCGTACCACCCACTCACTGACATTATTATCTTCTGGCTTTCGTATCCTTTGACTGTTACTTACTAATGTTTAACGAAGGGAACCAGGCCTTACAGACGGTGGATTAATTCCCTTTATCAACGGCTCAATGTTTATTTCCATTAATAAAAGCAAGTGAAACGAACCAAGACATTAGTTTTACTTTATGGAATTCTCTTATGGCATTTCCTATAATATTATTTAAGGAAATCTCCTAGTTGTTCTTGATTCAATTAAATATTGGCTTTTTACACCTAATTCATCATAACCTTGTCTTGGAGGTAATGTTCCTTTCCTTTATCTTTAGTTTTATATTTATAGGAGGATATCTTAATTATATTAAATCCTGATAATTATTCTGTTCATATTAAGGGTATATTTCCTGTACCTTCAAGCCTATAGGAATTCTATTTATCTTTATAGGATGTAGCTTAGTTATTCCTGGTGTCCTTATTCCGTTCTCTCTTAGTGCTAGGTGTAGAATGTAAAGAGGAATTGGTGTCGTGTGGAGAAGTTTGAAATTAAATAAAACAAGGGAGAGAAAAGACCGCGTGTTTATTTAATTCAAACGAGCCACGGAATCAGGAGTCGTTCATGAAGGTTTCAATCTTTAGAAATCCTTGAAGTTGTTGGGTTCGTGTGCGTGTTTAATTATAATGTAGTGAAAGGAGAGAAAGGAAGCATGAATTAAACACGAACGAAGCAACAACGGAAAGGAACCACCCCAGATTGTACAGTGTAACACCTAGATTGGAAAGTGTTCTGTGTTGTTTAAATTGAAGAAAGAAAAGCACGCGTTCTCTTCTTTGCCTTGTCTTTTCTTTCGTTACAATTAAACAGCACAGAAACCATGCCTGGCGGTGAAGGGTGAAAGGTCAGTCACAGAGGATTCCTAGTGTGTGTTCCTTATTACCGTTCCTCCTTTGTTGCGTTTAATTGTAATGAAATGAGTGGGTAACGAATGAAAGCACGAATTAAACGAAACAAACGAAAGAATGAAATGATGAAGTGCGTGTTCGTTTACATTAAAAATTAGCTCTCTTCCTCGTTTCGTTCATTATTTTCTTCTCTTTGTTTAATGAATTTCACGCTTTCATTACTTTCCATTGTAAATTCATTAAACTATAGGAAGTGAAGAAAATAAGAGAACGAAGCGAGTTCCTGTCACGTAGAAAGACTCACGATGGTACGGTTTCTTATTAATTTAAACCAAAGAAGATAAGTGAAAGGAATGAACGCATGCTTATTTGCTTTAAATTAAACGAAACCAGGGAAATGACCTAATTTTCAATGGAATTTCGTGCATACGTTCCACTCCTTTACAAATTCCATTATAAATTAGTTCATTTCGCTTCCCTTCACTTCTTTCATGCTTACGTTACACTACATTATAAAGAAGCGAAGCGAACGTTCCTTGTTTTGTGTTAATTGAACGAAACAAAGAGTGAAAGAAGTGAATGATGCGTGTTCGTTCAATTAAAGCAAAATAAGGAACCCCTGTCCTTTAATGCGGTAACTTGTCAATGGGTGGTTTATTTCCTGTGGCTTTTCCTTTGTTCACAGCGGTAATGGAAGCACGCGGTGTGAACAAAAGGAAAAAGCCAAAGGGAACCAACCATTGACCAGGAGTTACCATAGGCTTGTTAGTTACTCAAGACTTCCAGGGTTTGTGTGGTTCTCTTCCTCTTCTTTTATTCCCACCGCGCTTCATTATATTCCATTGCGTGGGAAGTAAAAGAAGGGAAACCACCACACCAACCTTACCCATTGACCTGATACCGTTGTTCCCGACAGTCAATTCCCAGTCAAAGGTCCTAAGGGTTTTGTTCTTTTCCTTTAACGTAATTACAATGCAGGGAAACGAAGCGTGAATTTCGTTAAAGAAAAGACACAAAACTGGTAGTGTGGTAGAGTGAAAGGAAGAAAGCGCGCTTCCGCTTCTCTTCATTGCCTTTCTTCCTTCACTCTTAACACACAGCCCACAAGATAATTACTGTAATCTTTCTAGGTAGTGTGAGGAGGGAAGAAGGAAGAAAGCGCGCGTTCCTTGCCTTTCTGCCTTCTACCCCTCCCACACTAGCATCCTTACAATCTGGGAAACTGTCATGTCTTACACCGGAATAACCATCAGGAACAGTCTTAGGTTGGTTCCTTTTCCTTTCGTTTCATTTGCTTTAATTAAACACAAACGAAGTGAAAGAGAAGTGCGTGGTTTAATTAAAAGCAAAGCAAACGAAATAGGAACGAAACCGTGTCTTCTTTCTGTGGCTTTTTCTTCTTTCCCTTTGTTCAATTCACGCATTCCATCACTTCGTTCTTACATTTGTAATTGAAAAAGAGGAAAGAGGAAAAGACCAAAGAAATAAGGTGTCATGAGATTGATGGTGTACGAAAGGAAAAGTAAAGGTTAACCGCTCATATTTCTCTTTGGCTTAGTTATAATGTAATGTAATGAAAGCATGAACTAAGCCAAAGGAAATAAAGAGCGGCCGTGTGAATTATTTAATTACAATTAACCGCGCTTCGTTCCTTCTGTCACTCCATTGCGTTAATTGAATTAAATAAAGCACACGGTTCATTTTCCTTTCCCATCAATCACAGTCTTTTCCTCCTATAATGTAATGTAATGGATGACCTAAATTTGTAATGGAAATTGTAATGGAAATGAACAGAACGAAGAGAAAGTGAAAGCAAGCACGAATTTCCATTATAAATTTTTGGTCATCTTCGTTTTTCTGTTCTTTTTCTTGTTGTGCTTTGTTCTTTTCGTGCTTCCATTCCATTCCATTACAAAAGAACAAACGACAACAATAAGAAAAAGATAAGAAAAACACCAATCTCATAAAGACAACTTACGACATCTCCCTCGATTACCAGGATTCTTTGTTACCTTTAGGATTCTCTCCACATTCCGTTCCTCATTCGTTCCTTTATTCTCGCTTCGCTTACGCTGCCATTGAAATAAAGGAACGAATGACTCACGAACCTCTTCTAATGGCTGCTCTCAAAGGCTTGGAAGGGTCACCAGGCTGTAACAGGAACTAAACCATCAAGAACCAGGAAACCGTTCATTCCACTCCTCATTCATTCCATTCACTCCTTTAATACACCCAGATTTACCTTCCACTACACTCACCTTTAATACACCCAGCGGCTCACTCATCATCGGTTAACCCTTGATTTGTGGTTCGCCAAGGATAACAGGTTCTTGAATCCCAAGAGCTCCTACAAAAGGATTCTGATGGCACCTCCATGTCGGCTCATTTCGTTCGTAATTTGTTTGTTTTAATTGAATTAAATCATGCCTTCATTACACTACGTTATATTTAATTCAAATAAAACTACACAAATAACCACACTTCATATTATAGGAGGAGGAATGAAAGAGAACCAGGCCTGGAAGATTACTGAATTACCTAGAAGAAAAAAGGCCAATTGACAAGGGAACAAAAGCGTGCTTCATTCGTTCCTCATTGCATTACCTTTTGTTTCCCTTATCAATTGTGGCCTTTTCGTGGTGTGTTTCATTGAAAGCAAATATAAAAGGAAATGCTCTTTTATTAATGAAATGAAACAGAACATCCATTGAAATCGTGCCTGGCTTGAAGAGGAAATACAACTAATAATTAAATAAAATAGAATGATGAGAAATATTTCGTTTCTTTTATCTAAATTCTAATGTCTAATGTTAAACGAGATCAACGCAATGTAACGGGAATAAGAGGAACGAGAGAAGGCCACAATGCATGAGTCTTTGAGAGAGAATTCATTACGCTCTTCCCCTTTTACATTTCCATCTTGGGTGACTAGGAATTAATCTCTGTGATCACCATACGAATAGACGGCTCACGCTTTACATTTCCTAAAGACTGGAGTTATAGTGCCAAAGGACGAAGGGAATCATATCCTTATTACCTTTATGTGACAGGGAATGAGTGTTTCCTTTGTTTATTAAATCCTATTAAACTTAAATATCTTTATGGTAATTCCTTTTCACTTAATACAACTTAATTTCCTTATGGTGAGATTACATTAAATAAGAGCAAGACTTGGAGAAGCGAATGTAAAGGAAGCGTCCATTATTAACTCATCCTAGCCTTTGTAACGCCTTATCTCATCACGATTAATTAACAGAAACTCACTTCTCTTTATGATTTTCTATTTACATTAAACAAGAACTCTTTTCCTATCTTGATTCAGTTAAATTTAGGTAATCTTCGTTATGTTAAATTCGGTTCACTCTTCACATTCTCTATGCTTTTAGGAATATAGCTTTATTAAGAGAATTCAGTTATCATTTATTGTCAGTAAATATTAATAAGCATGTACACCAAGATCTTTAATTGAACGAAGACCAAGACCATAATTGTACAGAAGGAACCACACAGCAACCATTAGGAAAGAGAATAAGAGGTCAAATTAAAGAGAATAAAACCATGAGTAATCCACCGTCTATTCCTCTCACACAATCTTCTTGTAATTCATCATATTCTCGCTACATTTATTTTCATTTGTCTTTATATTAAGAGATACGAGCGGTTACTTCATTTCTTTAATAATTAAATAAAACCGTGAGTGATTCCCTGCTTTGTTCATATTACTTTCTTCATCTTTACATTCCATATTATAGAATTTCCTAAAGGTATAGAATAAGGGTACAAAGATATAGAACTAACCCCAGATAACAAGATAATTAGGTGTCAGGATATAGATGGATTCCAAGGTAATGAATGTACCAAGATTAACTGTAACAAGAACAAAGGAATGTAACCAGGATAAGGATATAACTGTCAAGAACAAAGGATTCCTAGTGTTAAAGGTAACCAGATAAAAGGATAAGGATTCTCTCAGTAACAGGATATAACTAGGAACACCAAGAACTAGACTAGGAGATACAAAGGGAAATAACTGTCAGGAACACCAAGATAAAGAACCACAGGCAATGAAATAAGGGTCGGGAACAAAGAAGAGGAATGAAATGGAACGTAGGCTTCCTTCTTTACCTTTAACACAGAGCTCTCTCACTTGAAGACCAGGCATGGTGGCTCTCCTTCAATGTCAGTCCTAAAGGTGAGATTATAGCATGAGCCGTGTCCATGTGAACGATTAGAAAGATATGAAAGTGAAATAAGACAAATGAAAGAACGAAGTGAATGATTGCGTGCTTATTTCAATTAATATCTTTCGTTTCCTTCACATAAAGACACAAGGAATTTAATATTGTGGCCTTCCCAAACTAGAGAAGTGGAACGTAGCCTTCATGACACCTTTCGTTTAATTAATTGACCACCGAATCTTTTCCCTATCATTAGAAGAAATAAGTGGAGCATTCGTTTGTTTTATTTCAATGGCAGGGAAATGAAATGTAGCGAAGCGAGAATAAAACAAACGAATGAGGAACGAAATGACCAGACAATGATAGGAAAACCGCTGACAAGACGAGAGAGTAATTACCAGAATGTACCAAGAATTAGATGTAAAATACGTGGTTTGTCTTGCCCTAACCTACCATTATTACACCCAGCCTCATAAAGAATACCAATATTAAAAGAGAAACCATTCCCAACAGGCTATGTTAAAATATAATAATAGAAATGGGAACCAAAGGGCGGTTAGTTTAAATTAAAGAGAAATGAAACGAACACGCGTCTCCTTGTTTCGTTCCTTTCACTTAATTAAACCAACCGTACCATTCTTTCCAAAGGCTAGGAATTGAGGCATTCGTTCCAACATTATTAATTGAGGGAATTGTAAAGGGAAGGAAGGAAATATAAAGCAGGCATGAGTTCTTAATAATCTTTATACGCATTACGTTAATAACTAATATAAACGGAATAGGAACTTAATTATCTTTATGCTAATGGTAAATCCTGTCTCTTGGTTTGTTTCCCTTCCATTAATCCAGCCTACAGAAGACAGTAACTCCTGATACAATATACCCCTCCAATAATATGAAATCCTGTATGCTTTGTTTAATTGTGTTCATCTTTAGTCTTGGAGAAGCTTGATTGTTTATCTAGGGTTAATGGTATGTGGTGGCTCTTTTCCCATTGCCACAAAGATAAACCAGGATATAGATGAAATGAGGGTGTACACGGTGAGATAAAAGTACCCAGAAAGTAAGATAAAAGGGTAGGATAATAAGGTGAAGACAGGAATAAGGGTAAAGTAGGTGTCAGGAACAAAGGGGCGGTCCGGAAGGCTTTCTCCCAAGTCAATTGTAACGGTACCAAGATCAAGAACGGTAACTGTCCTAAGGGTGACCAGAAGACGGCTGTACAATCAATGGTCTCTGAGTTACTGTCATCCGGTGAAATCAAGGAAATTCCTGGCCTAAGAGTGGTAAAGGAAAAACCCCTAGAACTATAATGGTAATTCCTCTCTCTTTCGCTTCTTGGTTCGGTTATAATGTAGTGAAGTGAAATGAAACGAAAGCATGAACCGAACCAAAGAAAGAAGACGGAATTTCTCATTATATTCGTAAGGCTTTTTTCCCACTGTCATCATTTCGTTCGTGTGTCTTGTTTAATTTAAATATAATAAAACCACGCGATCACTCATTTCTTTCACTCACTTGTGTTTTATTAATTAAAATAAACAAGGAACACGCCCTTCATTCTCCCATCCTGGCTGTTACCTTCACGACTCAACAGATTAACTCCTAGAGACAGAGGAAACCAGCTACACCAAGATCAACCACAGACGCTTCTTCCCTTTTCCTTTTGTTTCCTTTGTTTAATTCCGTTGGCAAGGAAGTGAAATGAAATGGAAAGTGACGCGTGTAAACGGAATGAAACAAAACAGAACAAAGGAAAAGAGGTTCGTGTTTTATTCCTTTCAATTAACCACGCTTTCATTTCATTACATTGTGTTAATTGAATTAAAATAAACCACGAACGGAACAAAGCCAACAGCCTAAGATTGAATGACTCAAGACTTACAGGAGATCCTAATTATAACTGGGGTAGGTGTTTCTTTCCCTTATTTGTGTTGAATTTAATGTGAAGAGAACACGCGCTCATTTCTCTTTCTTCATTACGCTTGTTTCTCTTCATTAAATTCACCACAAAGGAAAAGAAGATAAGTGAGTGGTGTGTTCAGTTTAATTTAATAAAACACAAAGGATAAAAAGAGTGCGTGGTTTTATTTAAATTAAACGTAACACACGCTGGCTCCTTTCATGCTTTTGTGCTAATTAAAAGAAAGAAGCACGCATTCCCTTCGCTCACTTGTCTTCGTTTCATTTAATTAGAACAAAGAAAGGAAAATGAGCCGACAAGAATAGGAAGATATTAGTTGTATATTATAAGAGAATATTAGTTCAAAAATATACCATTAAGATTACATTATAAAATTATGAAGAGAGCAACAAAGCCTAAAGTAAAATGAAATAAACATAAGGGAACGCATGGTTTATTTAATTTAATTTAGCTTTGTTGGGAACGAAATGGGAATCAATCATAGGCTGTGGAACAAGAGTGAGAGAGATGAATGGTACGTGTGTTTCTTTCTCTAGTTTAATTCATGCTTCCATTCCATTACATTATAATTAAACTAGAGAAACCAAAGGAAACACACGGCTCATTCACTCTCCACCCACTGACACTAAACAAGGAATCCAGTCAATGGCAACAGTAGGAGGAATTGGTGGAAGGCAAAACCAGTTCATGATTCCACCGTTTCTCGTTTAAATTAATTGAATTAAAGCAATGGAAGGGAAACTGAAGCGCGTTTAATTCAATTAAATTAAAAACGGAAACACTGGAAGACATGACCCTTATTTCCCATTACACCTGGAATACACTGTCATCTCTTGGTGGTTTAGTTCCTGATTTCCTAGTCATGTCCTGGCAGCCTTAGTCTTCTTGTCATCGAGGGATTTCCTGTAGGCTTGTATCTCCTGTCTCTAGGTCCTGTCGTCTTGATGGGTCATCTCTCAGTCAATGGTCTAGCTTCGTTCATATTTGTGCTAATTAAAAGAACAAAAACCACGCATTCTTTCACTTCATTCAATCATTTCTCTTTTAATTAGTACAAATTATTCACTACACTGTTCCCCCTCATTTCCACTTCACTTTTATATCCACATCACGGTATCTTCTGTCCGTTGCCCTTTAATTAACCACAAATTATTAATGGAAATGCCAAAGAACGACAATGGAAGGAAACTTCACTAAGGTTGGAAGGCATTAGTTACCATAAGACTGACCTTTAATTACCAGGCCTTGGAGACGGTGGAACACTCACTCCTTTATGCTACATTCATTACGCTCACCACTACACTATACCCATCACAGCTACAATCTCATAAGGCTATATGTCTAATAATAAGAAGAAAGAATTAAATTACAGGCATTAGAAGATTATAATAATGAAGATAAGGGAATGTGTGATCTCTTATTAAAGCAAAGATAAAGAATGGTATGGATGTTGCCCCCAGAAGATATAACAGGAAAGGAGAGCACACGCCAGGAAATAAAAGCATTAAACAATAGAATCATAACGCTATTTTAATATTAATGAAGTGCGGTAAAGGATTACAGGCATGGTTTCTTTTCCTTTTATTTAGCTATATTCAAACCAACAGCATATAGGAGTTCTTGTTCCATTTGTACAAAGAGAAACACCTAATCTCTGATTCCCTTCATTTCCTCTCCAATAATAAGGATATACAACATTAAAGAGGTTCCTTGCTCATCAAATCCTGGTGTAATAGGCTAATTAAATAATGGAAACCTAGAATGAATTCCTTCTGTCGTCTGGCATGAGCGCTGTTAATGATGGAACACAAAGCCTCAGAGATTTATTCCGTTCACCTTTGGACATTATTGCCTTGAGTTAAAGGGTATAGTTCCTGTTACATTTAGCCTTGGGATTTCTATTACTGTAGCCTTCTTTAACAGGGAATAGGAATAAAAGAGAAAGTGTACCAGGAGATGAAAGGTATAGTGCAGTTAATTATGTCCTTTGCCTTACAATGCTAGAATGTGTTAAGATAATAATAATAAGGCTTGGAAGTGAGAAGGGAAATAGAAGGAAGTAAAAGAAGATAAACGAAATAACACAGGAACGGTTTCTAACGCAATGAAATGTAAATGCGTGTATAATTGAAATAAACTTGTCTCCATTATTTCTATTTCTATAAAGACAACTATAAAGATGGTTTCTCTTATTAACTAAATCTATAAAGAGAAATAGAAATCATGGCTCTTTTATTAAATTTAAACCAATAATCCATCCATTATATTTTATGGTCAATAATTGTAAAGAGAAGAGCGTATACAAAGAAACCGTAACTCCTCCTATTATTCTCTAAGCAAAGAAAAACGTAATAATTTATAGAAATGAAAATAATGTATTGTTTATTCTCTATATAAAAGTACATAAAATATTATACGAACGGGAATCAATTATTAATAATGAACTCTCTCTGTGTCCTAATGCTATAGGAAATGGTAAAAGAATATGAATGAATGAAATGTGACAAAAGAAAGTGAAACAAGCAATGAAATCTCATTATCTCTGTGCTCTCTTCTTGTGCTTTAATATTATAATAAGAAGTGAAATGAAAGGAATGTTCCTCTTTCTTATTGTTCACCGCCGTACGAAAGGAAGAGTAACGAAGAGTAAGTGTAAAAGGTTAAAGAAGGTTGTTTTCCTTTGGCTTATTAAATCCTGGCCTAAAGGTGTAATAAAATGTAACAGGAATTAAACTCGTGTACCATCCATTTCCTTAAGTCTAAATTAGGTTCCAAGTATTAATTAACAGGCCTTGGATAACGAGGTGGAACTCATGAAGCCTTCTCCGGTTTGTATTAAATAAGAGCAACATCCATTCCACTACATTATCTTCATTTCTATTCCAAATCCTGTAAACAACCATAATTTTATTGGTATGAAGCGAGGAGATATTATTATAGGAAATCAGATATCCTGTAGGCTTTCATATCCTGGTTATCTTGGAGTCATATTCCTAGTTGTTCCTTTTGATTTCCTGTCTTTTGGTATTTCATAATTAATAATAAGAAGAAGTGATTAAGTGTATGATGCGTGTTCGTTCCCTTTCTTTTATCTAATTAACACGCATACCAACCATAATTCCTGTTATCCCTGCTATAATTGGGTCTGGTGGTAGAGGAAAGAATGTGTGGTTAATTTAAACTAAACTCAATGAATAATGATGAGGTACGAATGCTAAAGGAAAGACAATAAAGATTCCATTCGTAATTTATTTCAATTCCATTACATTTAAATATAATAAAAGAACCATGCCTGCTTTAATTCTATTCCTTTCCATTGAAATTCTTTTATCTAATTCACTTGGTATGGAAGGTGTATTTCCTGATTGTTGCCTTCCCATTATCTCCTTTCCTTTGCATAAGGCTATTATAAGATAGTAAACGAGAACTCCTTTGTCTTTAATTAGGAACTGAGGTACAATTGATGCCTTCACGACAGCCCAAATTAACAGAAATCATGCTACCTTCCCACGGTTTCTCTTCATTCCCTTCACGGCACACACTCTCATAATAATCTTTCATTACAACCGTTAGGAATTACCTTAATGAGAATAAAGATGGCCCGGTTACCGTTATTATTCTTGAAATCCCTGGTCATTGTGGTGTCTTCCGTTGGCATATTTCATTAGAATAAAACTAGACCAAATAAGACAAAGAGAAATAATGGCCCGGTTTTAATAAGCCAAAAGAGAGGAACGTTACCCTTCCTTTAATCTAATGCTATACGAAATAAATGATAGAAATTATTATGCGTATTTCGTTTGCTTTAATTAAACGCAATAATATTATCTTAATCTCTTGTTTTCTTTCTCTAATCTCTCAAACTATAAGAAGGAAGATAAAAGGAGGAAAAGAAAGTACAGGATTACATGAAGAGAAGTTTATTACTTATTTGTTTCTATTAATTATTATAGAATGCGTGGTTGGTTTCACTTCATTTCTCTCTTCACTACGTTCCACTTCATTTCATTGCTGTTCATTATTAATAATTAAGTGAAAGGAAACGAACAGCATTATTATTAAATGAAACCAAAAGACAATAATTAGAAGATAAGAGAATTGACCTATGATATGAAGAAAGAGTTTTGGTTAATTGAGGCATACGTGACAGGAACTCAGAGATTTTGTAATAATAGCTGGCTTCTTATTAGATGAAAGATAGAAACCATTATGATGAAGCCTTATTAATTGTCTTTCTATACCCTTGAAGATAATGTCACCTTTGTTTCCATGCCTTCTATATCTTTATATTAATAGTTCTTGGTTAATGGAAGGCGTATTTGTTAATAATAAAAGCCGTAAGGAAATGAAGATGTTGATGCCAAAGGCCAAGTTTAATGTATTATTAGGATTAAACGAATCTCTGCTACCTTCCTTCATTCCACATTGTATTAAATGGATAAAAGAGAACCCAATTACCATAATCTTAATGTGAGGAAAGATATTAAGGGAACCAAATTACCATAAAATATTAAAGGACCCAGCTTAATTTCCATGCTTTCCTATTCTTATTAGTTTAAATTAACAGAAATATGAACGGTTGTAATAAAATATAA
Source organism: Cassiopea andromeda (assembly GCA_018155075.1). Classification (NCBI taxonomy): domain Eukaryota; kingdom Metazoa; phylum Cnidaria; class Scyphozoa; order Rhizostomeae; family Cassiopeidae; genus Cassiopea; species Cassiopea andromeda. Next base: position 19,597 of record WIPJ01088786.1, read on the forward strand.
TAAGAAAACCAGGTTTTGATGAGCGGATTTAGTTTAATTTAACACAATAAAGTTACCCTCAGGAAATTATGATGAATCCGCTCTATCTTTATGTTCAATTATAATTAAATTCTATACATCTTATTATATTTAAACAAGACCAATTAATTAAGGAAACCAGTGCCTGTACAATATTATCCTAGTGTTAGGAAGGGAACCTAGATCTAATGTCAGATAAAAGACCAGTTTATAATAATGGAAAGTGAAAGAATGGAATGATGAACGAGGCCTGGTGTTAATGAACGGTTTATTTCCATTGTATTAAAGCTGTATACGAAAGGAACACTCACGATGCCACAACTGAGAGATTCTTATTATTGAGTTTAATTAAGCACTCAGTCTTTCAGGATCTGCCATTACTTTCTCTTATAGCTGCTTCCACTTCCTTACGTTCCACCATCTATTATTACACCACCGCCAGTCCAACATCAATACGGTACAGGAATTAATGTCTTGGTCTCTTCATGGTCTAGGCTTTCTCTTAATGGTGTAGGCCTTCTCTTCATGGTCTCTTCCTTTATGACCACGGTTTAGGCTTCGTGCACCATCCATTACACCATCTATTAATAAGGGTTGGGAAAAGAATGTTTGTTTAATAGGAATCACTCATAAAGGCATCAGATAAAAGGGAGTGATTACATCCATGCTTTCTATAGACCAAAATATAATAATGGAATGAAATGACTCAGTGTTCTTTATTACCAAGCAACTATTCCCATTCCTACTTTGGGCTGTAAGAAAAGAGCCGTATGAATTAGAAGAAGTAACGAAGTGAAATGAATTTAATTAAAACAACTTAATTTCCATGAGGGCCGTTACGTTAGGTCTTATTTAATACCGTTACTGTTACTTGGTTCTTTTCCCTACCGTTCTTATCACTTGGTTATTTATCTTTCCATTCGTATGGTGAATCCCTGGTGTTCCCTTATGGTAATTGAATTAGGTGAATGGTCAATGGTTCATGCTTCCCTATATCCTGTTACGCTCACTCACTTCATATTTAGGTTCCGTGCCGTTCGCATAAAGAAGGAAATCATGAAAGAGAAACGAGACTTGGTGTAATAGGACACAAAGGTAAGAGCACTACCATTATTAATTGTAAGAGTGAAAGCATGAGAAAGAACACAACTTAATTTCCATATTGTTCGTTCGTATTCGGTTAATAACAAAGAGAACCCAGTTTATATTAATTATTAACAAAGAGAAACATATTTAATTAACCGTATATTCTCTTCACATTATTATAAGAGCATGGATTAATTGTAAGAAACCGTGAGAATTAGGAAGAGAAATGGAAATCATAAAGTGAAGTGAAACGAACACCATGCTTTCTTCTATCATTTCCTTTACCTTATCATTATATTATGAGAGAATGAGGAACGAATAGGATGACATTATTCTCTTCCTTTATTATCGTTATGCAAAGGGAAAGAATTAGAAGTAAAGATAAACGCTTCTATCATTCTATTTAAATATAACAACTATATTTCTCTTTATAAGAAGATATAGGAAGATAATGAAATAGGAGTATAAATGGAACAAGGAACATTACGCGCTTCATATAAAACTAAAAAGAATAAAATAATGAGCGCGTATTTCATTTAATATTTTATGCTGGATTTAATAAGAGATAAAGAACGTAATCATTATGCTTATTTTAATTAATTATTGATGCGTGATTTCCTTTCGTTTAAACGCATCACACACATTATCTTCATAGTATTTCTCACTGTTAATTACGGCAAAGGAATTAATCTCATGAAGCTTTCTATCTGTCCTCTAATAAGAAGATAATAAGGGCGTATGCTTTCACTTCGTTAAATAAGAAATCATGGTGTCATTTCTCTCGTTTAATCTTCGTTATCTTTCTTTATCTTTATTTTGACCTATAAGAAGTTATCTCCTGTAGATTGAGGCTATTCCTGAAGGTAACAGTAAGTGATTCCCTGCCACAGTGTCCAATAATAAGGGTTGGTGCTAGTGTAATGGAATGTAGCCCTCGTGTAATGTTTAATGTAGCCCCCACCACACTGCCAAAGGAAACCAGGCACCGCAGCATTCCATTCATTCCGTTTCTCTGCTTTCATTACATTCGCTTCTATATAGTGTAATTCCTATATCCTGATTCTGTGGCTCCGTTCCTGTTACAATCTCTTAACGCTAGGATAAGTCACTCAGTCTTAAAGGTGGTGCCATCAGATAAAAGCCTCAATGAAAGGTAAGTCATCCAAGCATCCAGGAATTAACTAGACCAAGAAGAGCATGCATCTTAATTTCCAGAATGTTCGTTCTCTTTCTTTAATCTCATTATCTTTGGTATATTTCTTTCCCTTTATTATCTTTACAGTAGAAATCTTGAAAGGCATAATAATGAAGCCTCATATGAAAGGAATAAAATAGGCTTCCAGATTCTATATTTCTTTCCCTTTATTCACGGCCTAGCATTCTACCATTAAGTCTGGGCTTTATGCAAGGAAAACAAACCATCCATTACATTACATTAAATCTGGCCTACAAACCATCCATTCCAGGCCCTTGTTTAATTACAGTTACACCACACTTCTTTTACCTGGTGACCTAAATTATTAAGATAAAGCCACAGTTTCCAAGCTCTAGAATCTCTTAATCCTTTTACATTAAATATTATTAGGATTAAACGAGTCTTTAATGACAGGGAAATAAACCATGAGTCATAAGCCCTTGAGTCATTCATCATCAGGCTCTAGGAACTTCTATAATGTAACCGGCCTTTTCCTTTAGCCCACTGTACAATCTTATGGTAGGTGCTATTACATTATATATTAAGGGTGTGGAGTGAATGAAGCCTTCTTTGACTGGAGATCCTAATTAATAATGAACGAGAAGAGATTTCATCACAATTTCCTATTATTTTCTCTTCATATAAAACTAAATAAAAGATAATAATGTGCTAGATTTAAGAAGAGAAATAGAAGAGCGGTTTCCCTTTATGACCAACCGTTAGTGCTAGAGAAAGGAGATCAGGAACAACTAAGGGTAACCCCAGAACATTAAGGCCTTTCCCTGGGACTCAAAGGTAATGAATAACTCAACGGTTGCTGTCATTGAGGCCCGTGGGCGCTTCTTTTCTTTGCTTGTGGCCTTTTACAATGGAATGATGAAAGAAATGTAAGCGTGAAAAGGCCAAAGAAAGAAAGTGAAGCGTCAAAAAACCCAAATTAAATATAATTAAACCACGCCTCATTTACACTGCGTTGTGTTTAATTATAATTAATTTAGGCTTTTTTGGCCTCTTTTCCCACTAAGAGAATATTGTGTGGGGGCCCAAGTGAAGAAAATGAAAAGAAATTATGGGCCGCAAAGTAAAGAAAAAGGGTGCTTCGTTTCATTTCCGCTGTTGGCTTTGTGTTTAATTAATTCACGCATCCACTTTGTTCCTTTGTAATTAATTAACACAAGGCAACAGAAGGAAAACACGAAGCACAAGACTGACAGGTGGGATGGATTCCAGGGGCAAAAGACCTAAATTTAACTAACGAAATAGAACACAAATGACGAAAGGAAATGCGTGGTTCATTTCGTTAAGTTTAATTTAGTTCTTTTGTCTTTGTGCTGTTTAATTCGCTTATTTCATGCTTCCATTTTATTACATTATAAATAAGCAAATAAAACAGAACAAAGAGAACCCCACCAAGTCATGAGGGGTTAACTGTAGAATATAGGGCTCGGTGGTAAGGATAGGATATAATGGATTAACTCAGTGTCTGTTAACTCAAGGAACCAAAAGCCTGATGTAACCGCCATTCCTCATCTAATACAATCCTGGCCTTTGGAATCCATCCTCTCTTCATATCTTGTTTCACTCTCTTATTCTCTTTATTCTTACCTTCTTTAATAATTATATGCAACGAATGCTTTCTTAATATTTAATGATGCACGGATCACGCTTTTCATTTGTATCCGCTTACATTAAACATTAGATGGATGTGAAGAATGCTTTCTCTTCAAGATATTAATGCTGTGACAGAAGGCATGAAAGTAACAGATAAAAGGTTAGGAATAGACGAAAGAAGCAGAATAATTCCTGGAAGACAAGGGTTCGGTTATTGTACAAGGATATAGGAAGAGAATAGAGCGCTATTAATTAACACAGCGAATGCAATGAAGTGAAAGAGAGCGCTATCATTCTGTTAATTAATACTTGGTAATTCTATTCTTTTCCATTGCCATAAAGATAAAGTGGCCTTTGTGAAGATAAATAAAAGGAAGCATGCACTGAGTTTAATTTAATTGCATTTCTATTTCTATATCTTGAGTTATTAAAGGACAGGATTTCTTCTCAGTGTTCATTATATTTAATTTAATGGTAAATACGTTCATAATAAAATATTGGGATGTGGTGTGACCGGGAACCAGATGACATAGCTCCTCTAATATAATGCCTGGATCTCCAAGTCAATTAGATAACACAGGGATTCCTTCTTTACACCCATCCTTTATGCTTCTTACCTTTGCACTATATCCTAAGGTTGTAAGGAAATAGAAATAATGAAGAGAAACCGTAACGAAATACAAATAGAAATTAATAATCCATAAAAGATTGGTGTTTTATTTCTCTTATTACAATCCCAAATATGAATGGAATAAGCCCAAGACCTGAAGTTATAGTTGGTGTTCCTTCTCTCTTCACTACCTGGTTCTCTTAATATCCTAATTAATGTCTTTGGGTGCTTTCGTTCCTCTGTCATTAATTGGTAGGAGTGGAAAGGTAATGGTGGAGGAACGGAGAAAGTGCCTTGGGAATAAAGTGAAAAGGTAATAAGGAGGAAGTGTAAAGGTAATGAGGATTTAATAGACAACGAATGACCTTTGCCTAACGGAATTAAATTATTATCCCAGGGAAAAGATCCTAAATTAATACAGTGAATCCTGGTAATTAATCTCACGGTTTCTTCATCCATTTCCTGAAGGTGTATTGAGTCATTCCAGATAAAGAGAGTTCCATTACAATATCTTATATAAGGGATGAATTAAATAATAACACGATGGTACGGTTTCTTACTACCTTAAAGCACTAGGAACTATTAAGATAACACCATACGAAAGGTCAGTTCTCGTTCTCTATATCTTAAGGGCAAAGATTTAATGCCAAAGGCCCTAATTTAATATAATGGAATTCCGTTCTTGATGTTGAGATTTCATTGCTTTCTTATTGTGTTCAGTTTAAACTTAATAACTTAGGCCTGTTTCCCTTCCCCACAAGGCTACATTCTCTTAGGCCTGTTTCCAACCTACACCACAAGGCTTAGGACACAATGTAGGGGTATTAAAGGAGGAGATCTTGGTGTTCCCCGTAACTATAAATAAGGCGTCATATGATTAAACTTAATTTCCGTTCATTATTTTATTCTTTTCCTTTATTAAGAGATTCTTGAAGGCAAAGGACAAATGAAAATAAATGTATAATGTGATGGAAAGGAAGTTCTCTGTGGTCTAATCTTCGTTATTATATTTTATGATCAACTGTTTCTCTTATTTTATTGATCTTCGTTATTATAATTAATATCTTTCGTAATAATCTTTCGTTTAAATAATACAAATCGGGAACGGCATTATATTTCTATTCTTATTTCGTTCATTATTACACCTAATTTAATATAATGGAGTGACAGCACCCTAGAAAGCATAAAGGAAGATAACGTAAGGGAAAAGAACACTACCATAACACCATTCTATTAAAGCTATAAGAAAGAAGTGATTCCTATTAAACTAGGCTTATTAATAACTAAGAGATTCTCCTATAAGATTACACATAAATATAATAATGTAAAGTTAGTCCTTTCGTAACACCTCATTTAATAAGCAACGAACTCTTAATAAAATAATACAAAGAGAAACTTCCCATTACATTAAAGATTATTGAGTTTAAATCAAACGAACACCATGCTTTCTCTGTCATTTCCTTCTCTACAATTAACCCTACAATGACATACCATATAGCCCACAAGATAATAAAGGGAGATAAGTTTAATAATATCCTGCTTCTTTATGGTGAAAGGAATAATGAATCTCTGGAATTTCCTGCTATTAATTCATGCTTTAAGGGAATGTGATGTGAATGAGCCGCACTTAATTAAACTAAATGTTGTTTCTGATGAGATCTCTCCCTTTATCATTACCTTCTATTCTTGGTCTTCATGCTTCTTACATTCTACTAGCAATAAAAGGGAAAGTGAGAGATAGAAAGTGTACCGAGATTAAATGAACAGCGTGAACGGAACGAAATGTATAATGTGAAGTGAAAGAACGCTGGAAATGAAGATAAACGAGCTGTGATTTCATTCCTCTTTACATTCACTTCCTATACGGCAAAGAAGACAGCGTAATAATATTATGGATGGTGTTCATGCTTTTAATTAGTGCTGGAATAATGGTAAAGTAAAGGGAATAATGTACCACTCATAAAAGCATTATTTAATGAAAGTGGAACGGTGGAGTGGCGGTGAAGGAACCACAGGCATTAACCTACCACACAGTAACCACCCTCATCTCCTAGCCCACACAGCAACCATCAGGCCTTTCCAGTGAAGAGACAATCCATGCACTAGGTAATCAGGAACAACATTAGAAAGACAACCAACCTCATATTCTCCAGGCCTTTCCCTGCGACTCATAAAAGTTCTGGTATTCCTCCTATCTTACAGTTACTGCCCTACGGTGGAACGAGTGGAAGGGTGGAGTGGCAGTGGAACGGTTTCTCTTAGGTAAATCCTAACGTCTGGAAGATTCAATTAAATGTAATAAACTTCTCTCTTCATCTCTAATTAAACAGAATGCAATGACAAACCTAATGATCTAGGTTTCCACTGTATCTGGTTCCTCTTTTACCTGTTAATTGCTGGATCCTCAATGACAGACACGGTTCCTGCTTTCATGTGACGGGTGGTTTACTGATGGCCCTCTTTAACTAATAATAAGGGAAGATAATAAGTCTATGAGTGAATGAAGAGAACGTAACGGTAACTCACTTCTTGGTATTGTACGCCCTTATTATAATGGTGTTATGGAAGCATATTTTATTACAATTTATTATTTTCTTTGGGTCTTTCATTATCTTCTCGTCTTGGAATTAATCTCTTTTCTCTTTCATTATCTTCACACTTACAATTAATCTCTTTTCCCATCTTCTGCTAATTAAATAACGGAATGAAATGTAGGCTTCTCTTCATCCTTTTCTTGGTATTCTTTCTACCGTTCATCCATACTATATTAAATAAGGCGTAATGATAATGAGAGCGTAATGCCATTCTATTTAATATCACTTCCTTCACTTTATTATATTTAAATGCCAATAACAAAGAGCGGTTTCACTGTAATGTCTTCCGTATGTTGCTTTTAATTAAAACATAACACCGAGAACTATGCCTGGCCTTCCTTTTCTTTGCCTGGCCTTCGTTACCATTACATTTCTCTCTTATTACCGTATGAATGGAAAATAGTGTCTTGGAGAAGCGAATGCGGTTCCCTTTCCATTGTAATAAAAGCAACCATAAGATCAACCATTATTCCCAGGAGTTACTGTCCTAAGCCTGTCATTGAATGTGGCCTGGTTAATCTTGAAGGTGCTCTTAATTAATACACCACAGAGTGTTTCCATTTAGTTTTATTTCAATCACTGGAATTCTATTATTTCCTTTTCCATTGTGACTTTCCATTGCATAAAGCCTAATGACATTATACGCCACACCTATTATTCCCAGTGCCAGAAGACGTGAGTTTAATTATAGGTAAACTTAGCCTTGGGAAACCAGGAACGTAATGTGCAACCGTATGATCTCCTCACATTAAAGGTATGGTTTAACTGTACAATCCAGGCTATAGGTGGAAGTGTCCTGTGGCAGCCTATGGAAGGTATCTCTCATGGTTTGATCACATTATATTATTAGGCATGCGTATGAATTAAAATATGATGCTGATGCTGGTGTTCCTGACATTGAAGCCTTCGTTCCACTGTAACCAACCTTTAACTGACACCGAGATAGGAATGGAGTGAGTGACTCAAGATATTATTGGGATGGAGCCTCTAAGATTGTACTGTTAATTCCCGGTCATCTAAGCCTTGTGTCATTCATACTATTCTCCGTACAATGGGAAAGTGGCCTTGTGAGATTAATTAATTGTATAGCTCCTGTAATAAAATAAGGTATGACATTGTAATATTAAAGGAAGAAAGTTCTTTGTCAGTGAAGGACACATCCCATTAAGATAAATAGGAATAAAATATGATGCAACTTAATTTCCATTGAGAAGAGATATTAATTAGAACCACTTTATCCTTATAGTTTAATAAATACGGCTCATTCTTTTATTCTTTTATTCTTTGTGTTTTACTTATAATATCCTAAGGCTTTATGAGGAGATCTCTTCCCTTTGTTCATATTAACGCTACAATCTCTTAACGAAGCTTCATTATTCCCACTTCTTATTTATTAACGGGAATTATTAAAAGAGAAACACACGCATTCATTCTTTCCCCTTATAATATTGGGTTTTAATATCCTGGAAATCCCTTCATATTCTTATTCTCTTTATCTTTATTCCTCTAGCATTCTATCATTAAATATTAAGCTTGGAGAATGATAATAACGATAAGGAAACTAAGTTGTTTTATTTCTTTTATCCCAATTAAACATAATAATTTCCGTTCGTACACCATTCTTTTATTATTGGATCTTATAATGTCTGGATCTCCTATAATTGACTCATGGCAGTCGTTAGGAAAAGGATGACATTATTCTCTTCATACCAATAGACGGCCAACGGAAGACAGTAACCGAGCCTTAATGAAAGGAGAACGCATGCTTCTTTATGATGCCTTGAGGGATAGGAAAGCATGGAGTCTTTGTCTGTTCACCTTTAATTACAGGGCCACAGGGAATTAATGATACTGCTCTAGGAATTAATAATGCTGCTCATTCATTAATACGTGGGCGCTTCTCTTTCACTACGCCATTCGTATAATGAAATGAAACGCAGCATCCATCTTCAAATCTTGGTGTTCCTGGATCCACGGTTTACCCTTATCTTAATGTTCTTTATAGGAAGTCTATTTTATATCTACAGCATAGAGTGGATAACGGGCCCTTGGAAATTAAGGTCAAATGTCAATAATCTTTTCTCCTTTATTAATTGGGTTTCTCTTTGTCATTTAATTAACACCATTCGGGAACAGCATTTATGGTTGCTTTCACCGCTAGGCTACATTCATACCAATAAAAGAAGATAAAGAATACAGCATTTCATTTAACTTTATTACAATTAATCAAATTACGTTAATAATACCTGGTTTTCTTAATATTTTATGACTAAAGAAATGAAATCAATTCCTAATAAGAAAATAAACCCTTCATTTCAATCATTAAAGATTATTACAATTAATTTAAAAATAAAGATAACAAAGGGGAAATAAAGATAAATGGAAAGATGTCACGGTGAACGAGAGAGAGCCACAATATTTAATGAGTTTTACAGGAGATACAATCCTATGCTTCAGTTTCCATTATTAAGAAGCAACATCAGGAACAACTAGGAAATTAATTATAATAAACGAAATTCTATTCTTTTATCCATTTCTATTCCTTACGCTTACACTGCCTTCACTCACGTTCTCTTCTATCACTCACTCTTCTTTCACTTACACTTCCTACAATAGGATGAAGACGGTCTTATTTCTATCACACCGTTAGGATTTATTATTTATTACCTAACTATAAAGGGAAAGTAAACTTATAGCATTTCCTAATTATATTTCTATTTGCAGGAATCACTCACAAGATATTAAATTGGCTTTCTTTAGGCTAAATATATAATAAGGAATAGAAAAGTAAAGGTAACGGAATGCAAATAAAGAACAATAGAATGGCATTCCACTTCATTATTTTACTAACGGAATGCATGTGTAATAATAGCATGCGTGAATTCCTATAAAGAGAACGGTAATAAAGATAAAGGAACGGAAGGATGAAGAGAATAATTATTTCCTTTGCATTAAAACCAACCTTATGATATTATAAAAGGAAAATGGGAACGAAACTTTATTATAATTCTATTTGGCATAAAGACAATAAATGAAATCTTAATATCCTCACATTATATTAAACCAGGAAATCTCATTATCTTTGTGCTCTCTTCTTTCGCTTTATATTAATAAGAACACATTCATGACATCTTTCGTTACATTAAATTAAATCTAGCGTAACGAACCACTTCCCATTCTATAATCTACCATTAGGAAACACACCATCTTTATATAGGAGGTCTTGTTCTTTATCTTTGATCTCTATTATTCTCTTCTTACCACCGCACTTCCTCATTATCTTTGGTGTTTCCTCTTTTCTTCTTACCACCGCTCATTATCTTTGTAAGAGGAATAACTAATACCAATAATAAATAATAAATGCTGGATTCTTCAAGACGTTGGAATGTAAAGAGGAATAAGAAAGACAATTAATATCTTAGGGAAATTAAGTTTAAATTACCAAAAAGAGGCATGATTTTGATAAAATGGAAGTGAAAGCACCCTTCTTTGTCATTAATTTCCTAGCGTATGATTTCTATCTTTCTGTCCAGGCTTTATCTTTACTTTCTTTGGTCTATTCTCTTCCCTTTTATTTTCTATTCCTATAATAATATCTTGAGTCTTTGTTCCTTTCATTAATTTATGGTATTTCATTTGTAATTAAAATATGCTGCAGGAATTTATTATGTTTAATTGGCTTTCTTCTAATTCATTGCATTTATCTCTCTTACAATTAGGCTATATGGATTACCAAGAAATAGACATTATGAAAGGAATGGGTAAAAGGAAAGAGAAATGTAGGGAAGAGAAATAGAATGACAAAGAACTTAATTTAATAAGAGCACACGGCCTTTCCTTCATGTCACGGATCCTTGTTCATTCACACCTATTAAAATAACCAAAGAAGACCACCATTAGGATGACATTGAAGAGATACCAAAGTGAAATGTAAGAGAAGAGATAATGCAGTGAAATGTAGAGAAGAGAAACACCAAAGATAACCCAGAACCTCTTTAATGCATAATGCCTGGTGTTACTGCTCTAGGTATAATGGGAAGGAACGGTAGAAAGATTACTGCTCTAGGTATAAGAGAAACCGTAAGCAAAGGACAGCAGAGATGTCACTGTTCTTTTATATTTTAATTCCTGGAAATCCTAATTACTTTTCTGGTCACTCCGTTAATATCTTGGGAATCCATCTTTGGTCCTTTGTCTACCATTAAATAATAAGGTTTCTTACTATAGCCTGTGGTGAGGAGATTATTGTACAGGATTTAATGTGAGGGAGTGGTATATCTTTATAGGCTGTTAATTCCTGGAGACACCATTGAAATAAAGGGTAACGGTTGGACGGTGAAGTGACTCCTTTGTCTTTCATTCCCTCTGTAACTAGGATATGATTGTACAAGGGCATAAGGGAACCACGAGTTATTAATTGAATGATGCCTGCCTTGGAGAGCCTAGATAAAGCCTGTTACGTTCCCATTCCTTTCACTTCACTATCCTTTAACGTACGGAGAGACGGTAGAAAGCATGGCGCCTGTTACATCCCTTTATATCCTTGACTGGGAGGTAGTGTATCCAGGAATCCTCTATATCTTATGGCCTTTTACACTGTCCAGAAGGTAACTCTCCAGGCATTAGAAGCATCCTTTGAGAACTTACCAACCTTACACCCTATACGAAATATTGTACAGTGAATCATTGGTATAAGTGTAATGAAATGGAACAGAAGCTTCCTTTATTATCCCTACCATTAAGAAGCAAGAAAGACAATTAATTATTAATGCGGCTCTTTTAATATAGAAAGTAAAGTGGAAGGAAGTGGGAGCCGCTCATGATTTTATGAAAGACAAAGAAGGGAAACAAATAGCATTAAACATTAGGCCTTTGGCATAGGATACAACTATAAGAGATTGGTGGAACTATACCCTTAATCTCACAGCTAGGAAATCTTCTGTGTCATCACCCTTACTGTCTTCCCTCTGTGATCACTATAAGGTAATTCCTTTAATCTTCTAGCTCACTGACCACCGAATCAACTGTCACGGTATCCTCTATATCCTTGCCTGTTGGTTACTCAATTCTACTGGTAATTCCCTACGACTCAATTAATCTTCTGTGTCATTCCATTTCCATTAATTAAAGGAAACGAAGCTTCATTACATTCACCATTTCCTCCATCTTCTAATAATTCCCTGCTTTCGGTTTATTTCCAAGCTTATTTCGTTTACACTGTCAATCTCAAAGCCTTAGGAACCATCCCAATATCCATATAGCCTAAGTTATTAAGATAATGTTCCTCGTTCTCTTTCTTGGAATCCTTCTGTCCTGTATGGTTTCTTATTATAGCCTGTGGATTAATGCTGTGTCCTAATGCCTGGTGGTAAAGGAGAATAAGAGAGTATTTCCTAGCTGTAGGAGAATAAAGAAGGCCCACAATATTAAGAACGTTTTCCTTTAATAAAATCTTCTGGAAATTACAATTAAATATTATAACAGGAATGCTTTCTTCTGTATAGGATTTCATTTAATATTAAAAGGAAAGCCCAGGAACACCAATATTATTAAGGGAATTAGGATATAGGAAGATAACTATAAAGAAGGAACTCCTATAATATAATACCGTTAAGATTAGTGGTATATTTAAAGGTTAGGATTACCAGGAAATACAAATAGAAATCCAGTTTATTAATATCTTGACCTATTAAAGCCTCATAAAGTATTGGAATTTCCTGGCTTATTTATAGTTTGTTCCAATTAAAGATAATATTATAGGATTAACCGTACAAAGCCTGTCCTAAGATTGTGTCTGTGCCGTGGCAGTGTAATGGAAGCGTCTGTATGAACGGAATCAATTGTAAAGAAGGTTGCTTTCCGTTACGCTTAATTAATAACGAATACAGGAATAATCTTTGTTCTAATATAGCTCAGTTCCTCTAACACTAGGATATCTTATTTATTACCTTCCTATAAGAGCATTAGGGAAGCATACAAAGGAGCCCTCTTGGACTGGAGATTCAAGCCTGTGGTTTATCTTGGTGAATCCTATGTTCTTTGCCTATAGGAATATCTTAGTGGTCAATGTAGATGGAGTGGAATAGGTGTCTTGGTCTTTATAATTAAGCACTAACGACATCCATTATTTCTTTGTCCAATTTAAATCTTATGAACGGAATCTCACTTCTTCTTTATCTTTCCTTTCATTAAATTAGGTTCTTTGCCATTCCATTGTATTAAGGAAAAGGAAACAAACCATCCATAATTCCATTGTCTTCCTATAATGCCGTGTGTAAATTATGTCCTTTGCTTTCATTTCATTAAATTATAGCAGTGGAAGCCCTCTTTATTTCTAATTATATTGGTATGAAGAGCGGATTTAGTTTACATTATTATATGAGAATTGTTTTCCTTGCGTTATCTTATTGTCGGTTCCTTCCATTTCATTATTCTCTTGTATCCCTTCTTTCTTCTAATTCTAATGTCTAATAATAAAGACCAACCTTATGACTTTCTATAGCCTTTGGGACATAAAGACCTGGCCTCGTGTACCAAGCAAACCAAGAAACCGTACGAATGAACAAAGAATCCAGACGACAGAGAGTTCATTTCCAGGGTTTATGAGTGAACGAAAGGCATTAGATAAAAGTAAATAAGATTGCATTCGTTGTGATCACTCATTTAATTAGGACACGTTAACATCTTGGTAATTCTCCTCGTTTAATTATAGCATTTCCTAACAGTATAAAGATAGCCCAAAGATTATGAAAGCGGTTACAGTTGCTGGTCTATTAAGCGAAGGAATGTCTTTATGGTGAGTGTGTTCCATTAAATATTAAAAGTGGAAAGCGTAAAAGGAATGGAATGACAGGAACACCTAGAATTATTATACGAGGAACGGTAACCCTAATAATATTGTATGGTTAATGGTATGTGGTGAATATGGTGAGATTACAACTTTATTTCCTTATCGTTACCTTTATGAAGCCTCAATTATAGGTCTAACATTACACTTCCTTCATTCCTATAGTTAAGTCATAATAATATTAAAGGACTGGGAATCGTGAGTGTTCCACCGTCTATAATTAATATGAACGAAACGCTAGGATTTCTTAATGTTGCCTCAGTCACTTGGATAACCCCATAAAGAATACAGTAATTATAATAATGGTTTGGAAATAGCAGGATTTAACTAAAATTAAACTCATTTCGTTACGCTACAATTGATTCCGTTCGCCATTATTCTATTCCTTTCGTTCTATTTATTATTGTCCAAAATACGAATGGAATCATGCCATCTTTGTATAATGGAAAACCACAGGGAATTAATCTCACTTCTTATTATTTTCTATTCCTTTCGTACTGGTTCTGGCTGCTGTGAACGAAGGGAGCATGAAGATAATGAGGAGTTACAACCTTAATTTCTATTCCATATTATTTAACGAAGTGCGTATTTATTATTTACTTATTTCCATTCAAACAACCATTTCTTTTTGTTAATTAATATCTTGTTAGTTTTATCTATACCATTATAGGAGATCCAGCTATTTACCTTTGCTTTCTTCATTATTGCTTTTATAGAAATACAATTGAAACAATCTTAATGTTATTCTCTTTTATAATCTAAATCCTGGCGTATAATTCTCTCAGTTCTTTCTCAATTAAATATTAAATCCTGTGAGTTCCTTTTTATGCGGTTATAATTTAATATGAATGAACGATAACAAGAGAATTCCATTAAATTAAACATGCATTCCGTTCCTTTTATCTTTGCCCTAATTATTATTTATCTTTGCTTGAGGAATGAGTAACGGTTAATCTGGAAGGCATCAATTTAATTAGGAAATAAACAATCCTGGCGTCTAATAGATTCTCCTTGTGGTTTAATTAAACAAGCCACATCCCAGAAGATAAAGAAGGTTGCTTTCGCTTATCTATATCTCTTTCAATGGAAACAAGGCAACATCCATCCTTATTCTTTGGTCTAGTTAATAATGGTAATTCCTAAAGACATCATGCATTCTATACCGTGTCTCATCGCACCAAGCCTACAATCACTCCTCCATTCCTATCGCATGCCAGGTACGTTCTCTTCATTCTCGGTGTTATGATCACTATTTTATTTAGCTTTATTTAGAGAATACGAAATAAATGACAAATAAAATAGAATCATAAGCGTGTTTTCCTTTGGACAAAGACCAACCATAACCAAGAATCCAGGAGTCACTTCACCATAACCAACCAGCCTAAAGTAAACGAGAATTAACCGTATCTCCTCCTACTATATGACTCATGCCGGCCTTGTACAGAAGAAAGCATAGAATCACTTCCGTTCTTGTTCTTTATACAAATAGAAACAGAATAACACCATGATTTCGTTTCATTTAAATAATTCTCTCAGTTTCTCTTCATTTCCTCTACCTTTGTTCACTCTGTTCTTTCATTCATTCGGTCATAATTAATATTTTATGCGTGATTAAATGTAATTGAATATAAAATAAGAGATCACTTCCTTTATCTTCACATTATACGATAGAAAGAAGACCAGTGAAAGAATACAAAGGGAAAGGAATAATGAATCTCTTGTCCTTTTACCCACAGCCTAAAGTAACTAACCTTCCATTATTCTCCTTGTTTCGGTTCCCACAGCCTAAAGTAAGTGTCCTAAGGGTGAATCCAGTTAAATATTGTCGTTACCACGGTTACCATTATCTTCAAGCCCCAATTCATTATGGTAGCATATTTTACAGGAGATTAGTATGAATGAAAGATAAAGGATGGTTTAGTTCCTGTTATAATTAGGATGCGTGGATTAGGAAATGAAATGGAGCGTGAGCCGATATGGAATGGAAGCATGCGTTTAAACTAAATATTAAATCCTGTTATCGTTTGTGAGATAGAAAATAAGAGTGAAAGAGTTCCTGTTATCCACTGTTCATTCCTCCATCACAACCTTCTTCCTTTGGCATATCCTATAATTAATCTCTGTGCTTTCCCATTCCTTTAAAGATTATTGTAGTGAAAGGAATAATGCAATCTTTGTTCCTTCTTCGTATAGTTTAATTAATTATCTGGATGCCAGTGTAAGAGATATGAAGCTTCGTTAAGGGAGATCAGGAACAACAATAAAACCAGGCACTGAGAGCATTAATTTAAACTTAAGGAAATGAATTAGGTGTTTATTATTTAGAAGCGTGGTTTTCATTCTATACCACTTTCATTAAATAATGCATGCTTCTTTATAATCTAATCTCGGTGTTATCTTCCTTGTCATCCAGTTCCTTTAATGATAGGTATAGAAAAGGCAAAGGAAATAAAGGTGAACTACCAAGATGTGGAAGGCCAATGGATAGCAGGCTTTATAGAACCAGTAAATAAAGGGAAACGGTAGAAGGTAGGTGTACAAAGGGAAAGTACCATTAAGACCTAGATGGAATAGTGTTCCGGGAATAATAGGTGAAAGTGTAGAAAGTAAAAGGATAATCTCCAAGACAAAGGTAACAGGATGGAATAGTGATGAAAGAACAAAGAGAGTAAAGTAAAAGGATAAAATAGGGAACCAGGAAATGAAGAGAATAAAAAGATAAAAAACAATAAAGATAAGTAAAATTAAACTTCTTTAGCTTCATTCTCTTCGTACTCCTAATCCTTATTATTATTTAGACCTATAGGAATGAAATATGGTGAAGGAATTACGAAGATTAAAATAAACATTAAGAATTCGTTAAATAGAAATAAACCGTAGATGCGATTAAAGAATTAGAAGAGAATATAGCACTAAGTTTAATTACAATAAGCGAAATAAAGTTGTGCTCTCTTAATCCTTTCTTCTAATAATCTCTTAATATAAAATATGGAACAATAAATGATAAGGATGCTCCCTCGTCTG
Organism: Cassiopea andromeda; assembly: GCA_018155075.1. Taxonomy (NCBI): domain Eukaryota; kingdom Metazoa; phylum Cnidaria; class Scyphozoa; order Rhizostomeae; family Cassiopeidae; genus Cassiopea; species Cassiopea andromeda. The sequence goes on from WIPJ01088786.1 coordinate 36,582, forward strand.
TCACATAAAGGTCAATGGTGAACGAGGCTTGGATATAGCTCATGATTTACTGTTAGGCCTAGACCATAAAGAGAAACCGTTCCCGTCACATAAAGGCCTAGATTACACAGGGAACACCATTATATTTTACAGGATCTGTGGCCTTAGGATTAGATGACATGGCATGGAGAAGGCGTCTTAATGGTGGAGAATAAGGCAAAGGTAACCGAAAGAGGGTCATTAATTAGGATCTAGGTCTGGTTCCTTAATGTGTTGGGTTATAATGGAAAGTGTGGTTAATAATGGAAATCGTGAAAGGTTAATTGTAATTAAATATGCTCTTCCAACTCTTTTAATATGGATAATATTGTCTTCTTATTAGGAACTGTGAAGGTAATTATGAATGGAACTAACAGGATAAGGATATAATTGTAATGAAAGCGTATTAATTATAAATGGTTAAGTGAATGCATGCTTCCGCTCTTATTATATTCATCTTTGCTTTTATAATTAGGAATGACAATGAAAGAAGGCATGAGTGAAACGAGAAGAGCAAGACCAGACGATAGAAAGGGAAGCATCCATAAGAGAACTCATTAAGAAACCGTTCGTTTAACATTAAATAAAACAGGAACACAACCATCAACATCATGAATTACCCTCTCCAAGTCAATTAACCAACTAGGAAGATATCATACACTTCATTCCGCTTCATATTATTCTCTTGCTCTGGGTTTAATGGGCGGTGGAACAACACAAGGGAATTCTATAGTTCCTGGAAATATAATTAGGATAAGTTTATTACCGTTAAGATT
>WIPJ01101077.1:0-10849 GCA_018155075.1 Cassiopea andromeda
GTACCGTGATGGCAGAGAAACGGTCTTTATGTCCTTTGCCTTGTCCTTTGGTGTCTCTCTTTATATCCACGGTATCTGGGATGTAGCTTGAAGAGAGATAAATTACCTGGATGTCTTAAAGGCTCCGTCCAAAGGCTATGATTCGGTTACCGTGTGATAAAGGCCATAATGTGACAGTAAACGGAATGAATGCAATGAAATGGAGATTAAACGAGTGAGCCGTCAGTTGCCTTTAATGAGAGCAGTATTAATTAATGATAGTTGTCAAGGAAGCGTGAGCATTATCCATATTAAAAGCGGAATCAGCATCATGATTTAATATTTATTGTTTGTTTTATTTCAATGCCAATATAATTATGGTTTAGGTGTAATGGTATAGAATGCAGTGTGAAGATAGAAAATAAGAAGCAAAACGAATGAAGTTTTAATTCAATTAATCATAAACTTAATAATCTTTGATAATAAAATACGCATCAATAATTAAATCTCAGGAATCTTTCGTTCACATTAAATCTTACAAGGCTTCTAGAATAATACCTTGCTCTCTGTCATACCGTTATAGGCTGTTGGTAAAGGGATAGAAGCATTAATAAATATTAAACGTAAGTGCTCTTATTTCCCTTCTCTTCGTTCTCCTATCTTGATTCCTGCTTCATTAACTCACTTCCCAATATTAAAAGAGGTCTACCGTTAAGCCACCATTAAGACACCTTCTTTGGTCTAGTTAAAGCTGGATAAGGGCTCAGAGTTAAGGATGCTTTCACCTTTGGGATTCCTTTGCTCTTGGTCTTTCACCGTACCCTTATTATCTCAGTGTAAAGGATAAAGATGGGTGCTCTCTTTGCCCAAGGATTAATAATGGATGCTGTGAACGAAGGGAGCCACAACACCTAGATAAGAGATTAGGATGCCAGGAATAGGAATGCTCTCTTCATTTCATTACATTCGCTTATCCTTATTATGTCTTATGGAATCCCACATTATAGACCTTTAGGAAGAATTCAGTAAATAATAACAACAAGATATGAAGATAGAATGTTCCAGGAGCCACAATAAAAGATAGAAATATATAATGGAAATTAAGGTTGTATTCTCTTTAAATGAATGACGGCACACGATGTCTAATGTTCGTTGTTTACCTTTGACATAATGAATGGTATGAGTGATCCCGGTTAAAGATGGTTGTTTTCCTAATGGTATAGTGTAATTCCCATAAGACTAACCCTTCCTAAAGCCTGGTACCCTTAAGAGTGGCCCAGAGGTAGATTATAGAGTGGTTCCCGAAGGCTAATGTATTAATTAGGAGCGGTTACAGTGGCCTAGAGACCGTTCCTCATGCCATCATTCCCATTACGGTCATAAGCAAGCAACCTAAGGACTGGATCACAAAGGCTTCGGTAGCGTAATGGTGTTTAATGAAGGGAGTGTGAAGGTGTTAGTGGTCTTGTCTTTTGGCCTAACAATATGGATAATGGGTTTAATTGTAGCGAATGTAACAGGAACGAAGATAAGGTGAAGATAATAATGCCTGGTGAAACGGTAATAAAGACAAAGGATAAAAGTAAAGAGAATATTACCGAGATTAATTAAGAGATCCTAACACCTAGAAATTAAGGTTGGTGCGGTGAGAGCACAGAGAAGCCACAGCTTGGAGTTCCAGTCTTATTAAGGTTCGGTAAAGGAAGGTACAGAAGGCTTGGAGATAATGGAAAACTACAGTGAAAATACGGTCATAATTCTATTATATTAAACATAAAGAAAGTATTCGTTGCATCTTTATTTCCATTTGCATTCCATCTGTCGGCTCATGCTATTCGTTTAATATTTAATTCTATATGAACACTTCCCGTTGGTATCCTCTGACATTAAATAGGAGCCCTACCAAGCCATTACTTTATTATCAGGATATAGCCTTAATGTGACGGGTGTACACGGTGAGAAGAAAACCACTAAATTAATCTCACGTTCCATTACATTATTCTCTCAGCCTATGGAAAGCAGGAATTATACTAATCGTTCACAGGATTTAATGTTTAATGAGGCTTCTTTGTATGTCTAATGTTTAATAATTTCTCTTTATAGGTTTATAGGAAGTGATTTCTTTGCTAATTTATAGTTTAATTTCAATGGTATCCTGTAAAGCCTAAGATATGATTATAAATAAGGATTCTCTTAATAGTTTAACAGGATTTAATCTTATCTTATTCCCTTCTTATTTCCTTCTATCTCTTTGCCTTTCATTACCTTTAACTTTTACTGTGGCCTTTAGGAAATATACACCTTTATCACCATTTATTATAATTAAGGCCATTTTATCAGGATTTATTAAGCTTAGTTGTCTTCATTTTATTATAGGAGTTACGTTCCTGTCCTAAAGGTTAATATTATAGGAGGTAAGATTATTAATAATTAAGCCTAATAAACACTCATTCCCTTCACATCTTACAATTAATCACCCATCTTTACAGGCTTAATATTTAATGGTAATTTATTATTTTATTTATTTATTTGGGTTCCCTGTTCATCTTGGTAATCCTCTATATGCTGTAAATAAGATATGAAAAGAGGAATTATGTTTGTTTTATTTAAATCTTGGTGTTTCCTATCCTTTAATCTTCCCATTACATTATTAACCGTACATTTCCTAACGGCTCATTCCTTTACTTTTATCATCACATCCTAACGGTTCCTGATTCCATTATAGGCGGTTAGTTAATTATTTATGGCCCTAAGGAAATGACTAGGTAATCCTAACACCTGGATCTCTTATTCTTGGTAATCCACTGCTTTCTTCTCCTATTCTTGGCTCTCTTATTCTTGGCATTCTATTACACATTTATTACGCTAGAAATATTGACCTAAGATATGATGTCTTAATGAAGCGTACCACCATTCTTATAATCATATCCTGGTTACAGTGGGAAGGAGGGTAGTGACTGTAGGTTGGTTATTCTGGAGCCTTATTTTATATCTAATCCTGTAAAGCCGTCTTCTTATTATAGGAGGAGGAACGACATCTTTCACTTCATATTATTGTCCTTTATTACCAAGCTATAGAGATTAATTACAGGAACCTTTCTATGCCTTAGGACCTCTTATTCCAGGCTCTCCTAACACTGGAAGACATGATGTGGAATGTGGCATGATTCTGAACGGCCCGTAATTAACAGTAGGCTTCCTTCACCAGGCACTGAGATAAAAGTATACAAAGAGATAAAGAGAATCCTAACCTTATGAATGTACCGTGTCTGTCCTTTGGTAACGGGTGATTAGGAAATAGAATAATGAAGTGAACGAAGTGTGAACAATTAATTGAAAGAAGACAAAGAAGAGAAACGTATGCGTGCTTCTTTCATTTAATTGAACAAAGAGAGAACGAAATCTACCTTCCAGACACTTCCCTTTGTTTAATTGAATTTAAATAAAACACAAGGAAGGAAAGACGCGTGGTTTTATTTAATTCAAGCAAACAAAGCCTTCGGGAATCACTCGAAAGACATTATATTTTACACCTACCTTTGACCTACCTCTCCCTTACAGACGGCCCTTTCAAGATCCACCCTTACAGACGGTTAATCCAGTCATTAGGGAACCAGGAGTTATTATTTATGGTCTGGTTCTCTTGTTAGGAAAGGAATGAGTGTTAAATAAGAGCACCTACAAGATATAGAAGCTTCGTCTTTATAGGTGATCATAATGTAGGATCTGGGACACAAAGGCTTGGAGGTGAAAGTAATGAAATGTAACAGGATTCGGTGCAAAGGAAGATAAAACACGCATGCATTCTATATTCTGGTGTTCCTGCTTTAATATCTAATCTCCTGTAAAATACGTTTAATGACAGGAAATCTTAATGCAGGAACCCAATTAATTAAGTGGTTTTATAATAGGTGGATCTTGAATGACTCCTGACTCACTGTCACCTTCCCATCTTAGATTGAGTCTTCTTTCCTTTATACATCTAGCATTAATACCGTTCCCAAGGATGAATAATGCCTGGTGTTATTTCTTATAGGTTTAGATATTAAACTAGACCAAAGGAAACCATGAACACCAGAACCAATAATAAAGGCCGTGTGTAAATGCAAGAAACCGTACTTTCCCTTTCACTTAATTAAATTTAATTTCACTTTTATTTCATTTTTATTTCACTTTTGTATTAAATTTAAACTCATTATTTCCATCTTTATTACTATTAGGAGAAAGATAATTATGACCTAATATATAAAGGATAAATACACCTAATTATTTAATAACAGAAACTCTCTTCATCGTATACCGCTCTCATTAAGATTATGGTTATTTCTCTTTCTCTTCTTTCACTCATTGCATTCACGCTTCCATTTCATTACATTTCTCTCTTAATAACACAACTTAATTTCCAAATCTCTTCCGTTCCTATTTCTATTTTAATATTTATAGATGGAACGAAGTGAATAATATGAAATCAGGAACTCCTCCATTATAAATTATTAGAGAAGGCCATTAGTTTAAAGCTGTCTTCTGTCCCGTTGGCTCCCTCATAATCTGGGTGTGTGTGGTCTTCGTTTAAACTAAAAGGATAATTCCCGTCCCACCGCTGCCATTACAATCGTGGCCTAACTATATGAGAGATGGAAATAGTGTTTAATAGAATGAAAGTTGTATTCTCTGTGATGCCTTCCAGACTTTCTATAGGCTTTGTGAGAGGAATAAATGACACACAAACCATTATTAAGAAACCGTTCATTCTTCACTTTCATAATATCCTAATTAAATATAATGAAGGTTCCGTTAATATCTTGGGAATTCCCTTATGGTAGTGGGTTAAAGGGTTGGGTTCCACTTCATTACTCTCTTTCTTTATGCTAGAATTAGATGACAAATAGAATGTGAGAAAGAAGATAATGATAAAGAACGAGAAAGAATTATGCCTGGTTCTCCTATAATATTAACCGGAGATTACATTAAATATTATAGCCCAAACCAACAGCATTATAGATTATCCCAGTGAATTACCTTTGAGTTCTCCCTTCCTTCTCATGCCTCGATTACCAGGATGTGCGTTCTTTGTCTATTCGCTTCATACATTAAATAAGAGCACCAGATACAACTTTATTTCCTTATGGAATCTCGTTACCGTACCGCACCTACCATATGACTCACCGCTACAAAGGGATTCCAGCTTAATTATATTCCAGGCCTTTGTCTACCATTTAAAGAAACCATGACCTTTATCTTACAGTTAATCCATTATACGCATCCCTTCATTGACATCAGACTTACCATCAACCACTCACTCCATGTTGTAGGAATAGAAAGTAACCTAGATATTGAAGCTGAAGCCGTTGTGACTGTGAGCTAGAGGATGAAGATAAAGAGAGCATGCGTTTAATATCACCACACATTCATATTATTAAGACACCTTGGAAACTAATGAAATGAAAGATGTTGATGAGTTCTTGTTTGTTTAATTTAATTGACTTTCTATTTATCTTCGTGCTCTTACCTTTGGGCTTTAGAAACCATTAACCCAGTGGCCCTTTTCCATTTAATATTTACTGACGGCTCTCACACCGGGAACTGACATCTTATTATAGGAGGAAGAGGTACAATCTTAGGACTGGGTGTTTAATTCACTTATGGTTTATTGTAACGAGAACAGAGACATCTTCCATGCTTGGTTTCCTTCCGTTGACAAAGAGAGTGTTCATTCCAGAATAAGGAGAGAATAGGAAATGTGAACGGTGGAACAGAAGAAAGACTCACCAAGACACTTATTTTATTACATTATCTTCTGTAGGCTTAGTTCTTTTCCTTGGCACTGAGATAAAGGTCGTGAGGGAGATAATGAAGCAACATACGGAAGATAAACAAGGCAACATACACTTCCATAACACTTAATTAATACTGCTCTTGAGGTAATAAATGCGGTGTTAAAATATAATATTAAAAGTAAACCCTGGAAATATTAATAAACCATGAGTCATATTATTCTCTTCATATTCTTTAATAAGAGATAGAAACCGTATTTAATATAGCATGGAAATTTCCCTTCTTTAACTGTTACGTTCGCTACCATTATGAATTAGGGCAACGGTTTCCCTGTTATATTAATTAATACCTTTACCATTCCTAAGCCAAAGATAAAGAGTGCGGTGTTAATGATGAATACGTGTCTAATTTCAACTAATAAGAAGAGAGGATATTGTCTGTTCACCTTAATTTCCATTATGTTAAACCGTTAGGCCTAGATCATACAGTTAATCCTAACCTTTGGAGATCGTGCCTTCCTTCTAATGTCTAATGCTCACGGTTTCTCCTTTGTTCCTGATCCGTATTATTTTAATGGCATCTCCAAGTCAATTATAAAATCATAATTCTATTTCCCTTTCTCTACCATCTTCAAATCCTGGCCTTATTTCTTATTAAATGGAATGGTTCCCGAAGCCTACAATCATTAACTACACCTTCCATTACACCATAAAGAACATTAAGATTACGATGGAAAAGCATGATTTCATTTCTATTATTTGGTTCGTTCTTCTAGCATTTATTAATTATATTTGTATCAAGAGAATATTACCATTAAAATATAGAAGGAACTGCGTTTAATATTATTAAGGGAATTCACTGTGGCTTAATTATAATAAACGCAGCTCTCTTTTATTATTTATCCATTTTATGCTGTAGGAGTGGTCTTTATGTCAAAGGTCAATGAATTCTGCCTTCTTGGTACGGTTACACCAGCATTAGACACCTCATTTCCTGTCTTCCCGGCCTACAATAACAGGCTCCAGATAATAAATAATGCCTGCGGTGGAAGGGTGACCAGGGTGTGTTAATATTAGGAACTGAGATACGAAGGGAATAATGTAAAGCGTGAGCGTAACTGGATTCCAAAGATTATTATTATTGAGTTTAAATTAATAGAATTGTAGCGTTCTTTATTAAATTAGAAAATTACGTTAAGAATGTTTGTTTTATTTATTATTAATGCTGGAAAGGAAGATGAAGTTTCTCTCTGTTGTCTAATACACTTTCTCCCTAAAAGACCACTAATAACTTTAATGTGAGGAAATCACTCACGACATCCATTATATTATTACCGTATTTTGATTTCATTTCTTCTGTCCATAATTAATATGAAGTGAATTCTCTTCCTATTATTGTGTGACAGAAGGCATGAATGGTTCCTGGTTTCCTAGCTTGGTGGTTCTGTGCTTCGTTAAATAGGATTGAGTAACCGCCAGACAGAAGCATAATGGTGGCTCTCTTCCGTTACACTGGCATGGTGGTTCTCCTTTAAGACATCCTAGTTTATTACTATAGCCTTAGGAGATAACCCATCCCATTATAACCAAGCATAAGAGGCCTAGAGAACTACCATGATGTCCAAGCCACTGAGATAAAGACCAACCTTTGTTCCTGTCACACCAAGGCATGAGATAACAGGTAGAGGAAAGACCAACCTTAGGACAGGAATACACTGGAATCTTCCTATCTTCTAGTTACTGTTGACCTTTACCTGACACTGAGATAAGCGAATAAAGGATGATGAGAGAAAGAAGTAAGTGAAAGAATGGAACGTAACGAAGAGAAGCGAATGAGCCGAAATGAGTTCTTGTTTAATATTTAATGGTGTGTCTGTCCTTTTATAGCCATAATATTTAATGCATGATGCGTGTTTAATAATGAAGAACGAAATCAATTAAAACTAAACACGCATTATATTATTATATTTTACTTTAGCCTTTGGAATACCATTATTTCCTTATATGAAGAGAGTAACTCCAAGATATGGAATGTAGGCTTGAGGATTGAGTTTAAGCGAATGTAATGGAAAGTGAAAAGAGCGTAATGAAGAGTGAGCCGAATGTAAAAGGAAATCACAGTTTATTAATATAGGAGTTTGGTTCCTTTGCATAATAATATTGGGTTAAAAGAGGTAACCACTACAATAATATTCTCTTATAAATCTATAGTGTAATCTCCAAGACAACTATCAGTAAATATTAATAAAGGACAAGAATATGAAGTGAAAGTGTTTATTATTTATTATAGAATGTGAGGTGGAAAAGCATAAATGAAATGGAAGACGTGTTTAACTTTAATATGAAATCCTGTAAAGACGTGTGTAATTCTATAATGTAATTCCTTGTATAATCTATTCCTATATTCTTACAACATGGATTAACTGGGATAAAAGCATTAATTTCCAGGATGTGCTGTGTTAAAATTAAATAAGGGAAAGATTATGAGGGAGCCAACAACTAAGACATTCCTATAATCATTGAATAAAGAACGCTTTCTGTTAATAAGAACGAACCTCCAATATAACAAAGGTGGAATGAATAAAGCCCAATAATACAGTCTAACGGCTCATTACTTCCAGGTCTTATAGCCTAAATAAATAATGTAATTTCCCTTCTCTTTTCTTCTATCGCTTTGTACTAATGGAAATAGTGTTCCTGCTTTCATTATTTTCCTAAACCATTAAAGATTACACGCTTTCCTATAGGTGGATAATGGAATGGTAAACGAACTCACTATTTTAACACCGCATTAAATAATTCTCTCAGTCTAAAGTAACCGCTAATAAGGAGAAGCAAAGATGAATCCAGGCATTTCCTATAAGCATGAAGATAACGGTAAGGAAATTAAGGTGAAAGAACGAAGGAAAAGGGAACCCAGAAAGTAAAGGGATAAAATAGGTTCCAGGAATTAAGGAAAAGGGATTAGGTGTAACAGGCCCTACGGTAATACCCATAAAATATACCACTAATAAAAGGAAGCAAAGATAAACCATATTTTATGTCTATTCCATAAAGTAAAACTAATTAATTATGAATGAAATCACTTCTCATATAATTATACACCTAAAATATAAAGAATACGTGGAAAAGACTTCCTTTGGCTTATTAAAACCGTATGATCTTAATATTTTAGTTACAATATTCTTGTCATTTATTATTCTCTTTGCTTAAGAAATCCTAAAGTCAATTAATTCTTTTGTTTCTTTCCATTTGTACAAAAGCAAAGATAAAGGAATAGAAATGGGAAAAGAGTTCTTGTTAAAAGAGAAATCCATTCACATAAAGATAATTAAGTCATTTTCATTATTAATTAAAGCAGTTAGGCCACGGATACAATGGAAACAAGGCATGAAAGATAAATTCCTAGTCAAAGAAGGCTAAAGGAATGGTGTTTTCGTTTCATTTATTCTAATCGCACGGCCTTTTACTTCTATTATTTTATAATGAAAGCCGTGAGGAATAGAAATTAATTAAAATAAAAGCAAACATCCATTGAATTAAACACCCAGTCCATAAGGGAACATTCCTTTAATCTTTGACCTTAATTTGTATACCTAAAAGACCAAGGATTCCATAAAAGATTGAAGTTTTCATAAAATTATTAAGAATTTATTATTTATTGTTGTTTACTTTACAGGAATTCTATTATTTGGCTTAATGGTGAATGATTCCAACTGTCCTAAGATTGAGCACTTCGTTTCATTTATTATTCTCCAAGTCTCGTTTCCCTCTCCAAGCAACAGACACCGTGGATTGAGTCATTATTTCCAGAGGCTTAATGGTAATAATCTTTGCCTTTCCTATAGCCTGTTAAATAGGAGCGGTACGAAGGCTATGTGATGGCAAAGGAGTTTTGGTTCAATTAAATAAAATAATTAAGAAATGCAATAATTTTAATTCCTAATAATTATTTTAGTTTTATTCTCTCTTATTACGTTTATCTTTACTTTAATACAAATAGAAATAACAAAGGAATTCTCTTAATGATTCCTACTATTAAAGGATTATGAGTGAATACAAGAAATATTAAATTCTATTAAATTAAAACTAAATAATATTTCCTTAATCTTTGGACTGTTAATAATTGACTCCTGGATCCTCTCTTTTACTGTGGCCTTTGGGGAATAGACGATAAAGGAAATAAGAATAAAGATAAAGCAGAATTAAGATTGTGATGTGAAGGAAATGACAAGTGATAAGTGATAAAAGGAATGGAATGACGAATGATTTGCTTAAATTAAAACCAAGCTTCCATGACATTGAAATAAGCTATTAAGATTACAGTAATATTATGAAGTGAAACAACCATAGGATTATTAGAAGATTGTGGGAAGAGAAGAAGATATGAAAGGTATAGTGTATTCGTTCCTCATCATTGTTCATTCCCTAATCCAATAAATAATAAAGAGATTAAAGATAAAGAGGGCCCAGTGTTAATAGACGACAGAAGACTCATGCATTCCATTACTTTCCTTTGGCACTAACTGTAACTAGGAGGTGAAGGAAGTGAGCTCAGAGACACGGTGTATTATTCCCTTTACCCAATTATAATAAGGGATGAGATTAGGCGTATGGTTTCTCTTGGTCATTTAGCTCACGGTTTATTCCTATTACACCCAGATAACAGAAAGGCCTGGAGTTAATAGCCCAAAGATAAAGAGATCCTAGCGGTGAAAGCAACCTTATTTCCCATGTCATCCTTTCGTATACACTTTTATCATTATTATTTAAATCTTATGAAAGTAAAAGAATTGAAATGAAGCGTATGCGTATTAGACGATTAGAAGAAAAGATTACGAAGATTATATAATTGAAAAAGGATTAAGATTTAATATTTGTTATTGTCTTTGTACCGTGATGGCAGAGAAACGGTCTTTATGTCCTTTGCCTTGTCCTTTGGTGTCTCTCTTTATATCCACGGTATCTGGGATGTAGCTTGAAGAGAGATAAATTACCTGGATGTCTTAAAGGCTCCGTCCAAAGGCTATGATTCGGTTACCGTGTGATAAAGGCCATAATGTGACAGTAAACGGAATGAATGCAATGAAATGGAG